>CM042858.1:5242993-5737993 GCA_023658055.1 Thaleichthys pacificus
CATTCCTTACACGTCCACCTAACCTTTCAACCCCCCCCCCCCCCCCTCCCCTCTTCTTCAACCACACGCCCTTGGTGGTCTGTGTCTCGCACACACACTTCCTGTCGCGCAAGTGTTGTCTCGCACAACCCAAAGCGCACACGCACGCACACTGGCAAAATACCCAGACACACGCGATGCTCCTGGCCTCGTCTGCATGTGACGGGGGTGTCATGTCTGACGAGCAGACGCTGTATGTCTTGGCTGTGTGCTCGTCGTTGAACAATTGCCTGAAATGTGACAGGCCTTTTTAATTTACACCTCTGATGCCTTGTGTTCGACTTTGATTTAGTGTAAAAAGGAGCGGGATCGTAAATCTTATCAGTCATCGCGTGTACGGTGAACAGGCAGCGCACCACACACACACACGCGTGTGCGTGCACAAACACACACACGTGCACACTTATCTGATCTTTCCCACTGACAGGCGCTCTCCTGCCAATGCAACTCGACGTGCGTTTTCCTCCACAGATGGGGAGGAAAATTGCACATGCGGTGATTTTGTACTCCTCCACACTCTGTCTCTCTCTCTCTCTCCCTCTCTCTCCCTCTCTCTCTCTCCTCTCTCTCTCTCTCCCTCCCTCCCTCCCTCCCTCCCTCCCTCCCTCCCTCCCTCCCTCCCTCCCTCCCTCCCTCCCTCCCTCCTCTCCCTCTCTCTCTCCCTCCCTCCCTCTCTCTCTCCTCTCTCTCTCTCTCTCTCTTTCCGTCTCACTCTCTTGCCGTCTTCTCCCCTTTCCATCTCTCTCGTCTCTCTCTCTCTTTCACTCACCCTCTCTTAAATGTTCCATCCCTCCCATCTCCCCCCCCTAGCCACCTCTTCTTCACCCCCCCCTCCTCCCCCCTCCTCTCCCCTCTCCACTCATCTCTGACAGTGGCCTGTCGCAGGGGGGAGAATTGATTGGCCGTGCGACGGCCCATCACACAGCCATTGGGCAGGGGGAGGCGGCGGGGGAGTTAGCGGAGATGACAGGCTCCCCGGTGGGACCGTTAGCGCCAGTCACTCTGCTGAGTGTGGCGCGATGGCCGCCTGCTTGACGGAGCACGGGGGCAGAGGATGCGTGCGAGGCCCTGGGAGAGGCAGTAGCTCTGGGCCCTGCGAGGGGGGGGGGGGGGGGAATCGGTCGCCAGGTTGGATGCCAGTGTCACGTCGATGTTTGTAGTTAGTCGGTTAGGAGGCGGGTCGACGTAGAACCGGGATCGAGAATTCACAAATGCGTTTTGTGTTCTTTCAAGGGCCCGGTTCACTCTCTCATCCTAACCCCCCTCTACCCCCGCCCCTCCCTCCTCCCTCTGACAGAAAACACCCCCAAGACCTCCGCCAGCTGCAGCCCCGCCCCGGAGTCGCCCCTCAGCTCGGCCGAGGAGTCCGTCAAGAGCCTGGGCGAGCAGGCGGGCGGGGCGGGCGGGGGAGGAGGGGCCCGCGAGCCCCCCGCCAGGGAGCCCAGCGAGCCGTCCGAGTCGCAGCCCGGCACGCCGCTGCCCGTGCCCGGACACTCGGGCCTCAGCATCCAGGAGATGGTGGCCATGTCACCGGAGCTGGACACCTACGTCATCACCAAGAAGGTCAAGGAGGTGCTCACCGACAACAACCTCGGTGAGTCACGATGTCGATTTCAGTCGATACGGTTTGTTAGTTTGTTTGCTCCACACCAAAACCCCCTCATTTTAACCTGCGACTTGGTACCGTGGGTCTACTTGGCACGTTCTTGTGACGTCAGAGTAAACACACTCTTGCTGGGGTAAGTGTTTTTTTCTTTCCTCGTGTCACCCTCAGGTTGTCCCCAGCGCGCTCCACCACCACCACGTCTTTAATTACATTCGAAATACTTCATTAAGAACTTCTGGAGAAGTTCACTCTTTGAGTTCACGCGGGACTTGAGTTGAGTTCAGCTCCTTTGTGCTCAAATGCGTGGCGCAAGGCAGCCATTTTCTGGCAGAACGAGTCGTTCAGACCAGTCGTTCACCAGGCAGCATCCTCCCGACACAACAGTCCCTCCTGCTGGAAATGAATGACTTCATTAATTACTGTTCGAAAGCCCTCGCCGCGATTCACCACACACTTCAAAAGAGCGTAATGTTGCTCCGAGTTCAGCATGTGTGCCATCATTGTACGCATTAGCTCCGCTCCACAGCCTGGGATGTGCTCTTTGCCCCGCCATCGTGGCTGTGCTGCCAAAGCAGAGGAATTAGCCAAGCGCCGCGCCCCGCAACCCGGCCAGCGAGCTCATTAGCGACCCCCTTAGCTAAAATTAACCATGCTCTGCTCTGCTGTCTCACAACAAAGACACAGAAAAAAACACAGTTTCCCCCATTGTCCTTGGAAGGCATAAGTTACTATCACAGCCAGCGCAGCCCCTCTCTGGGCATGTGCTTCCTGGTTTTTCGACGGCGAGCTAGCCGTGGAGCCGTTCCCAGGCTAACGGATGGCGCTCGGCCCGTTTAAACCGCTCAGATCCTCCAGCCTAGCCCCGTTTTGTTTGTGCGCCTCAACCTGGATGGATACAAAGACGACACGGCGCTACAACACGACGCTGAACCTGTAGGTGCTACGCCTCTCACACCTGTCAGCCGGACCACATTCTGAAAAAGATGGTCTGGTGGAAGATCTGGAGGGAGAGGGAGAGAGAAGGGGAGAGAGGGGGGGGGGGGAAGGGGGAGAGAGAGGGAGAGGAAGCCTCACCCACCCCCCCCGGGTCCCCTAGACCAGAGCACGTCTCCTGTCTGGCAGCTCCTAGGAGCTCCAGCTCCAGGACCCCCCCCCCCCCCCCCCCCCCCCCCCCCCACCGCTGCCGTGATGGATGGCATCGTTTAAGGGACCCTCTTCAGAGCCACTCACGGAGCTATCAGGGCCAAACCGCTACCTCGTCCGGCCGCTAACTCGCCTAGCCTAGCCCTCGGTTAGCCTAGCCGCTAAGAGGGTGCACGCCGATATTGCCCCCCCGGCTAGCGAGGGGAGAGTGGAGCCGTGTTTGGCTGCCTGTTGATGCGGCGTCTCTCGTCGGAGTGATTTACGACGGGGCCGTGGCCTACACCCAGCTGCGGAGTGACGCACGCTAACAAATCGGAGCAGAAGTGGTGCCCGCAAATGTGACAAATGATTGTGATTTGTCCGCCTCGCGTCTTCTGCCCCACACATACACACACACACCAAACATGTAGGTGGAGTATTTAGAGCACAAAGGGGGCTTCTTTCATGAAAATATCTATTCCCCAAGGTTGTCCCCAAATCCAATTCTTTTTGAGATAAGGTGGTGGAGTGGGCGGCGACCCACCATCTATTTTTCAGGTGGCGCCTTTGATTTATGGCCAATAGAAATCCGTGATTTCATTAAAGCTGCGCTGTTCAAATAGAATGGATGAACAAGTTCACTCCTGGTGTAAGCTGTCGTCGACAGAGTCTGGATCTGCGAGGCTACCGCTAAGCTAACCGAGGCTGGATACAGTGCTAGCGATTCTGTGTTTGTGTGTGGGTCTGTACATGGCAGGTGTTGCACTGTGAAGCACAAAGAAAGCTTCTGTCTGACCCCAATAGGAAAGGCAACCATGCCTTGGCGCGCACACACGCATACACGGACACACACACACACACACACGAGACACACACACACAGACATTCTCTCAGCGGGGCCGGCGTCACCTGCTCCCTTTTTTCTCTCCGCTCCCATGCTGTCTACCCATCATCCTCCCCTCCTCTCTTCTCTGTAGAGGAGCGCTCCCAAATCCCACGCCTTTCAGTCGTGCCTTACATCTCCTCAGAGCCCCTGCCTCTGCACTCCCCCCCCCTCCTCCTCCTCTCAAGCACCCCCTCCCCCCCCCCCCCCCCCCCCCCCCGCTCAACTCACCTGAATGAAACGCTGTAGAGCGCGGGGAAATAAAATAAAAAAGCGAGCCCCCCCATTGCCAAAGGCACGTTTGAGGCCTCCCCTGAGACACAGGAAGGGGAAACGGAGCTCCACTCGGCTCAGCGTGAGAGCTCGCCAGCGTTTGAAGCCTTTCAAGAACCTGTGGTGTGCAGCGGTGAATGTTTATGCTGCGAACAGAGACACAGGCCTCGCTTGTTGTTTTTTTCGCATTTATGTGAATCCAGACCCGCTTTTTTTCCCTTCTTCTTCTCTCTCCCTGCTTTATTTTGTTCTTGAAACATCGACGGGCTCAAACAACCAGTCAAAGACTATTTAAACTTTCTCTTCTGTCGTTGAAGACAGCCACAGTTGCTGACAAATCGTTGCCAAGTTTTGAAGTTTCTGATGTAGGCCTCTCCAGTGCTAGGTCATTTAAATGACACGTGACAGTCTAGTTTAGTTTATATTCTAGCAGGTATTTATGCACTGGAAGGATCCAGCACAAGCAAAGTATTCGACGTCTCTTCTTCCTTGTGCTTTGATGGGAAGTAAACAGTGAATATAGTCTGTGAAGGGCTATGAATGCGTGTTTGCTTGACAGTCTTTCCTGCTCTCTCGCTCAAGGTCAGCGCCTGTTCGGGGAGACCATCCTGGGATTGACCCAGGGCTCGGTGTCGGACCTCCTGGCCCGCCCCAAGCCCTGGCACAAGCTCAGCCTCAAGGGCCGGGAGCCCTTCGTCCGCATGCAGCTGTGGCTGAGCGACCCGCGCAACGTGGAGAAGCTCATGGACATGAAGCGCATGGAGAAGAAAGGTAAACACGGTTCTCTCCCCAATCCACCCTCTCCCCCCCGTTCCTTTTTGTATGCCCCGGTTCGGGCCCCGGTTCGGGCCCTCCTACACCCTTTACCTCCTGAAGTGGACGCTAAAAGGTTTGCGTGGGTGTTACAGCCTTCGCATACTAAGCTGCTGTTTCGCTGCGTGGAATAATAGATACCCGTTTCCTCAGAAGAGAGTTGGCGCCGACACCATGTCACGGACCTCGACGGACCTAGTTTCTGTCCCCATAAAGTCCTGGTATTGTGTTTGCACGGGCAAGGCCACGATATTGCTCTCCTAAAAAAATACACCGGAGCGCCGGAGATCAGGGAATGAAACCAGCTGTAGAGAGAGAGGGAGGGATGAGGTGAGCGAGCGAGAGGAAGTGAGAGAGGAGGGGGGGGGACATTTCTGATTGCTCTTTTTTCCTCCTATAATAGCCCAGATGTGTCCCCGGGCCGGCGAGTCACAGCCCACATGCCCACGGCTCCTGCTGAACAAGAAGGGGAGGGGGGGGGGAGGGGGGTGTTAGAAAAGAGTGTGTTGGTATGTCTATCAGCCCACTGTGTCCATATTTGCGTACGGGCTTGTGTGTGTATCCGTGTATGAAGGGCGTGGGGGAGGGGGGGATGCGCTTCTCGGGCGCTGTCCAGATCGATCTGGGCGCTGGATGTCAGAGCGGCTCATCAGACGCGACAGGCCCCGGCCTCTCCAGGGCCTGCTTATTTAAAGTCCAATGCACTCATCAGAGTCCCCTCTCTCCCCCCACCCCACCCCCCCGCCTCCGCCCCCCCTTCGCTCTGTCGCCCTGCACACCCCTCCGCCAGCTAAGTGAACATTCTGGGAGTGATTAGGCCTGTTTAACACTTCTCCTGGGGTGGAAAGTGACATTGCTGGTCCTTTTTTCTCTCTCTCTCTCCCCCCATTGCGGCGCGGCGTGGCTTGGGTCGGTGGGCTAGCGCCTTAGCGTAGCACGGAGGCTAACCGCGGGGGATCGTTCATTAGCGAGGATGCCTCGGACGCCTCCTTGTCCACCCAGACCAGGCGTCTGGCTCAGCTCACAGCCAGCGCTCTGAGGCTCTACGCTCAGATGGCTGCGATCATTTGTCGGTTTTCACGAGCATCTCACAGCTCATTACTGTCGCGAGGGGAAACTGTCACATTTGCTAGCACGTCTTTTAATTCCAACTATATTTACCCAACCTGGTTCATTCTTCCTTTTGTCCTTCCTGACAAACTTTCGAACTGGAAATGTCCATTTCGACCCAAAAATATGACAACCCCCTTCTTTAATTTCTGTAGTTGTCAAACGGCAAAAACATGACTTCACTAAGATGTCTTGTCTGAGGGCCTGTGCAGCTTGTGTAAGTGAGCTGGAGATGGGTCGGGGGAGGGGCGTCGAGGTGTGCCCTCATTGTTCTACACGGTAACCTCGCCACCCTCTGCGAGAATGCTGCCGCTGAATAAACCATGCCTGAGATAATACTGCCACCTGCTGGGGAGTCCCTCTCAGAGGGCTGGTTGGTTGCTGTTCACACGGATGGCTTCTCAGGCTAGCATGCAAAGTCATTCATATGGCTGAATATTTGCATAGAGCACATGCCGTGTGGATGTTCTTGTGTTATTTGATAGTAGCAGACAAGCTGGCGGTCTGTCCTGTGGTCTGTTCGTCTGTGAGGGAATACTTTGGTCGAATGTTTGTCTAGAAATCCCCAATAAACTCCTTAAAAACGTGAAAAGAGAACCCCTACAACCGCACCCCCCTCAACTTTGAACCAGCCGTCGCAGTCAACCCTTCCTCCTTGTCCCCACCTCTCTCCTCAGCCTACATGAAACGACGCCACAGCTCAGTGAGCGAGAGCCAGGGCGGCGACGGGGGCCTGTCGGGGGGTGACTTCAGCCAGGGCGGCAGCCCCCAGCACGGGGCCCACCTCCACCCCCACCCCCAGCAGCAGCAGCAGCAGCAGCCCCCCCAGCAGCACCTGAAGAAGCCCCGCGTGGTGCTGGCCCCCGAGGAGAAGGAGGCGCTGAAGAGGGCCTACCAGCAGAAGCCATACCCCTCCCCCAAGACCATTGAGGAGCTGGCTTCCCAGCTCAACCTGAAGACCAGCACCGTCATCAACTGGTTCCACAACTACAGGTACGTGGAGGACATCGGCTTTTCTTGATTCCGTTTTTTATTCATTATTATTTACATCTGTGTCCCCACGTAACCAGACTGGTCGTTAACGGTGCAATTTTTTGCCCGGCAGGTCTCGTATCCGACGGGAGCTGTTCATCGAGGAGATCCAGGCGGCGGCCGGCGAGGGCGGCTCTCCGTCCACCCGGGCGGGCAAGGCCAGCGAGGGCGACAGCTGCGACGGTACGGAGTCGGACGGCACGGTGGAGGGCCGCCCCGGCCCGGAGCACGCGGGCGGCGGCGGAGGGGGAGGAGCCTCCGAGGGGGAGGGCGGGCCCGACCACAGAGACGACGGCGGCGCGGCCGGCGCCGCAGGTACCAGCGGCCACCACAAGGGCGGCGCCCTGGACAGCCTGTTCAGCTTCCCGGACGGCGGCCACGTTTCCGCCGCCGCCCGCAACCCCCGAGACAGCAGCCTGCGCAAGAAGAAAGCGGCCAACCTAAATAATATCATCCACCGCCTGGAGAAGGCCGCCAGCAAAGATGAGCCCCATGAATGGGAGTTCTAATACAGGCCCTCACAGCCCATACACCTGGGAAGAAAGAGTTGCTATTTTTCTAGTGCCCTGACTGCACAGTCCAAGGCCAAGCCTGGTGCAGTGCTACCAGACAAGAACTGGCATCTTTTAAGACTTTTTCATATCAAAGAGGGTGTCGAGATTTTCGGGGGAGTTGAAACTAACCGACGACAGCAACCTGGTTTTGTTTCGGATTAATCAAAAGCACTTAAGACAGCCCTGCTGGCCACAGGGCCTGAACACCACCGGCCAAAGGTGCGAAAGAGACAAGAGAGAATGCGCTACTCACAAAGAAGCGGCACTTCACAGGAGAAAACTGTCTAGAAAAGCAATTTTGTGTTTTATTTGTGTTTGTGTGTGTGCGTGTGTGTTTGTGTGTGTTTCCCTTTGAGAGATTTATCGCCACCTCAAAGTTTTTCTAACCTTGTTCGCTCAGTGAGTTTTCACCACATCAAGCAGACTAAACTGTTACAATGTTCCTCCCCCCCTTTTTCCCCCTGTTTTCTATGGGGTTCTACTCCATTGCAGTTGTTTGACGTTTTCTGTAAGGACTGTCCGAGAGAAATTACATCAAAAAGCCAAGCGCTCAGGAACTAGCGCTTGCAAGACAGAGGAACTTACGTTGAACCCAACCTTCCCTTCCGAGCCCCAAAAGTCACCATCTAATGGTGATGGAACTCTTAATACGCTATGAACTACAAGGAATCGACTTTTTTTTTTTTCTCGAATTCTTTTCTCCTATGGGAAAGAAAAAAACATCACCTTTTATAGCAATTTGGTTGCCACTAAGAGATTGCACAGTCGGTCGACTCTAAACAATGCTAGTTTTGATTCCTGAATATTTGGAAAAAAGTGAAAATACTAATTATCAATTGTTTGAGAAAAATGGTGAAGAAATATCACTTTAATTCACAATTTTCTGCGTTCACCATAGAAATGCAACGGTCATGTCGGGAAAAAGGTAAAAATCTGAAAAAATTTGTGGTAGCTGACTTAGTGTTTTCTCGTGAGTGATCTAGAAGCTCTTTGAAAAGTAGTGCACATTTCTTTCATAGCTTTAACTGACTTCTGGAGACGCCATTTTGGTGACTCCGGCAGTGTTTGTTTAATACACTCCATTTTAGGCCAAAATCAGGTTTGAGAAAAAAAAAAAAAAGACAAAGACAAAAAACAAAAACAAAGGTATACAAGTTTGTGGAAAAGAGAACTCGTGTTCAGTCAAGATATTTTTGAAAAGAAAAGAACAGAATCTGCTTTTTAACCTCTTTAACCACATAAACCACACTATTGAGACCTCAGAACTGGGGGCGGGCAGTGGAGCCGATGGCCTTCACAGACTGGCCCTCGGAGGAGAGGCTTGCGTTTCATTGGGTGAAAAAGCCAGGAGATGCACAGCTCACTTTACTGTATATTCCAAGCTTCAGGCTCTCTATCTCTCCACTCTTTACCGGCGGTTGTGTGTATATATGTACATTGTAAAAAACAAAAGACAAGACGAGAGGAAGTCTGAAGGGATCCCAGGAGTCCTGGTGTGCGGCACACTGAGATGGAGGCCGACGGATAGCCTCGCTCTGTGCGTCCACAGGCAAGACGGGACTGACCACGGACGAGCCGATCAAACGTCACTCCATTAAAGCCCTCTGACATATATTCTCCTGGTGCGGCCATTTTGCGTTGCTTCGATGTCAAGAGATCAAGTGTACCAAACTGTGCCAAGCAATATTAGTACAATGTTCAATCCTGACATGAACGATCGGTACCAAAACTAACATCCAAAGTACTGTCGCGGCATCTCCAAGCAGTCCTCATTTGCAAGCTTCCTTTGACTACCTTGTGTGACAAGGTTTCTGATCCAACGCTCCTCGTCTGAGGAGGAGCACCGGTCGCCTCCTCTTTCACCCATCACTCTTGACGAGCCCGGGAGGGGGGGGATATATCTCAGAGGAAAAAGGAAGATCACTTGACACAGGTCAATGGAAGAAACCAAGAGAATAGTTTTATACGGCCCCACCTCCCCTATCCCCACCCGAGATGTACTAGCATCGTAGACCCTGCCCTGCACACAGCGCAACCCCCCCCCCCCCCCCACCACCACCACCTCCTCTCCCCCTCTCTCTCCTCTCCTCCTATGCCACAAGCTCACAGTGCCTGCCTTCCCACTGCCTCTTCCCCGTGTGTTTGTGTATGTGTGTATGTCAACGCACGCACACGCGTACAACAACAAAAAAAGAAGACGAAAGCGCACGCCGGCGGCGCGTGCGCGATTCACTTTTGTATGCACGTACCCATAAGGAAGGGGGGGGGGGGGGAGGGCGTCGCGGCGTGAGCTCGGACTCGCCCCGCTCCGCCGCCCGCGCGCGCCCCCCTCTGCGCGAGTGTGTCTGTGTGTTTTTTCTAAGTCTGCGTGACTTTGATTTGTACATACCTGCGCGCACGTGACGTGCACAACTGCCACCCCCCCCCCCCCCCCAGTTCTCTCTCGTTTCAGCTGGTTTCTCAGTTATGGCTTTTGGCGTAGCAGTCTCACAATACAGTAGGGCCACTGTATTGCCATATATTAAAAAAAGACTCACAGTAGATATCTTCAACATAGACTTTTTTTTTGTTTTTGTTTTTGTTTTTTCTGCTTATTTATAGGTGCTGTATTTCACATTTATACGTCTTATTTTAATATCTGTTTTTTTATGATATTGTTGTATGGAAGGGACTATAAGGGGGTCGTGTTACAATAATGTTTTGTTTTTGTTTTATAGACTGATAGACTGCCGGCAGTATTGGGTTATGCGTACGAGATGTAGTTGTCATACATGTATATTAGTGATCTTTGAAGATGTTTTGACAGTGTCATGAATATGGTTTTATCTGAAACGAGAGCAATGTAATGACATGTCAATAAGGATTGCGTCATGGTGCATTCACCGTTCATTATTTAGATTTGTTTTTCTTTTTCTTACATTACTTGTATGTCTTTTCCAGGAGTATAGATCACATTTGCAAGCGGCAATGACAGCAAGCCAATATTGTCACAGTTTTGAACCTACTCTTTAAGTTCACACCCGGCACCACAGAGATGTTGGAACCAGAGACTGTTATTGGTGAGGTAGCATCCGTGAGATAGCATCTGCAGGCTTGGGACTTCCTATTGGCATCACCTCAGAATCACCCCTTATAACAGTATTCACCTTTATGCAATAACGTTGTCACATTTCAATATTTTGAATAAGTAATGATGGGATCCGTACTGTAAGACGAGCGCAAATTTACAATGGCTGCGGCCTACTTTTTGTGGACCGACCAACAGAGCGATTTATTGAGCTGCTGGTCGCAGCTAACAAGTGTGAACGTGACGCAACCGTGTTTATCTGTGGGCCCGGCGTGTGTTAGGTTCTTTACCTGGACTGATATGGGCAACATGTGACTGCACAAGGCCAGCTAGTTATTTGAAAACATAAGCTATAAACTTCCATGCACCTCCAAAAGGAAGAACATATTTCATATTTTGTTCATTTCCATGGCATCACTTTGATATTAGATTTTTCTAAATGTATTGAAACTGTAACGGCGTAACTACAACAAAAGAATATTGTACGATTTTTGACCTGATGCAAATTTCTAATGCAGTCAACTTCAAGTATATTTGGCACTGTAAATTCATCCTGGGGCTTTTCTCCTAACAATAACAGAGTTATGGTGTTGAAAGCACAAAGCACTACTGACCAAAAACCCTTAAAAAGGGGTCAAAGTAACTGCATGCCCCCACATAGCCTATTTTGACCATTAGAGATCATGTAAGTTAAGAGATTATTGGCAAATAGCAGAAGTAGATGTTCTTGCAAATTTGCTGCACAATAAATGGTAGCCCATGGGAGCCATGATAGTTTGCCTGGTTTTCTGGATCGACGATGCCTGCCATTCGACTGCTCCTCCTCCAGCAAGGCTGGGAGGGATTAAATCCCTTCTGGAGGGCAGTGGAGTAGGCACAGTACCAGAAACCACTGCATACCGGCCTGGTTTCAAACCAAGCTCCCGCAAGTGCCACATTGCCAGCTTGGCAAAGCCACAGCAGTCACGCTTAGCTGGTCCCGATTTTGTACCGAAATGGATGGTCAAATGAGATCATTAGAATTGTTAATCACATAAAAGCACAAGTTCTGCAACTGTTCTGTGTAAGCATAACAGGTTTTGTTTAAAGTAATTGTTTTGACGAGGGAAACTTAAATTTACTACCCCAAAATACTACCTTTTTCGAAAAAGGCTTAGATTATTCAGCATCATTAAGCTGACTTGTCAGTTTAGCACTTATTGGTCTGTGAGTTTTTAATCTCAAGACCACCTCTTATTCCTATAGGAGTGCCTTTGCCTTAAATGATCCAAGTATCGATATTGTAAAGTTTCGTGTTTTTTTTGCCCATAATAATTGAATGCAGTAAAGCTGTCTCGGTCTGTTGGACTGTGATCTCGCGTCCACCCCATCTTCCTTTTAATGTCCATCTCCTCTTGGCAGAGCCGTGTGCAGTCATTACATGGAAGCGACATTACGTGTCGTTTTAGTCCGCCACTCCCGAAGGTTTTAGTCAGCCGCGCCTTTTGTCAGGAAAATGCTCAAGAGGTGATGCCAATACAGTCCGTTGAACGCCCCAGACATGAACTTCCGTGTGTGGTAGGGCGTTCCCCTTATCCTTTTTGTTGTTACAGTATGATGGAATTGTGGAAGGCATTTTGAAAACACAAAGAGAAATTTCTTTACGATCGAGCACCATCAACCTCCCATCTTTTATTCCCTTTTCACAGGTCAATTTGTTTGGTGTTGGAGTATCGTTCCATTTAAGGGGGGGGGGGGGGGGGGGTTGTGCACTCTGAGCTAAAGAAAGTCACCCTGCTAGAAGTAGAAACCAAAGTGATTGAATGAGTTTGTACCATTTCCCCCATGATCAAATTGTCCTTGTGTCATTGGATGTAGTAGTCATGTGACCGTCTCCCCCACCTCATTGTCCCCATGCAATAGGTTAATTTCACACAGAACATTGGTCATTGTCCTCGTTATACTGTAGGTGTGCTTCACATATGACATTAGGTTGTTGGACTCTGTTTTTCTGATAGGGGATTCCACAGCAAGGCTTGTTACTTGAGGCAACAGTAGTATGGGAAAAACCAGACTAGCCAAGACGTAATATCCCACAGAAGCGATACCCAGTCTAACAAAAGGACCAAATCAGGCTTGAACATGTCTGACAGTTACTAGTACAGTCTAGCACCTGTTCAAGTACAGGTCATAAAGAACAGCCTGTGTTTATAAGATGATGTACTGCGTTAAACAGGTTGGGATCGATCCTATATTCTTTGCTCTTATTCATACGGCATGTATATTTCTGCCATTGACAGGGAAAGGTTATCTTTAGTGTTGGTCAGTTTTTTTTTTTATTTAATTTTTTTTAGCAGCTACAAAGTTGTCTGTAGTTTTCTGAAAAGAACGGGTAAGATATCATGAAGAACTAGGGGACAGGATTTCACAGACAAGTCCTGGAGCAAGCACCCAAAGCTACACTGGTTTATACAAAGGGCATTTTGCATGTTTGTGCCGTTTTTGTGCTTCTGTTCCCTTGTGTGTTTTCTGTTGTTAATAAGAAAAAACCCAGGATTTTTTTGGTGGAGTCTGGTGTTCAGTCAAACAGTGTACAATTTGTTGCGGAATCCATGCGATTCTTTTGGATGAATTTCAGGAATTTGCCCTTTGCAAATATTTTTCTATAGAATTTAGCAGATTGCTATCAATATTATATACACTGTCATATAAAATTGTACAGATTAATTATATCCTTATAGCAAGTTGTTAAGCATTACTATGGGTTTTGTTTTATGTTTATTACTGTCGAAGTATTGGTAGTTCTCTGTGGAGTGGGTTTGTTTAGCTCTGTTTTTCCCTTGTCAGAATTATGAAAACCTCACACTTCTGCAATGGTACTTGGTTACCTGGTTACCTGCAGAACGATTAGCATTAGACAGCGCTTGTCTCATGGTGTTTGTGTATCACGGATTCACATTTCTCGTATGACCCTCAAATCATTTCATTTTTTTCCTTAAGTTATTTGTAAAACCAACGTTTATCACCGTACAAATGAAGACCAATGCCTTGATTCTTGTATCGTATGATGACACATATCGAGCCCCATTCTCTTTGTGTTTTTACACTCATTTTGCCTTTTTTGATTTTTGTTTTTCCAGTGTCAAAAGTCACGAGTAGTGTCACAAAAGGTTTTTGACAGTGTTTGCCAAAAGTTTGATGCAAATTTGGATTTTTTCCTTTCATTGGTTTGCCTTCCAGTTTAAAGTGAAGATTGAATTTAACATTTTATGTTCCTTTTTTTTTTTATCAAGTCTCGGAAGTCGGTCAGGGATTGACAATTTGTTTGGGTTATTGGGGAGATCAGACAGGTGATTGAGGAGATCAGACATTTGACATTGTCAACTGAATTACTCATGATCATGGCAAAGGTTGACTTGAGGTTGAGGTGGGTTGTCTTACGGCATTTCTCTTCATTCGTAGTGAAGTTTCTCAGAAGTGGGTTAGAAATCAGCTCAGCGATTCATGAACTATATCGGAGTGTGATTTTGAGCAGTCAGTGAAGGTTGCCTGAACTCCGTCTCCCACAACCCCTTGCTGCTACTGGATCTAGTGGTGTGTTCAGTGATGTAAGAGCAGAACGACGCCCTGTGGTGTGGTCACGCCATGTCAGGTAGCCTCAGCTCTGCTCAGTGTCTCCATTACTCATTCATAGTCACACATTTTAGGAACCATTTTCAAATTTGACAAACACAAGATTGTTTCTAACTTTGTTTGGCCATACCCGACTTGGTACTTTGTCAGAATCAGTGATCTTTGTTGTCAGGCTGTCCTAGACGATGACTCCATAAAAAACAAAGCTAGCTATACCTGCCAAGACGTTGGCTCCTCACCTTTACTACTCTTCTACCAGGTTTATAAGCAACCTTCGCAAGAGGTATATTTTTCAGCAGATGATTTCGAATTTGGTACACTACTTTGTCAAGCCTAAGGGAATTTTGACTGTGTGCGTGTGTGCGTGTGTGTGAGTGTTAGGAGTTGGATGAGGATGGTTTCATTTGCCCCACCCTCAGTCAACCTGATAAGTGCCAGAGGTCTCCAGCCCTGTTCTCAGTCACACATCTGATTTTCAGTTTGTTGGATCTACTGTAAATGTTAAATTGCTGTTTGGTTCCCTTTCCTTTCTGTGTATAAAGTATCTAAATATACATAGGTTACAAACTGTCATATCAGTATCAGAACTTGAGAATGCCTGTTACAATAGACACTGTAGATTTTCGGAAATAATTGAGACTAACATGATTTACTTTTTGCTTTTTAAATGGATAAGAGAAGATTTTATACCAAATATTAGTAAATTCTTTTTTCACAGGTGGAAATACCATTTTTTGTCCCTTGAATAATAAGTTTATTGCTGAGCTCTTTTTGGCCTACGCCAGTGTGTTCAGAGACCTTCGTTGTACAGATATAGCTTCCATATAAATTTTTATTTGTGCGATTCCTCATGAAGGTTGTGTGATTTGTGTTAACCAGACTTCACATTGAAGTTAACAATGTTACGAAAAGAAAAATCCCTTCAACCAAAAAAGTGTCTTTTTCAACGCAAGTGGCACTTCTAACCTAAGAGTTTCAGAATAATTCACATTTCTTCAGACACGTCATTTTAAATCATGGATTTAACGTGGGCAAATGAGAAACATTGTCCAGTGGGGGGGTTTCAGGCACTCTTAAAATGTTGCGTGTGTTTTTGTGTTGAACGAGTTTCTCGCAGTTTTAAGGGCTGCAATTCTTTCTTTCATTTAAGTGTGCGTAACCTTTTCTTTTTTACTGACTGCTTTGAAAGTGAGGAACCCTCCCACCATCTCAGCTGGTTTAGTTGTGTATCTCAAAGCTCAGGTGGAAACTACTTTTAGCGGAGTCCTTGTGTCACTATCGCCATTGGCAACCCCCCACCTCCTCAGTCGAGAGCGAGGTATGATTGGTTGCTGTCCGCTGTTCTATTTTTCTATTCAGCAGTTGTAGGCCTCATGATCATTGGCAAAGAGAGGTTGACTCCTCCCTCACAGAGAAAGAAAATAAGAAAACCTCCTTCAGTTGGTTCTCCTGTTTGTTTGTTTTTTTACTTTAATCTGGTTCCTTTCAATTTTTGGTCATTTTAAGTCATGTAGTCTGTTCTCAGCACTGTAAGACAGTCCCTATACAATATGGAGAAGCAATATCACTGTATGAAACTCACAATGTATTATTGTTCTTATTATTATTGTTATTATTATTCACTAGCACCCTAGGTGTGATAATTGAAGTAAATATCTTTTATACAAACACAAAATTGGCGTGTGCTGTCTTTTTTAAATGATGTTGCTTTCCAAAAATCAAAAATGCTAATCATTTATTAGGTAAATTATTCAAGGAATCCTATCCCTTTAAATTTGGTCATCTTGATCTCAACCCTCATTGTCATGCACTGCATGCATCATCATATGTTCCCTTTGATGCCACTGAAACATATGTTTCCTAACAACATGTTTTCCCAGGAACTAACATGTCACAAGCTAAATGAGCCTTAGTGATCTTTGACCCCCTCGTCCTGTGGGGACAGTATTAGGCGGGAGATTGTATGAGAGAGAGAGTTAGATATACAGGAAATGGTCGATAGACTTCTGGATTATACACCCTCTTTTGAAAATGTAAACGGTACACTTCCACAGGATGTAATCACTCAATACGCTAACCTACAATCCTCGTTTGGTAACGCACCACTTCTTAATTAACTTCAGGCTGGCAACTTTGTGAAGCCCAGTTGTAACTGGATTCATCAAGACTAGGATCAAAGACCGATAGAGGAACATAACGTGGCATTTAAATATTACTGTTATCAAGCAATTGTATTGGTACACAATTCTGTGGTAGAAGTCAAACAACCCTCTCCTTTCAACCCAAGACTCTACTGTAGCTGGAGTATGGATTTCTTTCTCCATGAAAAGATCTGGTTTCCTCCGCATGGATAAAAAGGCTTTGATATGTTTTTTCTGAGTGATGGATAGACTGCTGGGCCATGCAGCAGCAGAGGTCTGGGGTTACCAGCTTGAGAGAGAGAGAGAGAGAGAGAGAGAGAGAGAGAGAGAGAGAGAGAGAGAGAGAGAGAGAGAGGGAGAGAGAGGGAGAGAGAGAGGGGTGCTACAGCAGCACTGAAGACTATTCTACAGACCATCTCAGGCAAACGTTGAGGAACCCTCAAGATGACCCAGGTTTGACCCTGACTACCTGACTACCACTGTACAGCTTTCCCAGGCCAAGCCCAAGCATCGACATCTACGCGTCCTAGTTGAAGGTATCTTTCCCCCCCCCCCCCCCTCTTTGTTTCTGTTTAAGACCGAGGAGACCATTCCGACGCAGGCGACGCAATTCTCTCTCTGTGCTTCCACATATTGGAGCTCCTGGTCTTCCCTCGATCAGCCAGCAGAGGGTGCTGTTGTTCCGTCTCATGACAAACACCCACAGAAATCCTGACGCATGTTCTGTTCAGCATCCTTAAATGTCCCTCTCACCGATTCCAATGATCCCTATACACAATACTTGAATACATTAGGTACAGCATAATGCCATCTGTTCATATGATCAGATTAAACACGGTACCATGGCAGCTGTACATGTATGTAATATACCCAGGACTGGCTTCGTAGGCCTACACCAATTTCACTCTCCAATTAAGATGCTTTTTTGATGGTCTCCATTTTAGTCTTAGAACAAGCCTCTCTGATAGGGCTTAAATGGCCCTTCAAATCTTTTATTTTGTATTGCAAGCATACAGTAACAATCTCCAAATCACATCCAAATGTTATGATTGTTTATGGAACAGACATGAACAAACAATTGACTCCCTCGGTTTTTCCCATCAGAGGTAAAAATAGCAACTTCCGTTCCATTGACCACACTAGGTCTATGTAGTTCTCATATATACACTCAATCAGTGGCCACCAAATGTGGTGAGCGTGTTAGCATTGCCTTTGAGAGAGCTTTTGTGGATGCATAGACTTCCATGTGATTGTCCTTTTGTCAAAGTGATTTGAACATGATTGAGTTAGTGATTTTGACAGGTTCCTATAGGGGCTCTCATGCATAGCATTGGTACATTTGCTTCTCATGAATGCCTACAATGTTAGCCAGTTGCATGGCTGTGTTGTAACGTTCAACTATTGTCGTCTTTAATAAAATGTATATATCTATTTATTTTCTTTAGCTGCCCTTCTGTAATATCGGTTTCTTATAACTAGTAATTTGATTGTTGTAGTAGGAATATACATACAAAGAATGTCCAAATTCCTTTTTATTTTCTTTGTTTGGAACATTCATTGATAGTATGCAGATTTGTTTACAGGATTAATCTAACTGGTTTAGAATTATTCAAATTGAATAATTAACTATATTCATTGATGTCTTTTATGCTCAAATGAAATGGCCTGGTGATAATCCTCCTCTGTTGCCAGGATTCCACGCATCATCTCACTATCCCAGCATGCACATGGTCACAGCACACGATGTTGGCGCGCTGCTCTGGGGTCTCCATGGTAACAGCGACAACGTCAAAAATGCCATGCTGAGAACTCGACACTCATTTCTCGTTTCGCCTATTCGCCTCGGGCTCGATCACATGACCATGCCCCCCCCCCCCCCCCACACACACACACACACACATGCCAATCACGCCAGCCTGGCTCCTCTCCAACCACTGGCACTCTCCCTGTGATGCCCTGGCACTGAGCTTGATGTGAGGCAAATCACAGACACCTTCTACTGTCAGCCGTCAGTACATCTGGAACCCTGGGAGAGCCATCCCTTTCGGCAACGTTCGGTGCGCTTCCACACACAGAAACAAGCTGTGTCCTTGGGCTCCTTTCCCCTTTTGTCTCTTACCATCCAACTCGCTTCTCTTTGAAGATGATTGCTTCCAATGCGACGCGTCAGCTAGTCTCTTTGCTTTGCCATTCGCGAGGTCCTTTCCTGTAATGCATGACCTCCATCTTTGCACGCGCACACATGGGCGAAGCAGCACCAACGGGTTAACCGGGCCCAGCCCTGGTGCACCACGTCGATCTAACAGGCCACATAACGGCGGCCACACAGTTAATAACCCCAGATTGGCACATGGGAACCACTTTATGACCATAGGGACATTCAACTTCAAAGCATTGTGTGGTTTAGGGAGTGTGTGTGCAATCTCCACACATACACACTTGTGTGTGTGTGTGAGAGAATTTGAATCCGTTTTTTGCAATTGTATCCATTTGCTGACATTTGTTGTGCACTCTTGTCAGTCTTGTGTCTGTGTGTTTGTGCCACTCTGCCCTGAACCTTCCTGTGTTCCTGTGCCCACAAGTGGAAACAGCTTGGAGTGATTATTCTGCCCAACTGGCAGAGCATGCTTGATCCTGATAACATGGTCGCCTTTCAAGAAGGCAGGACCCTTGTCTGATCTGGAGCTCGTAAACTGCTTATGGACTTGTTTTACAAGGACTTGTCTCCAAATGTGTTTACTTTCAACACATCAGCGGTCTATAAAGGAGAGAGACTTTAATCTCTACTACAAACACCCACTGCAGTCAACAATTTTGTTTCCCCTCTTATTTTGCCACAGCACATTGCTGTGGATGTTTGATAATCAGATACTTTTTAAATAAAGGGTTCACCAATAGTTGAGTTGCACAGCTTAAAGGGAAACGGGGAGAGGATGGATTGAGTCCAGATGTGTCATGTGATGCTGAGGGTTGGATGGGAGAAATGTGAGAGAGCGCTGAAATGGCGCAGAGGCGGTTCTGTGAAGCGTGTCACCCGCCTGGGCAAATGTCCTGTTACGTACGAGTCGGGGTGGGATGTTCACTCATATAGATTATTTGCTCCAAGGATGAATGTTTTCTCAGTCTCAGTGACTTATATCCTTGGATTCATTGATTCATCCCTCCATTCCCTCATTTGGTGCCTTTTTTGTGGCTTCTAGAACCTTCCTTTGGAGGTTAGTGTCGGCCATGGACGCTTTAACCCAGCATCTTGACTCGTCAAACCTGGTTACAGCCACGAATGACAGTGGGAAAGGATGAGTGGAGGTTGTATGGTCAAACACACTTGACCATTCACATTTCAGTTTACCTCACCAGACAAGTGGCCCTTCATCATCTCACGTTATTGGGTGGCCGGTTACCATCCAAATTGATCAAATGCAGAAGGTCATGTTTCTAATGCCACATGTTATGAAGGCATATTTTGTGTATGTTTCCTCGTGAAGATTATTGGACCAGTGAGTCATCGCGTTGCTCCTGATTATGCTCTCTAGTCTCAGTTTTTTGAGTTAAATATGATATGATTGGTTGTGCCTCGTGTGGGTATAAATAGCCAACTGAATCGGTGTCACCGCTGACTGAGCATTGCTGCTGGAGGAACACGCCTCTTTGTTTCTCCACGACTCGAAGAAACATGGTTCTTTTACTGAAATACAGCTTTCATGAATGAGAATGAAAATGGCCTTTTTCGATATTGCCAAGAGACTAGGAAGTCACCGTGACATTAGTACAGGAAGTAGAGTTTAATAGACTACGTCCCATGGGAGCGAGGGAGCATCCTTCCGTAGGCCAAGCGCTCCTACCCATCCCTCCCAAACGCGTTCACACAAGGGACCCTGATTATTCAACATCTAACAGTGAGCAAGCTAGCAATGATAAACTATTAAATGCTACACACTGTAGGCCAATATGTAAACAAAGAAACTCAATCCAAGATACAAGCAAGGCGATGTTAGGAAACAAAACATTGTCAAATATTTTAAAAAAGGATGAGAAAAAGATCCAGCTCCGGGTTAAAACTCATGCTGTGCTTGAACACAACCACATCCAAGCGCGTCTCCTTTAAATTTAAGGCGGTATTGCACATAATCACAGACTACCCACGCCGTGAGCGCTCGGGTGTCTCGCTCTGTTCAGATGGAGAGAGTATGGCAAACATTTGAAGAAATTGTACCTCTTTATTGAAAAGCAATTTACAGAAGCAATTTAATAGTATTGTTAATGGAGTGGTTTGAATGTGAACAGGGGTATTTGGTTCCGAACTACCGCGTGTATGCTGACAAATAGGTAAGCTTAGTTTACTAATTAATTGGAATTTACCTCATGGAATTAATTAGTCTGAACGACGCATAAATAATTCCTTTGATTTCTTCTTACTCAGACATTTTATTTTATAATTTAGTATTGTAGAGTGATTGAGATGCCTGTGATGTTTTCACTCGTTTCTACTTAATGAAGTGGTTCTTCAAAAGTCGGTAACACATTAAAATGCATGAATCAAACCAATTCATTCAATGTTTTTACCGATTAGTCATTTAACATTAGAGTAGCCAACTGAACATTTTCTCAACGAGAGTTGTTTAGTCAATTTGAAGCTGTAGCCTGCATTTCAGTGTGTTCTGACAGCTCTTCTCCTAACGTCAAGGATCCACTTGGGTACATTATTGTCTTCATTAGTGGGTGTAGGCTATATTTCAAGACTTGATGGTAGGACTTCTGAAATGCCAGTTACGATTCATAGCAATTACCGTCTACATCCCAAGATGGCATAACGCCTAGTTTTGTAGGGTACTTAACATCATTAACAAATGCACTGATTAGTCGGATCTGCTAATGAGTTGGTTGTCCAAATATCTTGTCTCGCAGTCATAGTAGTGGAAACATTACCATCTCTTGCGCACAAACCAGATTTTACCTTTCTCCACGTCAGTAATGTTAATTTCATCCGTCCATTCTTGGGGACAGACATCTCTGTCACAGTGAAATGAGACTGTTTTCGCCATAACATCCATATCTCTACTGTTTTATTATGCATGAGAACTTCATCCTCTTGTCGATAAACGCCGGGCATGCCTATGCTAGTGATGTTGTTCAAAGCCTTGTCTCCTTGATCACAACGGAATGTGTGCTGGTACGTTCACCCCCAGTGCTAGCCAATCTGTTTATGTGACTTTTTCATATGCCTCAAAACCAGATAACTTGTAATTGATGTTGAACATTTCAAAAACTCGTCTGCTGATGAGCTTTTCAAAGTCATATTTGTTGTAGTGTAAAGGGGCAGTTTCCTTCATGCAGTAACCTATTCTATGTTTGACCTGCTGAGAGTTTCCACATGTGGTTGTGTTTGTGTCTGCACAAGCGTGTGAGTTGATGTTTGTGCACATGCGTGTGTGTGTGTGTGTGTGTGTGTGCGTGTGTGTGTGTTTGGCCAGCTGCTGTGCTATGTGTGGGTGGAGTAGTGTCAGAGGTCTTAGCCACTTACAGATACTTCCTGTCTCCATATAACGTTGTGGAAGATAGGGGTCACTGGTCAGGAATGATCATATTTCTGCTCTTATCGAGAACACAAACACAGTCTCCTCTCTCTCACTGTCTCTCCATCCGTGTCATTCACATATACAGCCAGTTTCACCAACTTTACATGAAAAATTTGTTATTTTCTCCCTCCCTCCCTCCCTCCCTCCCTCCCTCCCACTGTATGAACAGCATTGTACATAGGATAACACCACAAAGTATATAGTCGATAAAGATTATTGGACATAATTCACTGTAAGGTATGTCACTGGTCTAACTACAAATACCTCAGAGACACGGCGCATGGCTCGAGAAATGTGCAAGCAATTTAAAAGCAGAATCCACTTACACCAAATTGGATTCACCCCACAGAGCATGTCCACTACTGAGGGCCCCTTCTTCACAGGAACTAGAGAAGTAACAGAGGGAATGTCTTTGTGTCCCTGGGGCCCTTATTATGTGTCCCCAAGACCTCCCCAAGCAAGCCGCAAGGCTTAGGAAAAAGTTCACATAAAATTCGGTCAGATGTGGTCTGCTAAGTATGTGAGAAATTAGATGATTTACACCTTCAACATATACTGCTCATCGTCCCTATTTAATGTTGAGTTTACTTGACAAAAACAAATGTCTTGAAGCTTGAGCAGTTTATAACTTTGCACTTTGAGAGCAAGCGATGCTTGTCGGTGTTGTTGAATTTAAAAGTGCCGGTAGTAGAAGAATTGTACATCGAACAGTTGCTTCTTTGCTGTTTGTTGAATCCATGTTCAAGTTTGAAACATGCCAACCTGACTCGGGTCAGGGAGGGAAAACTTCTGGAATGTTCATTAGGGTATCCAGGGAGCACTTGGCATTGGAGCTTTTTGGAGGAATCTTTTGAACTTGTGAACTGGGGTGGAAATAACACCACCTGGTAAGAGAATCTGTGTCTTGAGTTTGACCACATGAGGGGAATCAGAACATCAGAGAGAACTGTCTAGTTCAAACAACCACTGTTCCTGGTCCTCTATCAGTACGGAATACAGTCAATTACACTCACCATCTGCAAATGTAGAATTGGATTGAGAACCCATAAGAGAACCCATGTTTGGTTATTTGCCTATGCTATGGATATACCATCTATCCACCTACTGTACTTCTATGTCTAAAGGTCCCATTGGCCATCAACGCTGCTTAATTAAGGTAATATCTCACTCAGACATTTTAGGACTTGACAGATGACCTTCTCACATTAAGCTTCTTGCTCCACCCTTCTGCTGGTGTCAATGGCTGCCTGTCTGAATTAGCCTTCAACATTCAGAGAACTAGTCTGTGTTGAAAGCAAACTGACTGTCTTCCTTGGCCAGGCTGTCCAGCTAGCTACAACAGATAAACAATTACAATTTTAAATCTAAAACGTACACAGTACTCAGAGTTTGGTAAGAGGAGTAGAGCTGGTACAGTTAATATTTTTATACTTGCTAAATGGCATGTTCGCCCAAGTATGGGTATATTTGAGTACCTACTATGTTGCTGTGTTTTAACACAGAATTTCTCTTATTACTCTCCACATTGCTGTGTGATTATTATAGTTGATGATGAATCCTTGCACAGGTAAATCAGGTACATTATGCTTTTTTTTTCTGAGTTCCATTTGAATTTCTTGGAATGGATGACAGTGTTCATACATTATTCAACAGTAGGATTCAGCAGAAGGGAGATCAAACCCATTCATACCTCAGGCTGTCCTAATGATGGATCCACACTGTGACAATATGGCACATGCATGCTTAGGATCTCTGTTTCTCATTCTCTCTCTCTCTCTCTCTCTCTGACTCACTCACTGTTGTACATGCTGTTGTCTGTGCCAGGGAATTCATGTTTCAGTCTGAGAAGTAATAGGGAGTATTCAACCAGCAATGGAGACAAGTGATTTATTAAAATCGGGCGGAGCTGGAGACTCCGAGACCTTAGCGAGTCACTAGCATCTCGTCATGTCACACCTTCTTTAGCAGGGCCGGGGTATTTAGACCAGGATATAACTGCACTTCTTCATTGCTTAGTGTGACACAGGATGCTGGACGCTTCAACTGCCTCCGCCTCCCCGGCCTCCACCCCTTGGTCCTGGGTTTCCTTTCATTGGGGAAATGCGTTCTCTGGTCGGATGTCAAGACAGTGTCTCCGTTGAGTGTGGCAGGGAGCCACTGCAAGCAGAACCATAATGCCCAAACATGTATCGTAATAAAGCATCAAGGAATCACTACTACTGAGACCTCCTGCCTAAACCAAATAAACAAAACCATATGCCTTAAGAATAAGCCACAAACTTCAAAACTTTCATGAATATAACTAATATGCTTTACTAAATGATCCCTAATGGCTATTAGACTTTACACACTTGCTTTTGAATGATAAATAATGCCTTTTTAAAAGCCATTCAACCTTAAAGCCCCTCTTGTCCTTGAAAGACTCCAGGATCTCCAGACTCGGCATCATTCTGTAAATCTGTCCAATGAATAATCTCAGATTTCGTTCAAACTGCCAGGATGGCTACAGAACTGCTGTCATAAACAAATCCTGTAGTAACAGTCTCTTTTGAAATTTGATGTAGAATTGGTGGGTGGGTGGGGGGGTAATTTCCACTAGCCAGTGGTGACAGGACCCTTCACTTTCAGTTGACACCAAATTTGAAACCTACCACCTCATAGAGACAGCCAAAACCCATTAAAAAACAAATAACCTGAAATCTCCTCTTGCTTGTTAGAGGAAAAACCACAATCAGTTCTGACATTGATTCACTGTGAGGCAAGCAGCTGGCCAATTTAATCACCTCTGCCTCGATCTGATAACATTAATTGGCCCTCTTTAATATTTACGGATAGTCTTTAAGATAAGGAGATGTGTCCTTCTCTCGTACTGGGCCCTCTTTTTAAAGCAATTCTGTTTAGCGCCAAGCGATAACAGCTAAAAAAAAAACAACCTCAGGATTAATCATCTTCCGAGACCAGTCACATTTTGTGAGGTTATCTTCAAAGCTGCAGACAAGAGACCTTGTGGCGTACAATTACCGACACAGACCTCCATCTTGACTGGACCTAAAAGGTCATCCTCGTGTTAATGTCAGTCAGCATATGTTAGATTAATACCAGCACTGAGGAGTAGTTATTTTGCCAGCTTTAGCCTTTGGCCCCTATCCTCTCTCACAATCTTTTTTTTTTTTTCTTTTTTTTTCTGAGTTCAAAGCTTCATAAAACTTTAATGCTACTAATGTATCTGCACTGTCATAACTTCAGAAGTGTGTTGGTTACTGGGTGAAGACATGTTCAGTCCTTGTTGTTTGTCTCACCCAAAATAGCAACACTTTATATTCAGCAAAGACCTGTCCATTGAACATGAAATTCAACCCAGGGTTTGTATTGATTGCTGTCAGTCTTATGTTTAACGAGTTTCATGTTTCACTGAACCAGAGATGGCTAGTTTGATGAAATGTTGCAGCTGTAGATGGTTGGTTTCATCCCTATTGTATAGGGGCTGTTTTGGCAAACGGGGGCCACTTCAGCCCCTATACGCCTCTCACTTGTTATGTGCTGCACATGCTGATTGATCAACAAAGGAGAATGTTGTGTGTACAATGTATTAATCTTGACAATAAGCAAGCCTGCCAGCACTACTGGAGCACCACATGTGGGCAGCTCTACAGTGTGAATCCAAATGCCTCACAGCTCTTTTGATATTTTCCTTCCACAGTTTTCACCAGTCGACTGCACTAATTAGAGTCTGGAGCAAGTTGGAGTGATTAGCAAACTGGAAGCTTCCAAATGGATATCTGTGCTGGCTCAGCGGGTCGGAATTATCAAAGCCTTCGCGCCCAGTTGAGCCACATGTGAGCACATCCTGTTTGATAGGCGTGTGTTCTCCAGCTCTGGGTTTCCGCATTGGCTATTGTGTCGACGGACACGCTTTCTACTCTGAACTGCGGAGCCTCCCTGGATGCGATGGAGGGAGCCCCAGAGAAGCCCAGCCCTCGAGCTCACCGACCCAAACACAACCCTGGGCCACCTGCTGGACTGACCCTGGGCCAGTCCCGGAGCACAGAGGACGTGTCCGTGGACCGGCTCTCCGGAGCCGGTTTCCGTAAAGGCTTCTCTCTGCGGAACGTCAGCCTCTGTGTGGTGGACGGCGTCCGGGACATGCTCCAGAGAAGCCGGGGCGCCTCCCCGGAACCCCGCCGCAGGCTCAACGGGGAGACTGGGGGCCGCTGGAGCCCTCGGCTGCTGCGTTTGCCCAGGGGCCCCCGGTCGGCCCTCAGGGCCCCACCCGCCGAGGTGCAGAGGGAGGGGGCGCTCCGCTACATGGTCGCTGACGACTCCCACTGCATGGGGAGCAGCGCCCAGTGGCAGAAGTGTCGTCTGCTGCTGAGGAGGACTGCGGGCGGGGTCGCGGAGCGGGAGGCGTTCCTGCTGGAGTTCTACGTGCCCCCCAAGGTTGGTCCCCCCCCATTCACTATCTTTGGTTTGTCAAACACTCATTACTGCAAGTGTGTGGTTTTTATATGCAGTCCTGGGTGAAAACCCCCAGCAGTTTGGAGATTTGTTCATTGTTATTTTTGAATTGTGCCCTAACACTTGAATAATACGATGTATAATGAATAATACGTGTCCTGCCTGTCACCTAGTCTTCAAAGCCTAAAGTGAGTGTGCCACTGTCAGCCATTGTGGAGGTTCGGACAACCATGCCCCTGGAGATGCCAGACAGAGACAACACCTTCGTTCTCAAGGTCAGCAACACACAGCTGACATAACTTAAACCTTAAACCTATCAAGCATAGTCAAGTTCAAAGTACTTTATTTGTCATTGTCACAAAAACAAGGAGACAGTAGAAGCTACAACATGTGTATGAAAAAGAATACAAATTCTGCTAATGAAATCAACCAAAGGAAAGAAAGGCTGAAGTTCTGTACAGTCTTAACAAAATGGTGAATGTAATGAGTACAGCCTAACTCAAATTAGGACAGCAGCTACTGGTGTGTGATATGTTGAAAGTTACTGAGATAAAAATAGTTTAACATTCAGTAGTTTCCATCAGAAACCACAGCTAATATGGCACCTTAACTTGGATTGTCAGTTCAAAAACAAGCTTCTAATTGGATGTTATATCTTCATATTTTCCACTTGGTATTTGAATGTTTTATAGATGGTAATATTGTAACTGAATAGCCCGTTTTTAGTGACTTACTCTGTAAATACCTTAATAAGGTTGTAGCACATGACAAGATAGTAACTGTGAACATAAGAAGTGGCATATGACAGACATTGTAATCCTAAAACCTCGATAAAAAATGTACCTTCACGTTCTGGGCCATAAAGTATGTAGCTTAAACTGTAAACAGGAAAGAGTGAACCGAGTATGTAAAACAAGTGAGGGGGGCAGAAAAGGGAGGAATGCATTTCAAAAGAATCTTACACATGCAGTTAAAATAGCAGGTCATACAAAACAACTGGTTTGTGACATTTTCCGTGTATCTGTGACTTTGAACTCCATTACATATCGAGTCTAACACCTTGGTCATATTGTAGGTGGAGAATGGAGAAGAGTACATCTTGGAGACTTTAGACTCTCTACAGAAGCACTCGTGGGTGGCTGACATTCAGGACTGCATAGACCCAGGGTAAAAAAAACAGAAGCCTCCTCCTACGTGCGCAGCTAAGTGAAAATGAATGTGCATCCACTCTCCTTCATCTCCACAAAATGTGAAAACGCAGGGGGGGGAGGGGGGGGGGGGGAATCCTCTAAAAGAAAGGTGTCACTGGATATTCACAACGCCGTTAATATCGCCAGATCCTGTGAATTCCGATGCGTTTTAGATGGCGAGGAGGCTTGTCGGATGCACCCACAGTATTTACTGCACATGCCCAAAATGGATGTCCACTTGTAATCGTGTCGGTCTCGGTGACTGTGTCTGTTTGCTGTTTGTGACAGGGATAGTGGAGACGACATTGAGCTGACATCCTGTCCTCATGGCCAGTTCCCCTCTGTGTCGACCTGCAGTTGTGAGCTCGCATCTCCAAGTGAGTTTCGCATTTCGAACTCCCCTCTGTTTGGCCAAAAGTAGAACAGCTTTCATTCTACCTTCCATTATATTTACTATGTGCAATAACTATATGCAGTCAATAAAATAACTGGAATTTTAAGAGAAATCTTTTTTTAAAGATTTGACCTCTTCCAGGTCAAATTGGGCTCTGGGGCGATAGATTTGAAGCTTGTTATCTCAGTGTCAGGCTGTAGGTTTTGTATCCGGTAACTGTAGCCAGTCCTCCACGCTCTGTCCTTGTCCCTATCAGGACTACACCGGAGCAGCCAGCCCCGCTCTGGCTCCTGTGGCCCTTCAGGGCCCCGGTGTAGGACCCTGGTCTCCCCTGTCCACCCTGCACACGTCCCCCTGGAGCGCTTCCTCCAGTCTCTGGAGAGCGTCAGACCTGGAGCAGGTACTGTCTAGCTCTCTGAATGCTACAGGGCTATTTAAATGTGACGTGCAGATTCTACTGTACAGTATGTACAGGTACTCTATGTACAGCTAGACCTTTTTTGGTGATTGTCAGATTAAGGATTTCCATTGATAGTCTTTTTGTGATGGTTTTAAAGGTAGAGAAGTGTACTGTATCTATATTTTTACAACTACAGTACCTTACCTGAGTTTTATAGAACTGTCCCAATTAAATGTTTTTTTTATCTTTATAGAGGGTTTACTCAGCACTGATACAGACACCTCTCTGACCTGTTACCCATGGTTTCACGGTACGCTGTCGAGGGTACGTGCTGCGCAACTGGTGTTGGTGGGCGGTGTTCGAAGCCACGGGCTCTTTGTGATTCGCCAGAGCGAGACACGCCTCGGAGAATTTGTCCTCACCTTTAACTTCCAGGGCAAGGCCAAGGTAAGGTCACACAGGGACTAACCCTTTAACTTCCAGGGCAAGGCCAAGGTAAGGTCACACAGGGACTAACCCTAACCCTTTAACTTCCAGGGCAAGGCCAAGGTAAGGTCACACAGGGACTAACCCTAACCCTTTAACTTCCACGGCAAGGCCAAGGTAAGGTCACACAGGGACTAACCCTTTAACTTCCAGGGCAAGGCCAAGGTAAGGTCACACAGGGACTCGTTCCACAGCCAAATAAACCCACACATTTGACTCAACTGAAAACCTATGAGAAGGTCAAACATTCACTTTGATCTTCTATGGACTTCTTGCTAGGCATCTTGTGAGCTATTATCAAAAGTTCTTAAAGAACGAAAGAAGAGTTTCTAAAGAGTTAAGCGTAAAGCCCTCCTCAGAGGTTGAGATGGCGAACGGTATGGTCAAACAATTAAAGATGCTGTAAAGGGGAATTGAAAATGAGTTTTAAGTTCATCACACCACAGAAGCATGTGTTGTTAACAGCAACACTAGCTAAATCAATTGCAGATATCAGAACAGACCTACCTGCAGTCTCTGAGTGTTTTATGTGTTAATTACTTTGTCTTTGCATCGTACCAGCTGAGTAACAGAATGCAACGGTCTGTGATCTGACGTAGATAAGTGGCTGTGACGTAGATGGGTTGGGTTTCACCAATCGTATACATGCTACTTTTGGGTTTTGCACCGCCTATACAAAACCTGAGCTGAAAACGGGTGAGAAACTGTTCAACGGTCTAACTCGACATTTCAGTGCGACACGTTTTAGAGCTTTGCACATGCTTTCAGCAACTCATTTCACACGTATATAATGTACTGATAAGCAAATCATGGAATTTGCTTTAAGCATCTTTAAGATGATAGAATGGGAAATGAGCATTACAAGTGTGCTAGTCTTAATTTCAAAATGAATTTATTGTTTTATGTATTGTATTCATATGAAATTATGAGTTGTTTTTTCTGGATAGTCTAAATGCCTTGGTGATGACTCCAACCATTCGCGGGAAGAAAGAAGATTTTCCGGTCTTTTCTTTGACTGAAAGTGAAAGGCGCACCATCTCTCTCTGAAACCAAAAATGATTCCGTAAAGAGTCAAGGAGATCAACGGTGCAAGGTGTACAGGACAGTGTAGTTATGTTATGTGTAACAATTCAGACAAGCAAACACATACCTGTGGCAGTTGAGGAGGCTGGCTGATGCTGGTTCTCCATGATCTGTTGCGGATCGTTCATCTTAACCTCTTCCCTGGACTTCAGCCTTGATGAGAGAAAAGTCATAACATTTAGGACGGATGTATAGTTGCGATACACAAATAATTTCAGTAAAACGCTCACTATAGCGTAATGCAGTGCAGTGGTGTTAATGAAAATAGTATATGAAACTAACCTTTCGGTTGAACCACTTCTTCAAAATAGAATAGGATCTCCGCTTCCTGGTTTTCTTTGCCGTGGCGGTGGAATGAGTTTCATTCTTCACTTCTCCAGATTTAGGATCACCAGGTGATGAAACTTGAGAGACATTTGGAGATTGTGTTGTGCCACATGCTGTTTACGAGCTCATTTGTCAAGGATTTGGCCATAATGCTAATAAAATAAGGATCCTGAATATTGACAGCCACCTTGAGCACTTCATTGGTTCCAAACGTGAGCAGAAGCTCCTTATAAACGTTTCGGAAGATCCTGTGAATCTTCAGATCGGGGGGGTAGGCGTGTGTCCCCGACTAGGCCAGATGCTACGTAGAAATCGGACAGCACCAGCATTGTGACGTCTCTTGACATCTCCTCTCTCTCAGATGCGTGTGGGCAGATTTCCATCAGCAGTTTCAGAGACATCGTGAGCACCAAGGAGTGATAATCCTCTCTGTTTAGCACTTCAGAGGATGTGGAAACGGATGTAAGCGAGTCTCCAGTTTGTCCACGGTGGTTGATCAAATCATCTGCGCTGCTTGACAATTGAACCAACGTTAAGACTCCTTGAACTATCTTTCTAGTAGCCACGCTAGTTCTGGATACAGAGGTCCTGTTGAAAGCTTTCGAATTGGACATGATGTCAGTTGAACCTATTGAGATTGCATCCATCATTTCCCTTTTCATCACATTGGACAGCTGATTGAGTGTGTTGTCATAATCCAATGCCGTACTGGGATCAATTCTGATAGGAATGACCCTGCAGGCAGATGTGCTTTGTCCCGCAAGATCCGAGGCATATGGCTTCTTATTAAGCCTGTGCGATCTTCTTTGGGAGAGTTGCCTGCAGAAATGTTTCAAGATCATCTTCAATGATTCCTCCGCAAAAATGGGGAGAAGCCGAGCGCATAACGTGCTGGACGCAGTGCAGGTCCTGTCTCGCCACTGGAGCCACAAGAGGGTCGAATCCAAAGTCCTCTTGCCCAGTTTAAAGATGTGCGACGAGCCTTTGCCATCTCGAACGAGGTCGCCGACGATCTCCAGGAATTTGTGAGTGAAATCGTGGAGGACCTCCGCGGACATCATCTTCTGGAGCTTTCGAATGGCATAGCGAAGGCATCGCGGATGAGGTATACCCCTCCCGTCCTCCTTATTGGTCGGCTTTACACTCTCCACCATCTCGTCAGCGATGGCACTAGCGGCCTGTCTGACTTGAATGAGGAGGTTCCCTGGGAGCGTGTCCTCAGTGCCAAATGATTCCTCAATGATGGTGCTCCTGATAATGGGACGGCCAACAGGAACTGTAAACCAGTAGGCATAGCAGTGCCAGGAATTACCAAAACACTCTCCTGCTCTGGCCTTGATTTTGTGGAGGCGCCTTTGGCAGTACTTCTACGCCTGATTCGCTTGTGTTCCAACTTGCAAAGGCTAGCTGCTTGAGATGATGCTCTGCCGTCATTTAAGCGGATGGACCCATGGGGTGTTTCTTCCTGCTGGCAGGACCTAGGTTCTACTGTTATGCACTGGTTTGATCTCTGAACGATCAGAAACTCCTTCACTTTGCTCTGCACGTGGTGGTACATATTGAAAGCAACATCCCAGATCCGCCTCTCGGATACCTGAGCTGTGGTTGGTCCATGACTGTACGATGATTCGATTGGCTGGGTGAGCTCTTCAAAGTCGTTCACTACGCTCTTGATGATCTCACTGGCAGTGTCAACTGGCAATGATGAGGTGGGACAATCGACATCTAGTCCAATAGGGTGCACAGTTGAGTAATCAAGGTCTTTATTGCTACCACCTGGGCTTAAGGTGTCGTTTTCGCTCCCTGTCGACCCATCCCTAGCTGTCCAAGTGGATGCGTTCAGGAGTCCACTAACATCCTCCAATGCTTGTGTGTGAAATTCAGGGCTTTGAAGTCTTTGAAGGCCCCCACTAGAAAGGCACAGGAAACATGCGATGTCTTCAACGGGAATGGTGTCCTCTTGTTCCCTTGACGCGAAAGCCGGCTCAAGAGAATCTTCTGGCAGGAAGTCTTCAAACGGAGATGATGTCTTTGGCGAGTGGGACATGTCCTCCAGCTGAGTGAGGACGCCACCCACGAACAGACTGACCTCGAGGGACTCATCAGATTGACTTTTTCTCAAAGAGGAGGAGCATGCATCCGTGGCTGTTTTGTCTTTAAAGGAGGTAAGGATGGTTGAAATGACCTCTCTGGTTTTGGTGGCAAACCGTCGCGCTCTCTCTTTCGTCGTGGTCGATCCAAAGCCACGTTCCGAGTTCTCTATAAGCAGAGGAACTGTACCGGGGTAACACGGCAGGTTAGGTTCCCTTTCACTAACTGTCCTCGCACCCTGGCTCTGTTGTGGGAGAGGGAAATCCTTAATTTTTTCCTGGACACCATGGTAGAGAAGGGCAGTCGCAGACCGAATCCTGCTTTGAAGCTTTTGGATACTTTCTAGTACGCTGCTGTCTCTCTGCTGTCCCTCTGTAGGTTGTGCCATTCTCTGTAGGTCCTCAACAAATATCTCCACTATGTCAGAGGCGACGGCATCCGCATTTTGTGTGGAAAGGACATGTCTGTCCTTTGTCAAGGTGCTATGATCTATTTGGTTTGCGTCACAGTTGAATGCGGCAAGTGTGCTCGTCACGCTGTTGAACTTGACTAGGAGTTCACTCACAGCTTGTGTGGCAGCTGTCTGAAAGTCCTCACGGAACAGCGATTGAACCGAGTGGCTCGAGAGAGTCGCGTGTGAGGGGAACTGGGCATCGCAATCAGCAATAGACAGGTCATCGTGTATTGATGAATGTTTGCCGAGGGAGATTTTCTCAAGCTGAGAGAGAACTTCCCATACAAAACCTTGTCTTTCACGAGATTTGTTCCAGGCTTTTCCCTCCTCAGCAGAGGAGTGGCCCTCGTTTGAGCCGTCTGTGTCACATAAAAGTAGGAGCTCTGCAATGACCTCTTTTGTGCACGTTGTCAATAGGAGCTTTTGTTCCAGTGGGTTCTTCTGTGTCCACAGTGGCCTGGAGGGGTCATTAAGCCCTCCTGGAACAGCGACTTTTTCTGAACTCTGTTGTAACACTGAATTACTTTTGCTTCTGATTCCCATTTTGGCCTGGGGTGGTAGAGGACTGGTTTCCCTACTTTCTAGCAGTGTGGACTGGTCATCAGCGGCAGCATTACATGTACTTTGGCATGTAGGTGGTCTCGTACAAAAGAATGCCTTCAGTTTGTGCTCCGTTCGTTTAAAAACCTGAAAAACGGTAGACCACACGGTGTGCTCACAAGTGGGGGGCTTTTCGTGCCTAGCAAACTCTTTCAAATACTCCATACTGGTGACAAAGGTTTCGACAACAGCAGATGCTGCTGCCTCTACGCGATGAGCGGATTTAGCAACAGACTCGGCTGATTGCGAAGACGACAGCAAAGCGCTCGCTTTTTTCATTAGAATCTCACTCACAGCTTTCTTTGCGGATAGCTCAAACTCCCGGCTCGATAGTTTCATCATGGGTTTAGACTGAGACCTGTAAATTGAACCAGTTTCACTGATACTTGACTGACTGTTTGTATGTCTTCTATTCAGAGAATCCGCGTTCTGTGACACTAGGGCTTTTGCTTTGTCATAGTTTGAAGCCAGAATCTTTAACTTTGTAGATAAGGAATTGAGCAGAATAACATCCCTTTTATCACCACTGGCTACAATTACGTCAGAAATGGTTGTCATGACGTCTCTTGTTAGGCAGCTGCTTTCTCGGCCAACTTTGTTTCCACTCTCAAAATGAACAGCTGAAAAAGATTGTTTGTTTGTTGTAGGAGTCTTCTTCTTTTTCAGGTTTTTGGTTAAACTGGAGAGTGATTCTCCCCTTCTCCCTGATCTCTGAATAGGAGTTTGACTTGGGGAAGCGCTTTGAAAGACCAGTGAAACACTAGAAATGACCTTTTTTGCTGCCTCCTCCATCATGGCAGGACTTGGTTTCTGGGAGCCAGAAGTATTGCTTCTAATGTATAATTTCTCAGCAATTTCTTTCATGGACTGCTGCAGGTTTCCCTTGAGAGACTTGAAAAGACTGTCCTCTGGGACACCAAGGAGGATTTTTAGGGCATCAGAACTGTTCGAGTCACTTGACTGCTCCTCTGACTGAGAGGTTGGGGACCTTTAACGTAAACAGACACCAACCCGGTTAATTTAATGATGAAAAAAAGTTTCCAAATAACGGTACTTCAAAATTACTCTTTGTGTTGTCACATATATCAACATATGTTCCTCTACTGTTATACATACCTCTTTTCTGTTTTTATATGTACCTCAAAACCAAAACATCTATACACCTGTATACTTAATGTTCTAAAAGTACGTATTGCTTGGCAACATAGCATATTTCGGACATTAGTTTTGCAGAAGCAATTTTAAGTACTAAGCTACATTGACATACGTGTAGAAACATACCTCAGGGAGGGCGTTGAGACATGCTCTTCCCCACTTCCGTTCTCACGGCTCTTTCCAGTCAGGTCCTTCCTCCTGTGCTTCAGCTGGGTGGTGTGTTGCAGTCCCTGGTCCTTTTTGTCCACATGTGTAGAGGAAGGAGATGAGGTCTGGACATGACTCCTTGGGCTGGACCGTCCACTGCCACTGGCCATCTCAGCCTGGCTGACTGTCACGACACAGGACATGTCCAAGCTCGAGACCGATGATGCTCGTGGTTCCCATGGCAGTGTTGGGGTCTCCACTTCTTTCTTAATGTCAAGAATCTGGTAGAGGCCTGGCAGTACTGATTTTGTGACAGAATCTGAGACCAACTGTACAATCTTCGAGCACACTTGTGTAAGCTCTGGACCCAACTGTATTTCACAAGAAAGAATGTGCCAGATATGTTACTGTAGACACACCTATATAACACCCATAGCAAAGGCTTTATTGAAATAGGCAGATAAGTCACATACATTCTGACTTTGTCACTCTTACCTGATCAAAAACACCGTCTTCCAGCATCATCCATTGCCTGAAAAACAATATAGGTAAATGCGATAGATTTGACCATCCAATTCCAGTTTTTTTATTGGCAAATATTGGACACAACTTACTCCTTTGTGACCTTCTGCAGGAAGTTGATAAGCATGGCATGATGGCACTCCTCAACCGGATTGTGGATGCCATGTTCCACTTCTGTAACTGAGCCCTTTACGTTTATCTCCTATTACCCATACAAGGGAGCAAATTGATTTTCTCATACAAGAAGCAATAGTTCAAAATGTTCTTTCTGTAACAATGGCTGTGGAAGATGAAAGTGGAGCCCAATAACAAAATTATCATAATTTAGCACTTTAAATGAAGGCCTTTGTTTGAGATAAGAGACGCAATGACCTGGTAAAACAATTACCTCGTCCAAGGGGTCTGCCTTCTCACAGACATGCCAGTCTGGAGGCAGAGGCCGTGCCATCTCTGCTTCACAGGAGATGCTCTTTCAATCTAAGAAGATTATACATTGAATATTTGAGTTAACAGAAGTGATCATATAATAACTGTGCGTAGGCAGTTACAAGCTTAACAACACAATGAAGAATCACAGGCTTGAGTTCCATGACATCACTGGTCAATCATTATGACATCATTGCAGATGCCTCACAACAGGTTTTATGTTCCACTAAGTCTACTTTAATTTTCTCTAATTAGCCTATAGCCTATATATATATATATATAGTTTTGTAGTTCATATCAAACAAAACATGTTTTAAATTATAGATTATGCAAAGTATCATAGAACAATTCACATAAACCTTTCGTTGTGACACATACAACAGGTAGACCTCTAAATCACCCATGTGAATCTATATTTATGATATCTCAGAGATGTATCATGGGTAAAGCATCTTCACAGTTTTAGTAGAAATGGGTGTTTTAGTCGGATAAATGCATACATGTAGGCTGATGTGTTTATATATATCTATGGGTTGAAGCAATTAAGTGCACCGAGGATGAAATATCACAGCATTCTAAATAGGATTATTTTAGGAAGTTTGTGTCTTAAGTTCGGAAACTATTTACTTAGAACATGGTCAATTGTCTATCGGTCTCTTTAGATTGGAGTGTTTGTAAATTCACTGTGAGGTGCAATTACCACAATGGCCATGGCTGAGAGGTTTCGACTGTTGGCTGAACAAATGTAGATGGTCCTCTTCATTGAAAAACAAACGTCAGAAGATTAAAATTAAATTAAAATTAAATTATTAAATTAAAATGTAATACCTAAACATACCACAACCACTATATACTGTCAACGCAAATAATTGGAATACGGGAGGGAGGGGGGATTCTTTCAAAACAATTGATCCAGATGGCCAGTTACTTAATTATGCACATTCACATATGCATTCACATGGACATTGGCCACAATCACAACATTGGCAGACCTTAACCCTTGTGCTGCCTTCGGGTCACATGACCCAAAGGTTCATAACGAACCATTGTTGTGATTACCCAATACAAAAACAAATACAAATAATTGTATTTTAACCCTTCGCAATGTGGGGGGTCTGAGACAGCCCAACAATCAAAAGAAAATGCTTCACTTTGTTTTTGTATGCGGTAAAGTTGTCGCAATATGACGGTGGGTCACAATGACTGATGGGTCAGGATGACCCGAAGATAACACAAGGGTTAAGATGCATGTACACAGTAGAGGGATTTTCCTGTCTGAGTCTAATTGGTTTCTGTGTTGGCCTTAACTACACGCACATCAATCTTCTGCTGCTCGCGGATGTATTGCCGTGCCGTATGTCTGCGTGATATCTCGTGGTATCCTGTGACACCTGTGCTTGCGGCACACTGCGGTGTGTGTGTGTGTGTGTTCCTGCAGCACCTGCGTCTCTCCGTGGACTCCCGGGGCCAGTGTCATGTGCACCACTTGTGGTTCCAGAACGTCGTAGACATGCTGCAGCACTTCCACGGCCACCCAATCCCCCTGGAGTCCCGCGGAGCCTCTGATGTCACGCTCCGCCATTACGTTCAAATGCAGCGCAGCTGTCCAGGTAAAAAAAACCAACAACAAAAACATCTGGTGTACTAATGTATAACATGCTTATGATGCTTCTGCAGTATGTCTGTTTCCCTTTCAATGACCTTGTATGTAGTGTTGCATAGAGAGGGGGTCTCTTTTTTTTTTGTGCACTGCCCAATCTTCCTTGTATTCAAAGGATGGCTTAGCTATTCCAGGCACGATTGTATGACCTGTCTGCATGTCACACACATTGTCCCCCTTATTGTAGGGCCTTTTCACTTCAGCCTTTCCTGTAGGTTCTCATTCGAGGGTTGGGATGGAAACCTACAGGAGGGGGGGGGGCATATCCAGGATCAGATATTCATAATCGAGGAAAAACCGAAAGTCTAGTGAAAATCAGCCACTGGAAAGATGTGAAAGGGGGGGCACTTTCCTAAGACCCCACTTCTCTTCTCCTCCCATGTGGGATTTCCCGTCTGTGCTCAGCCCTCTTTTGTACCCTCCGCTGGTTCCTCTCTCTTTTCCTGTCTCACTCCAGTGCAGCTGCAAATGCTCTGCTCAGATGCTGGGTTCTCTGCTTTCATTGAGAGAGCATTAGAACAACGTTTTTCCAGCCAATCCCAACTCTTATTTCGTTTGCATGTTGGTTATCTGGATAAATACTTAAATATGCATGGGAACTGAATTTCTACGGATGCATTTGACTCATCGAGTGTGGTCATCTGGACACATTTAGATGTCGGAAAAATCCTAACATTTGTTTCCTTTGCGTATTGTGCTCTGTTGTAGAGCTCAGTGTGTCGAGGACATCCACCCCTGTCAGAGAGCCTGCCTGTCGAAACGGCTTCCACCAATCGGCACACTTCTATCCTGGAGTGTTGCACTCCATTGGCCAGTCTGTGGAGGCTCCTCACGCTCCGGGCTCTCCTGCCCTATCCCGTGGCCCTCTCGCCTTCCCCAGGCTGGAGGGCAACAGTGCAGGGAACGGAGGAGGCCTGAGGAGTCGAAGTGGCAGTACAGAACACTTGCTGGCGCCATCCAGTGGCTCTGCTGATGAACAGCAGGAGAATGATGTCACACAGAGGACAAGAGCTGTAGAGAATCAGTACTCACTCTATTGAGGATTTAAAAAAAAAACAGGTCACATCTGATACTGATGTATTTGTAGGATTTAGGATAAATACATATATATTTTTTAACACTTAATGGACCCAGTATCCGGTCCAGTAAACGGTGAGTATACCAAGGGGAAAAAAATATATATATTGAAGTCAGGTATGTGTAAGTAAGGGTTCCAGTGACAAACTGAATCTGCAGCGAGCTGTCTAATGTACTGTGAGTAGCCTAGCTCCTCAGACTCTATTGCTGTAATTAGTTATAACCTCCAGTCCAGTCTGAAGCACTGTTATTTACAAGGGTGTACAAGAAACTGCAGACTGAACTGGGATATCCTTCACTAAATAACTTGTAAATTGTTCAAATCTCTAGACCAAATATTCATATACACCTCTGAACTAAAGACTGTAGTGTTGAATATCCATAAAGCAGGAAGATGCTTTCCATTAAACTCGAGACAATCTTCACTGAATGATTCAATGAATGAATACTGCATCTCCTACTGTGGTACAATGGTGAATGTTAAGTCCAATGTTTTGTGAATAGTGAAATATTTTGGCAACGCTATAGGACCTTGACCCTGTAAAATAATGTCTTAACTCTGGTTACGACTTTGGATTTATGTGACAAAAATGAAGATGTAAACACAGTGGACATGAGATTATTTTACATGAGACTCCATATCAATGCAATCATTACAATAAAATTGTATTTGTAATTACTGTGCTACTTTGCAAGTCATGCAGTGGTTCATAGTTCAACCGTTTCTTCTTGAAAGGCATAGGATGTTGACTTCATACATTGTGAGCCTTTTTGTATTCCGTATTTGTATTGATGCTGGTGCATAAAGACAAAGGCCGCATTCATTCAATGTAATGCTTCAATGAGCATATCATAAATACTTTATTCCTCTTAATTACATAGAACGTGTGGTTAAATAAAGGCACATTTTTCCAGCAATTTAATATATGCATTACTTTCCACTGGCATGTCTCTTGGGAGAAAGATTTCCTCCACCTTCCACTAGAGGTCAAGCCAATCTTGGAACCTGTAATCCACGTTTCAAGTTCATTGAAGGACTACTGGTTCAAAGTGCACAAAGCATGCACAAGTACTCCCTTGCACAGCTTTGAAAGTGTAGCATCACCTTTTTGAAAGGATGCTCAGGTATTTAATCCATTTGTCGTTTTGCTTCATTTTCAAACAAAGTTCTTCACATCAATATAAAAGCCAGAGGAATTGAGCGTTTTATTTTCATTAGATCTGGGCTCTCAGTGACAGGTTGATAATGCTATTTTCAATTCCCTTCTCCGTAATATGAAATATGACAAATCCAAGTAAAATTGCCCAAACTGAAATGCTTTTCAACTAACTTTACACCATTCCTTTGAATATTGAACTATTTCACCAACAGCATACCTTCCATCAACATACCTTCCAACTTTTAAATTTCAGACTGGTTTTAAAACGGACTAGGTGGTGGTAAGTAGTACAGAACAATGGTATTTTGTGGTGTGGTCATATCACTTATAGCCTAGTTTTAGCTTAAAACATATTTAGGCGTATAGCAGCATTTTCAGTAGCAGATTCAGATTTATAGAGAAACTAGAAAGCAGAGATTGCAAAAATGATGACCAATCATTTCTGTTGACAGATGTTTGTTGTTCTGATGTCCACTGCACTCACACCTTGTGTGTGTCCTGTGATTTCAGCAAAAGTAATGTCCCGTGCAAGACCAGTGTAAATTTCAATTGATCAAAATGATCACTGCCATTATCACCAGCATTGCTACGCCCATCTCCAGCATTCTACCCACCTCCCTGTCCTTTAAATCCGCATATTTCTTCCTCAGTAATTCCTCTTTTCTTTGGCGCAATTCCTTATCTCTTTGAAGTTGTTCACTGTAGTGAGACTTGTAGAATTTGTCGAAGTCGAAGATGTTTTTACTGTCTATGCCCACAGCAGCAGACTTTGTTGCCCTGGTTTGCTGAGCCGTTGAACTACTGGTGCCCTTTTCTGTAGGTCTACTGGCTCCTGTAATATCTGATTGACTCAAAATACCTCGGTCGTATTTCTTTCTCAGACCTTTATTTCCCAAAACATTGTAAGCCTCGCTGATATCAGAGAAGCGGAGATTAGCGTGCTCGCTACCCGCGTTCTTGTCCGGATGGTAGATGAAAGACTGCTTGTAATAAGCAGTTTTTATTTGAGCGTGGGTTGCGTTTGGATTCACCTCAAGGATATCATAATATCCGGTTTTGGTTTTGTATAGAGTCTCAGACGAGTTACCGTCACTGCTGCCGTAACACCTACTCAGTAGCTGTTCATAACTGTTTAGCAGATTAGAAGTCATTCTTGGCTGCCTATTTGTAAACAACACAGTGCTGAATGTCCTTTTCTGGTCGTGGCCGAACTTTGTGGTGGGCACCAACAGACAGGTTTCCCTCCTGCTAAACAATCTGGCCATGAGTTGGACCTGACAGTCTGGCTTTTGAGGCGCACTGCGTGTATCAGGCAGCTGATTGTCAACGTTGTTCTGTTGAAATGCACGAAGCAATTCCTCCCGGTAACGTTTCAATCCAAGGTCATGGTAAAGTTTGTTGACAATTATAACGTCCGTTAGACCGCACGGAGTCCTTGTGTTTTCAAACCTCATGCCCTTCCGAGGAATTCCGACAGCTTGACTCCATTTAAAAATCTGCTGGGTTTGATCTCGGTTATTTTTTGCGTCAGACAATCGGTTAACTGTTACAATTGCCGCTTGTATCGCATCTTTGCCTTCAAACCTTAGGGGTGACTGTGAGTATGTGGTTTTTAAGAAAGTGTAGGCTCGCTTGCCAGTTCCCAGCCTGACCTCCGCCATTTTTGCTGTGACCAAGAAAATTACAAACCGGTTTCCGGGTTTGTTGGGGATGAGCCAATGAAATGCAAGATTATAAAAAGTACATTGAATTGAGCCAATTGGAATCATCGTGACGCTACGGCTGTGAAAATACACCACAGCGGTTGCGCAGTGGGAGTCTCATATGTAACCTTTTTTTCTAAGTAAATTGTAGTGAGAACACTCATTCTGATGTACTGTTACAGAATTAAAAACAATTCTTAATATGGTCAACTATAGTCTTTCCTTGGAACAGCCCATGGTAACTTCATCACGACAGGTAGTAGTAGTTCCTAGCCCCACTCAAGCAACTTATGTCTTGTAGCCTCCTAAACTACCAGCAGATGACGCTGTTACATTGTTACATGCTGTTACAACAAGATTTATTAAATGTTGACCCAGCGAATCAAAGTGGAACCACTGAACTAGACTACACCTAGTGAAATTCGATAAAAAATAAAGTACTAAGCTTACAAAAAATCTATGTAATGTAAGGTCAGCCAATGTTTCTTACCTTTCTTTCTGGAGAAGGAATCTAACCTGGTGTTCGTTCTCCATAGCCAAAGATACATACAAAGACTTGTTGATGGATCCGGATATGGTGAATTTCAAATACACTGGGTAATATTAATCTGAACATTGCCATACTTTTTCAACAATAATATTTAGGCGAGATGATTCATAGCATCCTTTCTTGAGCTTGATCTCGAGTTGCGCGCTCTCGGTTGATCTACACCCCTTGCGCGTTCCCGCTTCTCTCTCCGAGTCGGAAAATAAAAGGAAAAAATCTGACTCCAGCGCGGAGATTTGGAGCATCTACCTGTAGGTAGAGAAGTTATTTGGAAAGACTTGTGGTGAAGCCGTGTAGTCACAATGAAAGACCGTACACAGGAACTTAAGGCTGTGAGTATATTCCTTTCATTTGAAATATTCTGGAGATCTGAAGCAAACGGTGGTTGAAAGCAGCCCGATATTTTGTGTTGTAGGCTAGACTAGGTGCGCCTCACTTTTCAAATGCAGATTGTCTCGAGCAGTCTTGTCACAGTGTGTAATTTCGATTATCGGCATTTTAGATCTCGAGACTATGTTCCAATATGTTAACGTCAAGTGCAACTTTTTAATGTTGCCATTATGGAGATGCCATATGGAAGCTCAAAGGCCGATAAGGGACGGTTAAAAGGGGCACCTGTTACATTTATTGAGCTTAGACGTGATGATACATCTTAATCGCAACCAGCTATTGTGGAGCCACGGTAGGGTGTTAATGAATCTTCAGTGTGCCTACTGCGTGGGAAAATAACTTTAATTTGCAATCGCAATTTCTTAAATAGACAAATTGGTTCTTAATTTATCCAATCCTCCCAAATGTAATTTAATTCAGTCTTGAAGTTATTTCTTTCAAGAGTCAATACGGCTAAAAGTAGACTCGTTTTAAAGAGGGTTAAATTAAGAAAATTTGTTAAAACGAATCATCAGGTGTATCTGTTGAGTAGGTTGGTTTTTAATAGAGCCTGTATTTTAATACAATTATAATAATGCTTTTCTATTACGATTCAAGTATTGCCACTAAACTGACTTTAATGCTACTTATACAGTAGTTAATCGTGTAGCTAATATATTAGATTTTGAATTCATTAGATATTACTGGTCCCTCACTTTCCAGCTGTTCCTATAAACATGACAGATGCACACACACACACACACACACACACACACACGCACACACACACGTGCACACACACACACGTGCACACACACACTCAGATCTGGGACTGTGCCAGGAGGGTGGAGATGAGCCCGGGTAGCAGCTTGATCATCAGTGGATGACAGTGTTACACCTGGGTTCTCTGACAGCACTGACCAATCACGGTCATTCTCACATTCGTGCCAGAGTGTGACCAAATAGTAGCCTGTTCAATGTGCCTCTATCTCATATTCATGGGAAGTCGTTTTGTGTGTGTGTATGCACAAAGATGTATACTGTACTACATACAACAGGGGTTTCAAGTCATTTTCTCTCATACATTAACACATGTTTAGTTGTTTATTTATCCATATTCCACGAAGGTTTTGACATTTGGAATCACCAATGCAATGTCATGACCTCATACCACAACTTTGCTGGACATCAACGATCACTCCAAACTTTTGCTCCATGTCCCCACTTCTGAAAAAGCCTGTCATTCCGCAAAGGCCGCATTCGCATTCATCCGAGATGCTGCAGAGTGCTGCTATTAGGATAAGGCTATTACACACTGCAACTTGTCATGCTGCGTCCAGGCTATTACGGCCCAAGAAGACAACAGCTTGACATGAAAGCAACCAAAGGCGTTAGTAGTTGTCCTTTACTCCCCCACTGCAGCTTATCATTCAGAAAGCTACTTCCTGGGTGTTTTTTGGGGGGGGCTTTTACTGTTAACCGTGTTTGTTTTGAAATGGGATCGTTTCGTTGCTTAATCCTTTTCTGCTATTTACATTTAGACATTTAGTCATTTAGCAGACGCTCTTATCCAGAGCGACTTACAGTAAGTACAGGGACATTCCCCCCGAGGCAAGTAGGGTGAAGTGCCTTGCCCAAGGACACAACGTCATTTTGCATGGCCGGGAATCGAATCGGCAACCTTGTAATTACTAGCCCGATTCCCTAACCGCTCAGCCACCTGACTCCCCCCCTATTTGTTTGGACTAGAGCGTCTGTCGTGTCTTATCTCTGTGGCGTCGGCAGCTGTTGAGGCCAGTGGACCTGTCGTCCGATGCTTCAGATCGCCATGGGGGACATTTGTTATGAAACACCTGTGCCATGCCTTGGACTGGAGATGCCCCGTGAGGCGCGGCGTGTTTGTGTTGGGCTGAAACGCACAGTGGGGCAGACGGGTTGGAGGCTGGCGTGACGGCGTTCCGTGGCCGTTCCCCAAACGTTCGGCCTGGTGCTGACTCCGATCAGTGGACATGATTCGGAAAGGGTTCATCCGATAAACCGGAGCTATAGCCATCGCGAGGACAGATCCCATACCCGTTTCTTTAAAGGTCTCATTTAATTGGATCGGTGTCAAAATGTCAGATTCGATAGAAGGCTGGAAAGAATCGGCTTCCGTTCGGTGAAGTGTCCGATGTTTGACGAGCGGGCTAGGGATGTGGGTAAGAGTCAGCTAGCTTGTTAAGGTGGCAGGGGGGTCATCCCTTCTCAAGGAGGGGGGCGGATATTGGACTGGGTGGAATGCAGTCGGGACTCTCTCCTCGGTCGGTCCTGATATCGCTGGCTCGACTCGATCACCTGCCGTGTGTCATCCAACACGTCCCTGTGCCAGCAGTGACGGCTCTTTCCGAGCTGTGGATGAGTGTCAGGGCAGATGGTGCCGAGTTAAACAGTGAGTCGGCGCAACAGCAGTCGTGAGAAGGCATGTTTTACCCGTCCGAGGTGGAAGGCTGGAGTGGGCGGAAGGGGGGGGGGGGAGGGGGGAAGGAGAGGGCTACGTCAGGTGGGTCCTGCGTGCGTGATGTGCGTGGTCGCACGTTGCTGATGGATTGCGTGTGGGGGGGGGGGGGGGGGGGCTCGTGCGTGGGCGTGCGCGAGCGTGCGGCGCTCTCGAGGGTGTGTGTTTGTGTGTGGTGAGGGAAAGGCACTCACGTAATAGAGATAATGTGGTGTCAGTGTGGGCTGAAGGCTATAATGACTGTGGTGTAGGCCTACTCACAGATCGGAGGCTGGAGCTATTGTCTCCCTTCCTGAGCCCTCCCACAAATGTGTGTAGGAGCGGGATGAGTGTGCGACAGTGAAAAAGGTCCCCCTCCATGGTGAGATTTGGTTTAATTGTCTTACCTAACGCCCTTATAAACAGCTGCTTTGGCTATTGAAAGTGAAGTGGTTTAGCCTGTTGCCTTACATCTTTGTTTTTCCCCCGAGATGCCTTCTTCATTTTGTTATTTGTTTATGCAAATTCACAACAACAAAAAAGAAAAGGACAAGAAAATGAAATTACAGCATGCTTTCAAGCTCATAAATAAAGCACCTCATTGCTTGTCTCCATATTACCCTCTCCGCCCACGTAAAATAGGATTCCATTTGCTGCATTTCCAGGGAATCATCGAATTATTCTGTTCTAACTGAATCCACCGTACTCCGGTTTCTTTTTCATGCAGCGGTTGAAGCCATGTCACCATTACAGGAGAGCCTATGAGTCCATATAGATGACTAAAGGGGAGATATGAGGGATGTGAGGCACCGTTCTCAATGTCAGCTCATTGTACAATACCTCAGTCTCATAGCACAGAAGCAAGGAAAGCCTCCATCCGTTTGATCCCCTCATAGGAAGCATATCGTCATTAATATGTAACAACGGTGCTTCCAGCAACCATCGGCACCCTCTGGTTATGAGGTCATTCAGATTTTTTCCCATATTTAATTGTGCTTCAAGCCCTCTCTCTCCATGGCCCCTTATCCCCTGGTGAGGTGTTAAACAGCCGCCCCTCAGCTCTCTCTATTGTCTCGGGGACACTGATATACTAGGGTGCCATGTGCCATGCACACTTGTCCCGTGCCCACGCGCTGAGTCATGAGAGACGACACTCTGGATGAGGGTGAACCTTGACCCTGCTGGGCTGCAGCCCTCACCACCAGCCCCCCCACCCCCCACCCCCTCCAGGAGAGACATGAAACATTTATGGCTTTTAGGCCTCGGCATCCGCCCCCCAGCTGCCAAGCCCTCCCTGGTAATGATAGCCCTTCAGGAGGCCCTGGGAGGCTTCCCTCGACGAGCAGACAGCCATCCACGATTTTTTTCCTCTTTTCAACACAAATAAATTGGATCTGGTGTCATGTGCGTCCATTTTTTTTTCTCCTTTCTTTTCCTGTCGCCATTCTTTCCTTTTACACTTAAACTGTAGGCAGGAAGTGTTGATAGCAGGGCTTCTGCCGAAGCACCGTGAATATTATGCAGCGTCAAAAGGCCTTTTTGAGTTTTCTCTTGGAAGTACCGCGTGTGTATTTCTCATGAGTCATGCTGGTTTCACGACTTTTACTGGTGGATGAATGCAGCAGACGTCTGTGTTTGATTTCCCTCTCGGTTTACAGGGCAAGGAGGCTGAGGAGGAGGACGATGTGGCCGTCGCCATGGACAAGGACAGATTCATGGACGAGTTCTTTGTGCAGGTACCGTAAAGGCCTTGTTTACCCCTGTGTGCACACTGTAGACGCCTTGTCACATGTCTGAGTCTCCAGTACATCTTCATCTTTGTTGGAGCTCCGTAAGCCAACGTCAGGGCCGAGCCTAGAGATGTCAGGACAGTGTGTCTAGCACACATCTCTCACTTTGAGATGTTTCCATGCACCTCGTTGTTTGCACTTTGTGACAGACATTCCTCAGTAAATACACACTTAGTTAGATGAACATTTATCATCAATGTCAATGTTTCCAAATGGTCAAAATCATCACTATATCAATGTTTACAGGGTGTTCGGCCACACGATAAGCCTAGCTCTCTCCTCCAAAATGTGTAGGCGCATACAGTACGAATACCTGTATGAAAAAGGTCATTGAAAGTTCAAGCCCATACATACGGGCAGTGACGACTGGTGGTGAGGGTGTCTAATTGAACCAGTCCCAGTTCTAACACTTCAGGGGGCGGAGCAGCTCCCTTGCACCTCAGCGCACTTGTTAAACAGTACGTGAAGCTGGATTGCCGGATGCCTCGCTTGCACTCTTTGAACTCTGAAGTCGACATATCTCTCTGCAAGCACCGTCTCCGGGCCCCCTAATTACGCCGGCTCAGAGCCCTAGCCTTGTACCTTCACAGCCCCTCGCCGCAATCCCCCATACCTACAGTATAAGAGCAGTCATCAAAGGACCATGGGACTGTGCGTGAAGATGCACTGATACGATCGTCAAAAACTTGTTAGCGTCTCGCTAGGGACACGCTAGCTTTGGTTTGCATTAGCATGATGCACTAACGAACGAACCTGGGGATTTTGTCATCACTCAACTCCATAGTTGACTCATTCAGGTTGCCAATTCCCAGTTGCGGTTGTATATTGAAGTAATTATTTCGGTCTGCTGCAACTTTGATTGGGAAATGATTAACCACCATTGACTTTTGTTTTTCTTACTGAAAAGAATAACGTCTTTGAACTTGGCTGTGAGTATCTTAGAAGGTTTTTGTACAAATTCTCAAGAACAATCATCTCCATGGTGTGGTCAGGTGGATGTCAATCCCAGGCAGACTTGAGCATTCCTGTGTAACGACTCCTGCACTCTCCTGGTTCACTGCATGGCTCATTGTAGTCTTCCAGGAACTTCCTCCATTTGATTCAGGACTCATTTTCCCATCAGGCAGCCCACATGCAGAGACTGAGCTCTCTAGAACACATTAAACCAGCCCCCACTAGGCTGTCTCGAGCATGGCACACACAAGTTGACGTAACCTATATCTCTCCTCTCATCTACTTGCAAAGTGATATTTAGACCAGCTCCCCATGGAGACTCCACCATGCTTACATCACTGGAAATTAATGAACCAGCCACTGGTAGGAGAGCTGAAGAGTCTGGGAGCTGGAATGGAAGGCCAGTAATGGAATGGAATGAGGTCGATGCATTTTAGCAAGAAATATATTATCAATAGAATTTCCTTCAATATCTGAACTGCTTTAGCAGTTGGCGATATGCTTAAGTCAATATCAAACAAACAAAACATAATATTATAGGATTGACAAACTATCTGCCTAAGATTAAAGTACTCTTTTAGGCAGTAGGAGGATAATGGTCTTTTTGTGTGTAAATAATGGAAAGCATTTGGACGCATCTCAAAAACAGCAGAGGGTCTTGCATCTTTTTGGCAGAGCCAAATGTGTGTGTTTTCTTTGTGTTCATCGTACAGCGCTGTGTTCTCTCACACTCCACGCTCCGAAGCTTCTCGCAAGTAGGGAAGAATCGTCTCGAAAATACAACTTTGTGCTTTGTGAACTCCAGCAAATGAGCCTGTGCGTGGCTAACCGCTGCTTCCTTTCCTAAGGCCCGGCTGTCAGTTTGTAAACCTCTCTGTACGACTAGGTGGAGGAGATCCGAGGCTTCATCGAGGAGCTGTCAGAGAAGGTGGAGGAGGTGAAGAGGAACCACAGCGCCATCCTGGCCGCCCCCAACCCTGATGAAAGTAAGTCTCCCTCCTCCTCTTCCTTCCTTTCTCTTGCTTTGCACTTTCTGGGATGAAAGGATGACTAGGCAGGGAGAGAGTGGGCAGTTGCTGCTTCAGGTCCGAGAGTGAAATGTAAGGGATTTTTGGTACGGGCACCTTCCCGCCCACGCAGTCGCGCGCACACAGACAAACGCATACACACTCACTCCCGTGCGCACACCCGTAAACACACGCCTACCTCTTGTTGGAAGACACCTCTGTCATAAATCAGCGTTTTCATCAGTGGAAACCCACATGGTCAAATGGCCGCTCTATATTACCCATCCACCCACCCTGTGTTCCAGTGGGTTTACCCCTGTCCTGTTGGATGGACCTAACATAATAACCCAAGTGTGATTTAGGAAAATAATTGTTCTTAAATACCATGACTGTAAGCTTCCATGACCCCAAAAGAAACGCAATTTTCTTGTGACTATTGAAAGCTCATTAGAAAGGTTTATCTGTGTGTAGAAACTGTATTCAGTGTCATTTTAATAGCGATATAAGTATTTCCTGCAATTAAACAAAACAAACAACAACAAAAAAACAACCATCGCATATGGTTGTATTTGTTTTAAGTTGAATTGGCAGTTGTCTGCCAATTGAAAACCTACTGGAGAAGCTGTGGCAGCCTTAATGAAACGATTAAACGTTGCCCAAATTGGTCCTTATTAGTTAAGAGATTGACTAATTGCCATTAATCTCAAGTGCATTCTGATTGCCTAGTCAGTTTTGACCTCACAGAGAGAGGTTAGTCGAAGGGCCTGACAAGAATCACAGGAGTTAAGATGGTAAATTGAAAAAAAGAAGTCTACCATTTGCATACGATTCATATTCCTTGTCAGATACAGCGATGATGTCAAGTGAAATGTAAATTCTAATTATAGAACTCCTGTGGGCAATTTTCCCCCTGGATTGCATTTTGAAAGATACAGCACACACTCTCTCTCATTATGTCTTATTAGATTAATATTGCTGTAATTACCAAAGCACTCTATCGTACAGACTTTGTGCATCGTGATGGGTTCGGAAGTGCCTGTATTGAATCTCCAGTGCCATAGATGGTGCTTTCGAAAGCGAGAGATTTTTCAATCAGTTAATTTGTTTTGGTGTCATCAGGGAGAAGGAGTTTTCCTTTGGGGTATATACAAAATTAAAGGCTGTGGTTCTGCTGAAGACGGAATAGATTTACAGCTCTTCTCCTCGATCCAGTTCTTCCCCTCCCCTGAGTGTGAGGGGTTCCACACCTCACGAACATGGTTGCTCATGTGTTACCTCAACTTGCCTAACCTTGTTATCGGTTTGAAAATGACATCTGCTGGCAGGCGTCTTATTCTACACTCAGAATCACATGACAGCCACGACAACACTCTTCCACGTAGCAGAGAACTGACAGTTGATATCAGCTGTCAGTCTTCAAACTTCAACCTTTACGGGTCAATAAAAAACCCTGACAAAGGGTGTCATTGATTGAAGCCTACTCTAGCATGACATGGATGCAGGAAGATGATCAATGTAACATTTCGATCACGGTCCTGATCAAAAGGGCGGTTTCCTCTGAAGCTGCACAGGTGCTCGTTGGAAACTGGATATCAAAAGTACAACACAGTATACAGTGTATTTCAATAGTTGATAGCTATAGATGATCTGGTCTGAACTAAGCCCTTGGTCCAAATGGACTTGCTGTAGGTAGCATATACTGTTCCCTTAGTTGGTTGTCTTTTAACATTCTTGTGGTTTGATCTAATCAGTTCACTAATGAAAGTCAGGAGTAACAGACGTCTTTGTGCTGGTCCATTGTCAATGAAGATTATGAGAGCTCTGAATTAATATGGGTCAAAAAAAGGCCTTTGTCTTTTTTGAATGTCACCACACACAAACAAACACTTGCTTGGCTGCCAGAAATTAGATATCAGTGTCAGGTGGAATAACAACTATCAATCACAGTGGTGGCCTTTGACTGATTCCCCCTCCCCCAAAAAACCTAAACAATACCTGCACTTATGTACACTAGTGCAGTCCTGAACATTCCTCAATAAAAAAAAAAATCTCCACTTGATTGCAATTTCCTGAGAAAATCAGGGGCTAAGGGCCTAATCAAATCAGAGGACAAGTAGAGTGAAATGACCGTTTTCCTGTTACAGTAGGTGTCTAGTAGAACACTGAGTGGGCTGGATATAGGGTCTGGAGAGAAACTGGGTCACCGTTAACAGCCGTTTTTATGATTAATAATCATATAAGCTATAGCATCAAGCTATAAGTAGCATTCTGTCTATTTCTTCCTGAGGATGGCACTCTTGTTCCCACTACATCCTAGCATTCATGATGGCTTGCAGCATGTTGGAATAAAGCTTGCTTTGTTTTGAATATAGTGGGTTTGCACGGATAACAAAGACAAAGTTGTCCGTCCAAGACAGCTCTCGTTCACTCTTGTGTACAAAGTGTGGCAATAGTCCTTTCTTCAGTATGGCACCTTCTCTTCCTCTCTCTTCCTCTATTTCAACTCTCAGTCTTTCATTCATTCACACTCCACTTCTCTTTCCAGAAACCAAGGCCGAACTGGAGCAGTTAATGACGGACATCAAGAAGTTTGCCAACAAAGTGCGCTCCAAGTTAAAGAGTAAGCTGTAAGACGCACCCGTCGCCAAACTCTCTGTTCATCACGTTCATGTCTCAACCCCCTAAGCCCTATTCCAGAATCCATGTTTGTGATGACACAAGCCAAGAACCATCCAAAACCAATATTAAAACACTTTATTAGACCTTTGGTAAAAATAGTCAAGTGATTGTGTGCCTCATTTCCCTCAGGTGTATTGAACAGTCAATTGAACATGAGTCAATTGAAGCCAAGAACCATCCAAAACCAATATTAAAACACTTTATTAGACCTTTGGTAAAAATAGTCAAGTGATTGTGTGTCTCATTTCCCTCAGGTATTGAACAGTCAATTGAACATGAGGAAGGGTTGAACAGGTCGTCTGCAGACTTGAGGATACGGAAGACACAGGTATGGCTGTAGTGACTGCTGATCACAGTGGTCGTCCACTGTGGTTTAGCCGTTTACGGTTTTGTGTTAGCAATTGGGCTAATTCTGCCTCCAATTCGGGCAGCGAGTTCATTTGCTCCTCTCAGTGGTATTCCAGGACTGGAGTTAGTCATGCCTTGTGTAGCTGCAATAAGAACATTCATTGTAATACTTGTCATATAACTAACATCTGTTGTGGTTGCTCTGTCAGCATTCCACATTGTCTCGCAAGTTTGTGGAGGTGATGTCAGAGTACAACGCCACGCAGTCCGACTACCGGGAGCGCTGCAAGGGCCGCATTCAGAGACAACTGGAGATCAGTAAGTGTGTGCGTGTGTTTGTGTGTGTATATATATATATATATATAAATAAGATATGTTTCTCTGTGCACATCTGAGCCTGTGTTTGTGAGCGCACTCGTGTGTGTGTATCTGTGTGTGTTTGCGTGTGTATGGCCATGACCAAATCCAGTATGTGCCACTTGTGAGCATCCAAAGAATCCAGATAAGTGCATTTGTTCCGTGCCTTGGTCCCTCGTGGACGGTTCGCCGTTGGGGCGGTCTCAACACTCGATTATAGCCTGCGAGCTAGATGTTAGGCTGCAGTGTGGAAAACAATCAGACATTAGTAATATACCAAAATAATTGATTGGATATGTTTCGATTTGGAATCGTTCTATTTTCGTTCGAATTTTTGTCTATTTAAACGTGTAGATTCTGTGTCAGTGAAACACAAAACCGCTCGAAATGAATTTGTGCAAAAGAATATGGGAAATTGTTACAATGCATAATTAAGTAGGTTGTTATCGGTTACTCTGTCCTTCATCTCAATGTTGCCGTAATGAGCTTTTCCCAGCGCAGACACAGTGAGTTTATTCAAACAAACAGGGTTTAAATTCCGGATGTTTGGTTGAGGGGTTAGTCTGCATGCTCATTTGCCACCATATATTTACATGTGTAGGATCCATCTGTTTGCATGCATAATTCATGTGGATGTTTGCATGCGTGCTGGAAGACGGGTGGATCATGTCAACTTTAAGTGTCGTCATCTTTGATGGGGACGACCCGTCGGTGATGTGTGTGTTGAACTGGTGTGTGTGTGAGAGTTCCACGCAGGCGTCGTGAGGTGTTTCATGTCTGCTTTGATGTCTTCTGTATTTGTTCAAACCTTTTAGTCTTAGAATGGATGCTGTGTGTGTGTGTGTGTGTGTGTGTGTGTGTGTGTGTGTGTGTGTGTGTGTGTGTGTGTGTGTGTGTGTGTGTGTGTGTGTGTGTGTGTGTGTGTGTGTGTGGCTAAACCTCCATAGCATCTCTGAGTAACTCAGCTGCAGCCTCGACGCTACATTCAAAGGTGTGCTAATCAATGGATTGGTGTGGCCAAGCCCAAAGCAGCAGTACACTCTTTAAGCAGTTATTGGACATGAGTTGAATAGTGTAATCTCTTGAGATCTCACCACATTTGTGTGGTGTCGTTTTTTTTTGAGGTAATACCAGTCAGGAAGTTCCCGCCAAAACCCAGAGAGGAGGAGAGCTTACTCACATTGCCCTGGCCCTCCTCCATCTCTACAAAGACCTCCCGAAAGGGTTGTGCAAAAACCGATCTCCTCAAACTCACCGTCGACGCCACGGCAGTAGCTCTCCCTTAGCTCACATCAGCCCGGCCGTGTTCACAACTGCTCCCGACACTGGTCTTGTCTGACCGTCCCCCTGTTCCTAGATTACACAAGCTAGGAGATATCGTTGAGGTATACTCTCCCGTCGTTCTTCAGAGGAGGGTGAAATGTCAGTTCAAACACACAATTCCCCTCTCAGATTCAGACTTGAGGCCTGTAATGAAGAAATCAACTCCACGGGCTCGGCTCGCTCAGCGTGCTGGAGAAGAAGGGCATTGTGGGAAATCTCAGTAAACAAGGTCTTTAGGCAAAGCAATTCCAATATTCCTTTTTAATATCCTCTTTGAAATTAATTTCCCCCATCGCAGTTTAGACTGTTTTATCAGCCTCGGAGCAAACTTCCAACAGTTTCCTGTTTCCCACCGAACCTTTCCCACGGAACGTCGCCGTAATTTCATCCTGGATCGACGTTAGTTGCGTGATAGTGCCCACAGGGTTTATTGAATAGAAAGTGATATAAACATTGAATGTATTGAAGCTATGAGTAAATGACAGGGGGCTGACAATGGACTCTGAAATGATTACCGCTGATGAGACAAAGCTGTAGCGATGCTCGCTTTGGAAGCCCGAGAGTCCATAGGTGAAAAATCGAATGTTGCTGGGAAATCATTCCTTCAGTCCCTGGGCTCCTTTTGAATGCTAAAAAGAGGGCATCCATCTTCCCTCCGTCCGTTTGATACCTAATGGGATGGATTGCGTGCAAGTATGTGCTGCTCTGCTCACCTGTTAAGCCAATGGGAGGAGGGCCGCAGCCATTTTCAAACCAATGAATTCAAACAGAGCTCTCTCATTCGAATTGTCCTTGTTGTCGTGCTGAGCTGGAATCTCCGATGCACAGCAACGCGTCGAGATAAGAGACGCTGAACAAAACAAAAAAAACCCCAGCCTCTCTTGCGCACGGTCTTAGTTATTCCTGTCCCCAGCCCGGTCTGTGTGGGTGTGAGCGTCGGACTCGGTGCACGTGTGCATTTTTGTGTGCACTCGTGCGTGCGTGTGTGTGTCTCTCACTGGGGCTTCTGACTCCCAGGTGAGCCACAGGTGTGCTGCAGCCAGGAAGTGCTAGCAGCGTTGAGTCAATATTGAACCAGGCAGAGCCACACAACAGGGCCGCAGCTGAGCCAGCGCACACACACACGTACACACCCGCACGCACACACGTACACAACTTCATATACTCACTTACGCACAGGAGACAGTAACATAGCCATTGGTTGTTTTACACTTTCACAGCCCATACAGTATTACACACAGAATAGCCCAATCCACAGAATCTGTAGGCTTCAATCACTGTTGCCATAGCACATCTTTGTGCGTCTGCGTATCCATGAGCTATCTTACCGGAGGTAGTATCTCTCCCGCACAATTGACCCTTCACCTGAAATTATCTACCATCATATTATTATCCCCCCCCCCCCCCCCCCCCCCGCAACTTCCAAAACAGCACAGGAGACTTCCATTTACCTGTGAGTGGGAGGCTGTGGAGGAAGGGAGGCCAGGCTGCTGTTAGCCCTGGGTCTGGCTCATCGTGGCCCAGTGAGGGGAGAGGCAGCTGGGGGGAGGGTCTGTGGGTGGGCGGGTGGGTCTGTGGGTGGCGGGTGGGTCTGTGGGTGGGCGGGCGGCTGGGACCACGGGACTAGGGTTTTGCGGAATCACACATTCTGGAAATGCATACACACACACACACATACACGTACACACACACACACAAGACCTAAGTACTAAATGGGGTTTAACATTGCAACTCTACAATTGGATGGGTTGCCATGGTTGGGCTGCCATAGCAGCAGGTGTTGCCTCGTCCTTGCCAATCAGGAATGACTCACTCTTTCCTCCCCACGGCAATTAGAGAAGGGGAGGGACTCATTGACATTGGCTGGGGCTGAGGGGTTAAGACGTGCATGGAAAGACTATGTGTGTGTGTGTATTTGTGGGTGTGTTTAGGTGTTTGTTTGCTTGCATGCCTTCCCCACGCTATTGATCATAGCACATGCTGGCCTTTTTCACACCAACTGATAAATGTCTCTGTCAGTCGCCCCCAGTAGACGAAGGCCCCTGCTCCCAGGCTGGGCTATCTATCTTCCACCACGCAGGCAGGCAGGCAGGCAGGCAGGCAGGCAGGCAGGCAGGCAGGCAGGCAGGCAGGCAGGCATTGAATCACAGGGTCAGCCACTAAGGTCACCGACTAGAAATGTTCTTTTCCTCCTCCATGAAAAGAGTCAATTACACGGCCTAGCCAACAGCTGATCTCTCACTTCTCTGGTGGGACCTGGTGTGTAGTACGGTCGTTTGAAACCCCCTCCTTCTCCTCCCCCCCCCCCAAAAAAAATCAAACAAAACATTTAAACAATGAAATGCCTCCGGTAGCTCTGCAACCCACTCTTGAATTCCCAAAATGTGGAACTAGGCTTTGTAATGAAACAGTAGACCCAACCAGGCAGCCCACTCAATGCTGCCCTCGCTGTTGTTTAGAGAGCTCCTTCGAGCCGGTGGATTTGAGCTGGTCTGATTGGGTGTTTGGGAGCAGGGCTGTGAGAGCAGGACAGAGACAGGGAGATGAGAGAGGCCAGTGTGTGATTAATCCCACAGTGACGCCTCTCCTCTCCACTCCTCTTATCCTCCCAGCCTAATTGTCTGGATGGGGCTGTGGGTGCCTGAGCTGACAGCGCGATGTGTCGGCGCACACGCACACACTCAAACATACACACACACGCACACACACACGCACGCACACACATACCAGCACACCATACACACGCACACACAAGCATACCCACACAGGCACACACGCACACACCATGCACACACACATACACCAGCACACACCATACACACGCACACACACAAGCATACACACGCACAGGCACACACACATACATCAGCACACATCACACACACACTCAAGCACGCATCACACACACTGAAGCCCACACAAGGAAATTGCATACACACGCGTATGTACTAGACCTGACACACACTGCCTACACAAACACACACACATAGCCCACCCTGTTTGGAGGGTTACACCTGCACTCAGCACCCAGGAGCGTCACTAAGAGGTGACATCACGCCATGGAGGCAGCCCAGCAACATGTGTCTGGAGAGAAGGGAGCTAGATGGAACATTGTATGTGGGAGGGGGATTTGTGTGTGTGTGTCTGCGTGTGTGTGTGTGTGCGCTTGTGTGTGTGTGTGTGCGCGTGCATGTCTTGACATGTCTGTGTTTTAGCCGGCCTTTCTCAGTACCAGCCGATACAATGACTTCATTAGCGACCTTCTTCTGAATAGCTTTTAAAACGATGGTCATTTCTTTCCTGATTCATTTATTCCGCATTCATCGACAACTTGCTTTTCCGACCGGTATTAAGAAGACGGTCTAGAATGGGAACATTTTGGTGTCGAGAGACACAATCTGTGGCTTGTCTTTGTCCCTGTAGCTGGCAGAAACACGACCAATGAGGAGTTGGAGAGCATGCTGGAGAGCGACAACCCTGCCATCTTCACATCGGGGGTGAGAGAACCACACACACACACAAGCAAGCGAGTACACACACACACACACACGAGTATACACACACTAAAAGGACACATTCTAGCACACTGAAAAGGCACCGCAGACATGCGCCACTCTCAAAACATGAACCGGCGGCCTTTCTCATGCGTGTGACACGCACGCGCATACACACCTCACGCACTCAGGATAATACTGTTGCCCGTGACTTGTAAGCCAAATCCACCGCGTTCAGACGAGAGTATTCTCAACACAGAAAGTCGACTCGACTTGCGTGTCTGTGTTTGTGTGCATTGGGTTTGCGTGGCATAGATCTGCTCCCCACATTCGTCCATGTTTTTGACTCCAACGTTCTCTGTCCCAGATCATCATGGATTCCAACATCACCCAGCAGGCCATGAACGAGATCGAGACGAGGCACACGGAGATCATTAAGCTGGAGAAAGGCATCAGAGAGCTCCACGACATGTTCATGGACATGGCCATGCTGGTGGAGAGCCAGGTGGGCCCTCTTGCATGTACACACACACACAGACAGACAGACAGATACCTGCATCGGCAGACACCACTAACTCCTCAACCATGGTTCAGGATCGCGATGATGACAATATTAACCTCAAACCCTGGTCCTTCTCTCTCTCTCTCTCCCTCTCCTTCCCTTTCTCTCTCTCTCCCTCCCAGGGAGAGATGATAGACCGTATAGAGTACAACGTGGAGCACTCCGTGGACTACGTGGAGCGGGCCGTATCTGACACGAAGAAAGCAGTGAAGTACCAGAGTAAAGCCAGGAGGGTGAGTCCCACGTGGCTGAGTGCCGTCCCGATGCATGAGCCCGAGACGTGACGCTAACGTGACACCAAATACGCTAACGTTGTTGTGCCGTATCGTCAATGTGCCTGCTTAGGCTGTCTTTATCAAAGACCGCTAACGTCCATTTGGAGAAAGAGATCGTTAGCCCGGTGGATTCGATTCCTAATCGATACAGCCCGGCCTGTATCCCTCCCTCCCTGTAATAGCAGTGGTCTAACGTATCTGCTAGCAAGCTATCGGCGTCTATAATATGTATTAGAAGCTAGCGCCTCAGAGAAACCCAAGCTTGCTTGCTTCCTCGGCTTGCCTTAAACCGGATCCACTCAGAGTCTTAGTGGCAGCATTCTGACTGGAATGGTGCTCTTAGCTAAGTCATTCACTTTACTCATCTCCGGTGCTGGACCCGGTCCAATTCTATTGGCTTTCAAATTAGACAATGAATGAAACTGGACTAGGCTTTTTATTCCACGTAATGAGTTTCCCCTGCCGCCAATGACTAGAACAAATGTCAGTGAATTGAAGGTAAGTCAGTGCGGAAGAATTTGTATTCAAGTGTGCTGTCGTTGACCAGGAGTTACCCAGCCATGTTAATATTCAAGTCAAGCAGTTTATTTAAAAGTTGTATGCATACTCAAAACTACTTGGGAAACTCATCAATATTGAACCGCGAGAGCCATCTTAAATCTGGCTTTCGATCAGTGTCTATGGACAGCTTATTATCCTTTTCCTTCATGCTTTTTGGTAGATGGAGAAAATCTGGTCAATATCGCTACCCAGTGGTCATATGTGGGCTTTGCATGCCATTTAGGCTAAATAGTATTTTCTATAAGAGGAAGATGTTTGGGAGGAAATGACATTGCATGGTAAATGCTAATTATCCAACAATTGGACTTCATGCAGTTATGTATTATACTACATTGTTATACTATATTGTCAAACCCTTTTAAACTCCACACAAATAGCTATGTAGCTAATCAAGTCACATGTGGAGTTGTCTATGGAATGCTGCATGTAGTGTGTGCCGTTATGTGCTTTGTGCTGCATGCGTTCTCCCTCCCACCGAAGGTTAATACAGAAATCTGTCAATCTGGAGATTTATATGAGCACACAATAACATTGCGTCTGATTATGTGTGCTTATGGTGCTAGAGAGAAGGTATTAAAAAAAAACAGTGGACAAGAGGTTTGACGTTGAACTGGATTCCTGTTCCCTAGGGTTGTTGTGATGTTCCTAACAGTCAGCTGACCTGTTTCTTCTTCTGTTCCCCATGCTGCGTGGACATGCTGTCGTATACCGTGCTTCTTTCTTGGTTTTTATCTGAATCGTAATCCGATCATGTAGAAGAAAATCATGATCATCATTTGTTGTGTGGTGCTTTGTATTATTATTGCTGCTAGTGTTGGTGGTAGTTTAGCATAGAACACAAAGTTACACACTCACACACACACACAGTTACGTTATGTGGACACAATTGCCATTGCAAACAATTACACACACAAACGCACAAATCCAAATCCACACTTGCAATGACACTCACCTAATTAAACACACACAAACAATAATACACCATCGCACACACACACCACAGTGTATGGGCGTGTACTTATGCATGAGCATCTTTTGTAAATACGTGGTTTCAAATGTGTTACTGTGAGTTGGATGTTGAATACTTTAAAATGATGTTTTAAATGTATTTGTGGTTTGATTGTAACAGGAATGGGGACATTAGTGATTTTGACAACAGTACTGTAACTCTCACATTCCAATTGAAAATTGCGCTTAATATCTTTCTTTTTTGTATGTCCAAATAAATGGCCACTTTTGACGAATGAGGTTGACCTTTCCCTTTACCCCCAAAATACCTAAAAGCTCAATCATTGAAAACAGATGAATGTTAGCAAAATGCAGCATGTGTGTGGTTATATGTGCGTGTGGCTGTTGACATGTCTCCACATGCCTATATCCAGGTACAGCTCGTATGCAGTATTACATGTCGTACTCTGTAACTACTGGTGTGGAGAAACCTGTACCTCCAGACACCTTCCATTCCAGCTCCACTCAACACTTCTTTCCTCAGAGCTTTCATTTCCAGACTTACAAGACGAGCAGCTCTCAGGCAGCTCCTATAGTGCCAGTCTGGCTGGTCTGTAGCGCTTGTTCCCTCCCTCCGCCCTCAGCCGAGGAGAAATGTGCCTGCTGTCTCATGTGCTCAGCCGCTCTCTATATCTTTATATAGCTCTGCCACTGCACTCCTCAGGGAGGGGGGGCCATACTGCTGGGAGGAAACACTGGAAAAGATGCAGCCGGTTGCTCTCACCGATTGCAGACTGGGAGCTAGTTACAGTGTATTTAGCGTTTCACACTAGGTGTGACGGTTGCTTCCTGTTTTTCCGAGAGGTTGGTACACCATTTATCCCTCGTGTTTCACCCAGCCCTCGGTGGAAACATTCCAAATCAAGTTTTTTTGAGTTGCAGAATATCCCAGACCATCCAATAGATACTTGCCCGTATTGTTACAAGATACGAATACATGACAGGTCAAACACGAGGGTGAAAGTCTGAGGTCACTACTAATACTAGATCATTTAATGGAAGCTGCAAGCCTGGAGAACAAGAAGATTGCCTGCATTTAAATGTGAGAAGAGATAACAGGCGTCCTGCGCCGAATAATGATCGTCTGAAAACCGTTTGTCCTTCGCTCAGAAAATGTGCAATTAACTGCAATTTTAATTGGACGAGGAAGCAGAGCGTGTGTCAACTCTGCCTTCGCGGGGGAAAAGGTTGTCATCAGGGCCTGTTGCGTCCATATTAGCAGCTGTAAAGTGGCCTGCTAACGTACATGGTAGCTGTCATGTATGCTCTTGAGAGGAAAGAACACCACGCTATCGTAGCTCACACTTACCATGTTTAGGTTGATCCCAAGCTTTGCAATTGGTCATAATTGCTGCCGCTTAATGCTATTATGCAGTTACCAATGCTGTAATCACTGTGTCTTGTTACTGTTGACGTTATAATAGCACATAGAAGCTATATTAGCCTGCAATAATCTGTTTATTTCTCTTTTAGTTTATGCGCCCTATATGGTGGTGTTACTCGTGGCAGATCACGGAATGTTCCATATTTCTAGCAACGGGGGGCATCTCACAACTGGGGAGATGTGAGAGAAACTGGGTCAACAAATGACACGTAAGACTCAGGAGGACAACAGTGCAAACCCACTGTACAATCCTCTGGGGGACCGCAGCCCACTTTACTGCACCATTATATTGATGTATTCAATATCATTATTACTCAGTGAGGGACAGTTCTAGCTTGTTACTTTCTTAATAGTTGAAGTAGTTTACTGTGGAAATATCATGCTTCCTTGTCAGAGATTTACCACAGAATTGGTGTGCTTGACTAATCTGTACAATACAATATAGACACAAAGGAAGAGACAGTAACAAATATAGCAGAGGAATCTCTTCATCTGCAAAATTACAACAAAGGTCAGTATTCAAATGTGTTCTTTATTCAGAATGTTTATGAATGTAAAATGATTCATGAATATTCAAATCATTTCAAATATTACAAATATTGATGGCCAAGATTAAAAAACACAATAAACATTCAAGAGCATGTATTGTAGTGTAATAGCCTAAGCTAGTCCATGAGTCCATGTGTCAGGTAGCGTTCCAAGGAGTCAGAGGCAGTTGAATGCAAACCAAGGTTTTATTGGAAAACCGACACTCCAACACGAGACACAAGATGGGGGGGGGGGGGGGGGGAAACATGAGACGATCTGACAGGGACCTGCACACAGAAAGGGCATTAAATAGACAGGGTAATCAGCGGGGTAACACAAAACAGGTGGTGGTAATGATTGAAGACAAAACGTGGAATCTGACAGACAAACACAGACACACCAACAAGGGAAGGGGAGAGAAAGTCATGACACCATGACTGTAAACCAAGGCCTATTCAGATTGACAGGCCTACAGAGGACAGACCGATTTCTCAAACAGAATTAGGATGGAGAGCTTCACACGGTTTGCATTTCAATCAGGTTGTGAGGTTCAATCTCATACCTAGTTTATTGCTTCTCTCGATGGCATCAGACGGGCCTAGGGCATAGTTGAAGCTCATTGTAAAGGGTGCCATCTATATTCTGGAAACTCGTAAGGAACTTGTCGCAGGCTGCATCACCCTTCCTCAACACGGCGTCGATGAAGTGACGAGCCTTTTCCGTCCGCTGCCTGTGTTCCTCCTTGATCTCCTCCACTTCGGCTGTGTTCAGCACCCGTTCCTCCTCCAGGTAGTCCAACAGTTGGTCCATCACGGCTTTCGACACCTTTTCAACAAACTTCGTACGAACCCCTCGGAGCTCACTTGCTGTTGTTAAACACACACACATAGGCCTATTAGAGGATATGCATATTATGTTATAGGTAATGTAAAAAAAGAATGTGACCAGTTAGAAAGAATTAGGCTAAACCCTCACATGGCTTTAAAATGATAGAATAAACTGCAAAAGCCAGGCGCATCAGAATCAGAATGGGTTTTAATCGCCATGAAAGTTTGCACAGACAAGGAATTTGCTTTGGCAGGAAGGTGCATACATTAAAAATAGGAATTTAAAAAATTTCAATATGAGGTCTAGAGATAGACATATAGTGGATTTAGAGTTTAAATAACATATAAAATGAAATATAAAGTATATAAAGTTAGCGTAATTAATGTTGTACTACTAAAACTTTAAAAAAAAATACTAGGTCTAACTGACACACAAATGTCTACTGAAATGTCGCTTCCTTCAATTACCTGCCATTGTCGAAACTTGGTTGTTGAAAAAGAGAACGTGGAATGCAAATGGTTGATGCGGTGCCAGAATATTTTTTAGTTTTGTTAATCTATTTCCGCGCAAGTGACATTTATTATTGCTCACAAGTGTATAAAAGTTGATAAAAAGAATAACAAATGCAGGGGGAAATTACAAGCAGCCCCACTATGCCTACAGTAGTTTATATCCTATTCCTACACTTCCCGCGCCCTATAATGAAAGTGAAAGTCCAACTCAAAGAACTCAAGTTCAACACTGGTTGTTTTTCTTAAAGGTGATTGTAGACGAGACAACACAAAACAATGGCCTATTTAAAATAGGAAATAATAGTCAAAGTTCATTTAAGAAGTGATAACATTTAGATATTATCTAATGCGAAATTCCTGATCATGATAGGCTACAGCAGCCTGTTGTGGAAAATGTTCCTAACCGTCTTGATCAGGCTAAGATTAAGAATAGTTCAAATACTACAAAATGTGATCTGTAATACTTTTCTTTTGTTCAACAGCAAAGAGATCGTTTTGCTATTGGTCGGTTTTAGGACGTACGCATATCGTGAATTCTTGGACGAATCTACGTATCAAACGTAGCCCCATCCGCTGTGGCAGTTCAGTGGATGTAGCCTACCGTGGGCGTACAGCAGTTTGTGGTTGTGGCCGTAGCCTACCTAATGTGGGCTTCTCCTCGGACTCTTACATTTGGAGCTGCCGTATTGCAATATGTCAGAGTACGTCAGCGCAAGTCCAAGCAAAGTAAAATAGGTTAACTTACGGCAAACCTACCGCAGAGACACAAGCTGTTTTGACAGGTCACACCTCCAGGTAGATGACATTGTTATTCTCTCCTTCACTAGCAAACGTAGATTTTGCTTTATCCTCTGCATTTGGATCGAGTTCACCTGACCCTCTGGCCACTCGCGGACCTGGTGTGTGTGCATGCAGCAGTATGGATCAGACGAGGCTTCTAACGGAGAACGTCCACCGGTCTCTTTCAATATATCGAGCCCGTTACCCGTGGCTACTTCACGGGTAAGGAGGTTCGCTCAGGAGAGACGAGCGCTCCCTCAGCCGAGAGTGATGGTGGTATTCTCGGCCGCAAGTGAGACTGATAAACCAGCCGATGCGATGTCGAGTTCGGACTCTGCAGAGGATGATTTCCGAAAGCCAGCTACCCCCGCACCAAACCTCAACCTTGGCAAGTCTCTCCGTTCCACCCTTAACGCATCTGAAGAGGTAAGAATGGGCGTTTGTTGTTGTTTATTCTGGCTGCTGTCTAAAGGGGATTACATGGTTTACTGTGAGTGCGCTGGTCATTGCCAAACTGTTATAAACATCGCCATCTCTGTCGCTCTCCACCGACATTTTTTTTTACCATGTGTAGCGTATTTCTAAATATGTAGGTTACATATATTTTAATTGTTTTCCTTTCTCCGGTAAATTATATAGATCTGTTTCCACAGGCAACAGATGAACTATCCGAGTAGCTCTTTCTTTCGTGGTCTTTATTTTGATTGGTCCAGCACCCCATATAAAGGGCTGGTCCCCTGTCCTAATTGGCTCCTTTTCAATGTAGCTCTCCTGGGATTGACCTTCTTTAATCGTGTCTGGGGAAACCCATGCGCGTGTCATGCGTATTGACATGGGGCGGATATACTCAATATGTCCTGTCGAGATTTGGCCTGTGATTAGAATAATATCCTTAGTTGTAAGCCTGTAATTGCCACTGGTTATTAATAGCATGAGCATGTAGTCAAGATGATCTAAAGTGACAAAGAACATCCAGGCCATGGGAATCAAAATAAAATGTTGAAATGAGTATCTTTCAGCATCTGTTACCTATCTAACAGATAATGTGTGTTGCTGCAGGCACTAGTAAATGTTTCACATTGTCCCCAGACCAGTAATATAACGTTCTTCTATCCAATCACCAGGAGTTTCCTGAGGTAATCCCTCTCAATGTGGGAGGCACCAACTTCACCACCAGGTTGTCGACTCTGCGGCGATATGATGACACCATGCTGGCAGCAATGTTCAGCGGGCGTCATCACATTCCACGTGATGCTGAAGGGCGCTTCTTTATCGACCGCGATGGGGCGTACTTCGGGTGAGGCCTATTCTTCATTCAACAAAACATATTATTGCAAGTATTGCCTCTTATTTTAATGGAAGTTGGGGCATCTACCGACTCTGTTCTGGCAAAGCAGTATCATCACATGGGAGGGAGTCAGGTGGCTGAGCGGTGAGGGAGTCGGGTTAGTAATCTGAAGTTTACTGGTTCGATTCCCGGCTGTGCTAAATGACGTTGTGTCCTTGGGCAAGGCACTTCACACTACTCGGGGGGAATGTCCCTGTACTTACTGTAAGTCGCTCTGGATAAGAGCGTCTACTAAATGACTAAATGTAAATGTAATGTAATCACATCATTTCTAAGAACCAAACGACAGAGGGTAGGATTTCGTTTCAAGTATAAACTGAACCTTCAAAAAACAGCATAGTGTGTGTATGTATGTATGCATGATGTGTGTGCTTGCTCCTGGATACAGAGACATCTTAAACTTCCTGCGAGAAGGTGAACTACCTCAGAGAGACCGTGTGAGGGCGGTGCACAGAGAGGCTCAGTACTACGCTATTGGTCCTCTGCTGGACAGCTTGGAGGACGCTCAGCCACTCACAGGAGAGCGAGTTCGCCAGTCCTTCCTTGATCTGATGCCCTACTACAAGGGTGACTGGCTCTCCCCACTCTCACACACTGAACAAGCAGGGTGGTTTAACCTGTACACCTTGCGGCAGATGGTAACGTTGCAGCCACATTTACCGTATACAACACATTTAACAGAATGCATTCGTTTGATCAAGAGCTAAAAATGACACCTTTGATGAACTAAACTGGGTCATGTTGCTCCCTCTGCACTGTGTCAAATTGCAACGACATGCTTTATTTCCCCTGGCATTAGGGACTGTGAGGAATTCCTCCTTGTTTTGTTGAAATGTAGATGCATTTCATATGGATGAAAATTAAAACTCACAAAGAGCAGTCACAATTGCAAGGAGAGTACCGTACTTCAGCACTAACTGAAGCTCTTCTCCCCAGACAATCTGGAGCGCATCGTGGAGATCGCCAAGCTGCGGGCCATGCAGAGGAAGGCGCGCTTCGCCAAGCTGAAGATCTGCGTCTACAAGGAGGAGATGCCCATCACGCCGTACGAGCGGCCGCTCTTCAACTCGCTGCGCTTCGAGCGCACCGAGAGCGAGGCCAAGCTGTTCGAGCACCACTGCGAGGTGGACGTGTCCTTCGGGCCCTGGGAGGCGGTGGCGGACGTCTACGACCTCCTCCACTGCATCGTCAGCGACCTGGCAGAGCGCGGCATCACGGCCGACCAGCAGTGCATCGGCGTTTGCGACAAACACCTCATCAACCACTACTATTGCAAAAGGCCCATCTACGAGTTCAAGATCACGTGGTGGTGAAGGGCGGGCGGGGCGAGTGTCGTCGTCGCGTGAAGGGAAACATCTCATTGTGGTTCCATTGAGTCCGGAGGTGGACAGTGAGTTTGTGAATGGGCCGGCCTTTGTTTCCATCCTGATCCTATTAGCCAAGAGTCATCAGTGACCTCACCCTCTTCTTTCGAGATTTGAAACCGACTCATGCTGCTGAGATTGTAGACAGGTGAGATTCTGGCTTTGACGCTTGTATTTTGTGACCCAATAGCTCGTTTTTGTTTGTTTGTTTCTTCGTTGCCAGCATTTACCCAAGTCACAGTAATGGCAGCGTACTTTTTTGCTTGTTTTATTTCATTAAACTCTGGGAGTTTTGTGCACCTTCAGGCATTAGCTTGTGAACTGTCCAAGGTTTTTCTTTTATAAAAGGGTAACATTGATCTAATTTTGTGTCTACATGTTATTCTGTTCCCTTTGGCTTTAACCGTCCTTTTTTGAAGTTTTTCCTGGTACAGTATGTGATTTTGGTTACCTTTGGTAGCTGAACTAGATGCAGCTTAACAAGCTGCTGAGATATTTTCCATGTACTGTAAATAGCTACATGTAAATGTTTTATTTTTGTTACTTATACTGATTCTGTCAATGCTTTTTCACCTAATTAATTAGGATTCAGATTTTGTCAGGCCATTAATAATGTGCAGCTTGTCTGTCTGTGATTAGCGTGTGTCGAAAAGTCTAAACTCAACCTGACACAGTTAAGTTTATTGTGGTTCAATAGGCAGTTGTTGGACTACCATAGTGAATGTGTGTCACAGTTGTTTTCACAACTGCTTATTTTGAAGTGCAGTGGTTATTTTTGCCTTCTCTGAAAACTGTACACTGACTTCCAGAAAAATGTATTTGTTTTTAGCCAAATTCTACACATCCTGTGCAACATATTCTTTTGATCATTTCCGTTTTGGAAACCCAAAGGAAATTATACAGTTGAAAATGAAGTAGGTTAAAGGAGCAAGGGCTAGGTTATCTGACCTTGATTGGTTTCTGTGAGATACCAAATTACAAAGTTGTTTAACTGAACATTGAAAACGCTAAATGCATGTGCTTCCTGCTTAAGATAATCTCTGAAACAGACCTTATAGATCACTTCTGGAAACAGTATTTCTAGGTTACCTAGATGGAGTGTCTTCTCACAAGCTCACAGTAGGAGAGATCGAAAAACACTAAAAACATTGACTTCTCTGTAAAAGAAGAACATCACACATTCAGTGGTGACATCTCTGGGTCATAGAGGATCAGTACATTCCTAAATTGAACAGATTTCGCTGATACGTTGCATGTATCTATTTGCCACAAAATATAGTACACTAATTTGACCTTCTTTAGCAGCATGGTATGGATAAGCAGTTTCATATGGTCATTTTATATAATGTTTTTACTGATATATTAGAATTTCTGCTTAAGTGCCTTCTATTAAGGGCATGATTCTCAAACAAATAGTTTAATAAATCAAGAATCACCTGACCACAAACAGTTTTTCTTTCTGGACATGGGGACTACGCAGTCACTGTCTTTGTCACTGTTGTGTTTAGTCATCTGATAAAATTGTTTCAAATGTTAGTCCCAATAGATTGTATGATGTCAGGATATATCCTTTTCTTCGAGGGCTCGGGATCAAATGATGATGTGCAATTTTCTGTGTGCAACACACCTGTGTTTTCTCTATTCCACTTTGAAGGAAGAACCCATCAATGGTATGTTGAAAATATTGATTTACCGTGTAGTTATACATTTAAAGACAATTAGAACAAAACACATGACGGTGTACTGTGTTTTTGGTTGTCAGATTTCCCAGACAGTTCTTGTTGTGTTCTTGTTCTGTGCAATCAATGTCATGTTATATGCAGGTTTCAGTTGGGACTCATTTGATCCCATTTCCCCTTTGTTTATCAGGATTAGATTGCTACTCCGTTGACAAGTGTTCTAGATCGCCATTTCTTGCTGTTAGGTGTCAATTCTAAAATCATATAGAGGGCTCAACTGCCTGATTTTGGATGGAAATACCGTTTTATTTATTTATTTATTGAAATGTTTAAGGCATTTGAAACATAATGATTGTTATTTGCACATTTAAAAATTACAACCTTGGCTGGTGAATGTCTATTTGCAGATTCCGTAGATGGTCCAGTAAAAACCTGGCTGCTCCTGGCATGGGACAGTTGAAAACAATGCACAGCTTGACTTACTGCAGTATTAAGTTGGCAAGAATACTATCTTGTTTTAACATACTGTTGCATTATTTGTTGTAATGCTATGCTGTACTGTGCTAATAGTTATGTATATTTTATGTTTTTTATAATAAGATTCAAATACAGTTTGCCTTAGTCTGTACATTGGTCCCTGTAGTCATTTTTTCCTCCTGTCAATAAAATTCATATTTTATACTTATCACTTCATCAATTAACACACAGTGCATGGACAAAGGGTGGCACACTGTAAAAATAAACTAGATACATCCTAGTTGTTGAATAGATCATTATTTTGCAGACCGGGCAGTGTTAAACAAATGTCACAATATGTCCAACAATAAAACATTGTGAAAATTCCTATTAATGTTCACACTGAACTCCCACCGCTAGAGGCGCACCAAGCTCCGCCTCCTATTATACTCACCATCCAGATTCACTCTGAAACAAGGAGTAAGCGAGGTTCACTGGTCTGAGAAGTCGTCCTTGAGAACTGTAATATAAGGTAAGGATAAAACGATATTGCCAGGTCATGTGCAAAATACCGATCAAAGATTTGGCAGTTTGATAAAATGCTTTCTAGATGCATATTCCCTTGAAGTGGCACTTGAACACATTCACTAGCACTAGCTAGATAGCCATCCAAGCTAACGCGTTCCTCTATTGTTAAATACTGAGCTTATAGATACTCGGCAGGATCGTATATATTAAGCTCAGCTCCCTCTTTTGCATTTGCAAACTGTAGTTAGATTTAATCTGGCATGTGTTTCCCTGCGTGCTGTCATTTTCGTGGACGGCTGTTTATGTATTATACGCGACTACCAGCACAGGCATAACAATGTTTGTGTGTGTATGTATGTGCGGTTTTGGTGACGTCATGCTACCAGTTGGCCCATGTTGACAGTTTATGCCTGTCGCAGATAAAGCAATTTCTGCTGATAAAGCTATGACAAATATTTGATACAGATTACTCATACTTAACCTTTGACTGTTTAACTGAGGTTTAGACAATGTACTCCTGTTACTTACTCAATTACTCTTTGGGATCGATTAAACTACCTACTTAGAAGCAAATAATGAGGACCTGTATAATGCAAGCTGCATATAAGTATAGTCAAAACTCATATTAACAACCTACCAAATTCTATTTTTAACAAACACATTGGGTCCTGTAAGTCCCGACGTCCCGTTGGAAACATCCACAACACATTAGGAGTTCTCTGCAGACACTATATCCACACAACAGTGTCCTCTGCGCTCAGAGCCAAGCAGTGTTAGCATTACTTGAAATATTAATGTTCTGATGGTTGTGCTTCCTGACATGGAGATGGCTCCTGTTACCCCCCCCCCCCACACTCACACACACACACCACCAGGTACTCTGTGCTGCTGTGCTTTGCAAATCAGTTAGGAACACACACACATCAGGCATCTGACTTGATGTTCCTAAGAGGAAGTAAGAAGTGCACCTAGGCTGCAAGTGGGCTTCTTTCAGATTCGAAACACTCCAACTTGTAGTTTGCTGTCTCATTCGGAGGGGGGCTGTTTCTCAGAGTAGATCTTATGTGAGGTGTGTTAAATAGCCCTCCTTCACATCAGCAACTGGAAGTTAGCCTGTCAACAGTCCTAGTCCTCAGCTGAATCATGGTTCAGCCGTATGCAGGTGAAGCCTACACCAAACCCTAACTGTATGTCGAAATCCACAATAACAAGTAAATGGAATTCTACGTCCATTTCCCTGTCTCGTGAGGGCATGCCCTTAATGTCGTCATGACGATGTCATCTCGCCCTGCCAGCGGGTGCCCGGGCAACAACATGAGTCTGCGGACGGAGCGCCGCGGCATCCACGTGGACCAGTCGGAGCTGCTGTGCAACAAGGGATGCGGTTACTACGGCAACGCGGCCTGGCAGGGCCTGTGCTCCAAGTGCTGGAGGGAGGAGTACCAGAAGGCTCGGCAGAAGCAGATCCAGGAGGATTGGGCCTTCGCTGAGAAGTAAGGAGGGAGGGCAACATGAGCGGCGGTGGTGCTGCTGGTGGTGGTGCTGCTTAGCTTGGGAGGGAAACACTGCGAGCAAGGACAGCGATCCATACAGGGCCCCTGGCTTCGCTGCCCACAGGCATGACATTTCCTGACATATCAGATCAGATGTAATTATCCTGTCACGCATCGCATGACGTGCTAAGCCAAAGCACAAGCATACTGTTCAGGGTTTCCCGCCGAAAATGTGTTAGTTAAGGTGGTAGGGTGGGGTTCGCCGGCAGATTTGATCGATATTGACTATACGACTATCAGATATTGATAAGTCTTAGTTTTCCCCTCTGCCATCGATTCATGCAAACGTGCATGTTTGTCTTGCGTTCAGTAGGGAAAAGCGGGATCCAAATGGTTCGTATGTTCTGCAGTGCCGTCATGTGTAACCCAGTAAAACGCTGGCTCCTTCTCTCCCTGCTTTCCCCCGGTCCGTCTCGTCTCTCCCAGGTTGCAGAGGGAGGAGGAAGCTGCCTATGCCAGCATCCAGCCCCAGGCCCAGCCTCAGCCCCAGCCCCAGCCTCAGGCCTCCCTCACCACCTTCTCCAAGTTCGAAGAGAAGAAGACCAATGAGAAGACCCGCAAGGTGACCACGGTCAAGAAGTTCTTCAGTCCCTCGTCGCGGACCGCCCCTAAGAAAGGTACCGGCTGTTGTCCCGGCGACGAGCTTGACCATCTACTTTCACCACAATATACAAGGCACTTCATTGGTCAACACGGTGTATTGACTGACAAAGACAGAAAAGGTTCACAGGTTTCTGGCTTGACTGACAGGGTTTCTAATACTCGGGCGATGAGTAAAACAATCATGTTTACGTTTCCACCCACGCTCCTCCCACCCCGGGGCTTGCTGTCTTGTCTTTCATCAGACTACAGGATCTGTCCCACGAGCTCAGTTTGGCAGTGATCCCCAAATGCGCTAATGCAGGTCACATCCAGCTCACGGCAGACAGATTGATCCACTAGGTATCCTCCTTTCCTTCAAGCCCATTACTGCCTATTATAGCCTGGCTTAGAGGTAGCCAAGAATGTTTAGGCGTCTTATCTGACAGACACACCGCCCCGGCTAGGACTGATATAGACTGTGCCCGTTCCGACGGACGTGGGCCGAATTGAAATCAAGGGCAAAGTCATTTTTCTCATCTTCCCCCTCCGATTGCTTATCTCAGCGTGGAGATGACCCTATGACCGCCATACTTTTTTCTTTTTTTTCTCTCTCTCTCATGATCGGTGGCCCAGTCTCCATCACTCATGTTTTTGTTATTTACATCAGTGTCTTTTTTCTTTTTTATTCTCTCGTGTTTTTTTCCCCACTTCCTGGCTTTACAACTCTTCCTTCAAATGTGAAACCTTGCGATAAGAAAATAGTTTTGCAATCCCACCATTTCAACCCCTCAGTTCTCCCCCTCCTCTTTCTCTCACCTGAGCCAATCAACCGCTACTTATCAGCCGCCGTCGTTTTATTGGTTTGCATCTGTTTATTCTGTGACGTTCCATGTTCTCATTACCCACATCCATTCCACCTTGTTCCTGATCTCCATGTTGGACCCCCCCCCCCCTTCCCCCCCATGACCTCTCCTCCCGTTTCCCCCGACCCCTGTCTGTGTCTCTGGGCCACTGGCCCCCGTCTCCACCCCCTGGTCCATCTCCTTCCCAGACCCCTCTGAGAGAGAGGAGAAGGTTCCAGGGGTGCGGGACTGGAGAGGGATGTTTACCCCTCCTTGGGAAATGGGTTCCCCCACTGAAGGTAATGGTCAATCCCGTCGGACTGGACGGCCCCGACTCGAGTTCCTATTAGTTGTCACACCTACTAGGAAATCCTGGGTGGGTTTCTTTTTGGAAACCCATGATAGAGGAGTAGTTTAGAGGAATAGTCTCCCCCTAATGGTATCCCTTCAACCTGGTAGCATTAAGATTGGCTTGGTCTGTTTGGCTGAAAGGTCAATCAGCCAAACTGCCTTTTAAAATGTTTGCTGTGAGTGTGTGTGTGACAAGGCAGATGCATTTTTCTAGAACGCATTAGGAAACAGACTGCAGGCAGTGTGCCGACTAGTGTGTATATTCACTTTGGCGTGTGTTGATGTACTTGATAGAGTGTGCCATCAGTCGTTTCAGTACTGTTTGCATTACACTCACACATTGTTTATTGTCTGTACCCCCATCGAATGGTCTTTGTTGTGGCAGCACTGGTGGCGAGGCTGAGAGGTGGGTGTCTGTCTGTCTGTCTGTCCGTCCGTCTGTCTGCCAGCTTCACGGCATAAATGATTGAGTCCTTTGTTTCTCTTAGTATTGCTATGCAAGAGCTGGTAAAAACCAAGCGGGCGAGGTCATGAGTTCAGGTTACAGGGTGAGAGGTGCCACTAGTAACACCATTAAGCGTAGAAGGGCTCAAAATGTTTTCAACTTTCGACACGAGGTCTCAAGTCCCGCTGATTGCATAGTTGAAGCTGATGTATATATATCGAAGACGCTTCTTCAACCATTCCGGACCAATGCTCAACCGGCCCTAACTGATTGATTTGCTTCTCACATCACCCCACAGTCTAATCAGATAGCCTGAGGCCTCGTCATACGTTGGTCAGTCAGGAAGCTAGTGGGCCCTGAAGAGGAACATGGCCGTAGGTAATAAGTCTTGTCCCCCCCCCCCCTCCGTGTGTCACCAACAGAGAACCAAGAGGGTAAGACTCCAAGCCCCTCCATCAGCCGCCAGTCCAGCATAGAGACGGACCGCGCCACCCGAGACTTTGTGGACTTCCTGAAGTCCCTGCCGAAGCCTGGACGTGAGGTCCACAAGCAGAGTCGAGCCTTCATCGAGATCATGGCCAGCAAGAAGGTAGGCGGCTTTCTGAACGGCTGTCGGTTATTTGCATCTGCTGACCCAATCGATTCCATTTCCAACGTAATTCAAGGAACACTTGTGTTGAATTTTTGAGGAAGCTTAGCCCAGCCTGCTTAGGATGTTGTGTCTTCAGTGCTTTAAATTAAACTATGCTATCTAATTTTCTGTGGTGTAAATAGAAAGTTATTTTATCTTCATTGTGGAACTAGAATGGAATATTGCCATGTGAATGTTAAAATGAATTACGTGTTTATTGATCCTCGCATGGTTCTGGAAAATTCCTTTTACCTTTGTCCTCCCAGGACCTCGGTGCTGACGAGCTGTCCGAGTGTGTTCAGGACTTCTATCAAAACCTGTCAGATCGCCTCATGACACATTTCAAAGGTTGGCTTAATCATTTTAACATGATGTTCAATTGTTATCTGTGAATACCAGAGCTGATAAGCCTAGTTATTTTAATTTTTTTGTTGTATATACTATATATGATTTTCTCTTAAAATGGTGTTGATGATGATATGGAGACTTAGGTACTTAAGTATTTGGAGTTTAGCATTTTGGAACACTTTCACACTGGGTCAACATTTTTCTTTCCACTTAACCAAATTGCATCACCATGACTAATCTTCTCATAAATGATTAAATGAGCCGTTTTAATGGATCCTCCCAGGCTCGTCAGAGAGCGTGGAGAGAGTGATGGATCAGGTGGAGAAGTACATCATGACTCGCTTGTACAAGAGCGTCTTCTGCCCGGAAACCACCGACGACGAGAAGAAGGACTTGGCCACTCAGAACAGGATACGGTGAGCCTGCCTGTCCGCCTGCCTGCCAATGAGCAGTGACTGAACACAAAGTACGGGCCAACAGGCCATGTTTGCTAAGGGCGTGGACACTTCTGGAAGTGAGGCATGACACATGAAAAAAAAACACAACACGCAAACATATCCACTCTGCTTTTGACTGACTGGGCGAATGGTTTGTTGTTTATTTCGACACATCTCTCTTACAAGTGAGCCCCGCATAAATATAACACAGACTATATGTGTATATATATTTTCGACCCATCGCTTCTCTGGGGATGTAGGTCATCCACCATGTCTCTATGGCTTTTCGCTTTGCATTGCACCTGAAGTGTGTGCGTGCGTATATTACACAGGGCCCTACACTGGGTGACCATCCAGATGCTGTGTGTACCTGTAGATGAAGAGAACCCCGAGGTGTCCGACAACGTGGTGAAAGCCATAACAGGTGAGGCCTAATGGGTGACTTCCACTTTGAACGTCCCCCAAATAACCCCTATCCAAGTGAGAGGTCAAACTGACCAGGTGTGTCTCTGTGTCTCTCTCCCCCCAGACGTCATCGAGATGGACTCGAAGCGGGTGCCGACGCGACAAGCTGGCCTGCATCACGCGCTGCAGCAAGCACATCTTCAGCGCCATCAAGATCACCAAGGACGAGCCGGCCTCGGCGGACGACTTCCTGCCCACGCTCATCTACATCGTGCTGAAGGCCAACCCCCCGCGGCTGCAGTCCAACATCCAGTACATCACCCGCTTCTGCAACCCCAGCAGACTGATGACCGGGGAGGACGGATACTACTTCACCAACCTGGTGTGTGGCGTCGACTGGGGCTGCTGGCACCGCCTTTTGTGTACGCCTGTGTTTGTTGCACAGGTGCTTCTCCTCATTGTGAAAGCATTCTGACGCCTGCTCTCTCTCTCGCGCTCTCTCTCTGTTTCTGCAGTGCTGCGCCGTAGCCTTCATAGAGAAGCTGGACGCCCAGTCTCTCAACCTAAGCCCCGAGGACTTTGAGCGCTACATGTCTGGCCAGGGCTCCCCGCGCCGGAGCGAGTCCGAGGGCGGCCTGTCCCAGGCCACCCCAGCACCAGGCCCTTCCAGCCCCGCCCTGGCCCAGGTCTATCAGAACCTGGAGCTGCTCTCCAGCCTGGGCAGCCGCCAGGAGCGGGTCATGGAGGGGGCTCGGAGCCTGCAGAGCGACCTCATTTCCTGGCAGGAGAGCGTCGAGCGCGAGGTGCAGGAGATCTTGCAGAAGTACCCGTTGGAGATCCGCCCGCCCGCTCCCTCCGCCATCGACTCGGACAACATGGAGAACGACCGGCTACCGCCGCCGCTTCTGCCCCAGGTGTTCGCTGGGTAATGTAGTTAAGCCCCTTCTGGAGACAGTTGGTACCTTTGGAGATGATGACACCTATATTTATGGAACTGTGGTGAGGCCCAAGGACTAGCTGTCTCCTCTGCAAGTCCCAAGTCACTGCTGCTAGACACATTTTAATATAGTTATGCCTGGGCTTGATTCCATTTTAGACCCTTGGCCCTCGCCCAGCACTGTAGACACAGAATTAGTGTGCACAGGTCTGGGAGCACATCAACATCACTTGATATGTTAACTACCTTCTGGTCTGTGAACAGCGTAAGGTGCTATGGAAAAGGACTAGGGACCTAAATGGAACAGGATTATAAATCCCTGAATGCACACACTCCTATTACACTGTATCAGCGATCTTGAAGCAGCCTGGCATCAAAGTATCAGCAATATCTCTCGCTTCCCTTCCTGCAAAAAGCTTAGTAGTAATACTGAGTTTATTTTCCTTAGCACTTAGGTGAAGAAATTGGCTATTCAGTGCCAGCTTATCTAACCATTATGCATGCACCCATTGGTCTTGTTACATTGTTACACTCAATTTTAGCTAACGCAGGAAAACGTTTTCACAACGTAACATTTACTCATGTTTACACACCCACCAATGTAAAATGTCACTGTTACGCCGCAACATTTAGTCATCACTACCCATGTTCTATGGTACAAACACTCCAATACACTCCAAATAGCACGCATCACGTTATTGCTCCAACGTTGTAGTGCTGAGGTATATTCTTTTTAAACAAATGCAGAACAACAAATGCTGACATCTGCACCCTCGGAAGCTGTGACCTCTGCAGCTGTTCTCGTTTTGCTTACGCGCGCTCACTTCCCTTTCGGTTTGAGTCACTCGTTAAGGTGGAGGAGCTGCTCACCAACAGAGACACGGTGGGGAGGAAAACAGCTTTCAGGTTGGCTTCAAACCGAAGATCTTATGCTTTTAAATAGGGAACTGCGCATAAGCTGTTTCCTTAATGTTCGGCAGTATCTTAAGTTGGTTTTTAAGTGGCAGTCATTGAGACAGTTATGAAAAGTTTTTTTTTAAATGAAGAGCTGATAATTTATGTCAATGTAAATGAATTTTCAAGTCTTACTTTAATCTGTAAGTGGTACTGAGTGCCTGGGAGCGGTATTTGACATGGTCAACAGGGAATTATCGTTTCTAATTGTGGAACTATTGTGCTTGTAAACGTGTACTTAAGTGGAGAAATCAGTCTATTATAAACTATAAAAAGGGATCTTTCTAGAAACTTTGCCTCTAACTCTCCTAGGTTAAGATCGCCTTAAATGCAGACTCATTAAGTTCAACCCTTTATTAGAAATGTAGATATTTGGTCACTGGTACATTTATTTGATCCAAGGCTTAAGCACTGCAGTGTCGATATTTATAAAGTGACATGAGTAGATTGATAAATGCCCACAGTAACCTTCATTTAAACTTGAACACTTGAACAAAAAGTTAACTTTTACTTGGTGTTGAATATTTTTTTTTTTAAAGATAAACATATAGTGGATCTTTTATCTCATTTCAGAGAAATCACAATACGGTTGGCTGAGATTTGGGGCTCAAACTTCAACATTCATTCTGGTAGACTGTCACTGTATCATTGGTACTCTACTGTACATTACAGGTACTGTGCAACACAATTAATCTCTGGCTGCTGATAAGCTTATATGTAAAGACGTGTAACGTGTATGTTTAAGACCACTTTAAAAAAGAATGCTTAACACATCCATATTTATAATGTAATACAGACTTCATGTATTAATAGAACCATTGTTGTACAGTGTCTATTGAAGATGTGCTTGAATTTTATTAATTAAACCTTGAAGTTGCAAAATTCTACTGAAGAGTTTCGATTTTTATATCCCTGCCCAATGTACCATAGTCGGTGTCATCACATGTTGAAGATGTCTTTGATTCAGGGGAATTTAAGTAAATATTTGCTTCACAACCGCGATGCGGTTGGAGGTACACTTGACTAATTTGGATTTAGCTTTAGTAATGTTGAGTTAATGGACACCCCTGAGGAAGCAGAAACCAGTCACAAATGACTTACTACTGACATCTGCTGGTCAGGGGACATATTGTTTCTCTGAAGGCTGGGTTACATGTCACATGCCCATTTCAGTGTGTTCTCAAAGGATTTTAGAGGGAATGTATATACAAATAGAACCCTCTGACCAGCCATTATTTAAAAGTACAGTAACACCAGTTCCTTCCCTGTCCATATTAGAAAATAGAGAATATAACTGTGTTCAACTACCCTGTCACAGCTGCAGCTGAACAGGGTGGGTGTCAATTAGATGTTCTAGATACAAGGGGAGGATGTTAATGAAATTGTATATGCAGATGGCGATATGCATCCATTCATTTTTTACAATGATGGCACATGATAGTTTGCCTGGCAAGCAGGATCAGAAGATCCTTCCCCCCAATCGGATTATCTTATTGTCGTCTCGGTGGGGCTAGCCTGAATGGAGAACTTATTCAATTTATTCAGGCTCTCTGAGGACTTTAAAAATGGCTTTTTCATTTGTCCCCATATCCAGGGAAGGCAACTCCACTTCTCTCCAGGCGTTCTGCATTTAGTATGTAGGTCAGTTTCTTCCTCTGGTCCCAGAACTTCAGAGACAAGCATTTTCTGTCGACTCCACATTCATGGGAGATTTTTTGGCATGATACTATGATTGATGTTCATTTGGACCTTCTGTGAACGTGAATCTCTACAACCCCTGTATGTTTTCTGTACAGGTAGAAAATGATTCCCTGTCAAGTGGTTTTTTTGAGTATGTGCTTGATTTGTTTGAACTTATTGTGCAACTTGTTTGGCAATTGTTTTGTAAAATAAATACATATCCGTGTCCCTTATTGTTTTGGTTCATGCTTTGGTAATACAAACAATTGGTGCACAAGACAGTTAATTTATTGAGTGCAAATGTGATTTATTGAAATTGTCGTCCTGTGGATAGATATTGCCATGCACATTTCCCTTCCTCTGTTTTTATGTAGTGTTTGAATGATTCTTATGTAGGATTTCTTATTTCGTAAGGCAGTTCCACACTGGAATGACCCTAAAAGCAGAGAAAATAGGTGTGTCATTTTCAACAAAACCTCCTGGTTTAAATCTACAGACACAAAAATAATGCCGATTGGTTAAATACGAAGAACATCCCGCCCTCGACAGCTTTGCCTGTCTATCATTGGTTGAAACGATTTGGGAGCTCGCGAGAGGAGGAGATCGGTCTCCAATGGTGACATGATGTAGCCGCAGCAAATGCTTCACTGCATGTAAGAAAAACAAATGCATCCACGGATTAAACATACTAGTACTAGCTATATTTACTTTGAAACCCATGTGCGCAAGCTTGCAGATTTGCTGCTGAGGGTATTTTCTTTTTGACGTGAGCGTTACATTTGCAGTCAGTTCAATTTGGCTGTCACGGTCAACTAGCCAGCGAGCCCAGCTGCCTGAATTGACAATTAGCAAGACTCACGGTAGCCAGATAGGTCAGGTATCTTCAAACATTCAAGACAGCTGGCTAGCTAGCTAGCTAGCTCTCATGGTTTCCAGCTGCTCGCTTGTAGTCTTTATCAAAGGTGCTGTGACAGATGGGAAGCGAACATCAACATACCATAAGCTAACCGTCTAACGACGAAAGACAGGCAGCATTACCAGGCTACAGTTGTTGATCAAACTGCAATGCCAATGAAGAAAGAACTATCAAGACAATAATTTGCTTCTACAGTAAAAGCAACGTAGAAGGTGAGTGACGGCTTGATGATGTAGCTATTCGAAGTGAACGAGTTTGGTAGCTAGATTGCTAGCAACGTTGTTGACCATCTTTGTGTGGTTGTGCCTTGCTAGGTAAACGTTGCTATCCACCTTGTCAAACACAATCAATTGAAATTAGCAGTCAGCTAGCACTAGTTAGCCAGTTGCAGAAGTAGCCTAGTACTTTGCATATGAGAACTTCTTGAGACGTTGTTATCTAGTAGCTAGCGAACTAGACCAGCTATACATTTATCAAATTTAAAAGAACTAGACAAATATAAGACACCTGAAATGGCTTGTGTGTGGCCAGCTATTCAGTTAGGAGTTTCTCCAGAGCAAGCTAGTTAGCCATCTACACTGCAGACTACAGTGCAAATATTTTGTGCAACGTGCCTTCGTTTTTCATCTAGCTATCTGGCTGATTATATTAGGATGTTGGAGGACAACACAGGGTGGAAGTTTTGAAATGTCAAGAAATGCATGCGTTCTAGCTTGCTAGCCACTGTACGGTAGTTTACCAAACGTTAGTTGAGTAAATGTCTTGCTTTTTTCAAGGTCTGTTACTTCAAATCTGTATATTTGAAGAAAACCAAAGTGGCAGAAATGGATGAACAAAGTGTTGAGGTATGTGCACCTTAGCTTGTATGTTTCTATTTGTGTATTGACCTTACAGTATGACTGAAAAGATTAACAACCATAACACACTCTGCAGAATGATTTCAAGCTTTTCTGATCTCAGGACCCATCAATGCTTACTCTGGTACTGGCCTCATGCCAGTTGCTTTAGACTGTGGGTTTTCTGTTCTAAATATAGCTTGCCCAACCAGGCAGACATTTAGATGTGTCCTTTGACCAGCTAGACTATAATGCGAATTGATTTGTGTGATTTTGTACCCCTGCCTTGTGACCTTCGTGCTGGGATCTACCATGACAGTTTTATTAGTCATTCATTGGAGTCAACGTAGTCCGAAATCAATCATGTCCTTTTGGGAGGGGTTATGGAAACACACCCAAATAGTTCTACACATTTGAGTCAGATGTAATGGCAACAGTTGAAAACGTAGTACAGTTACTACATTCCTCATGCTTGTCAAGTTCAACATTGTTAATAAGCCTGCAATGTTAACAATGTCCCCCCCCCCCCCCCCCCCCCCCACACCCTTATCTGGTAATAAAGCAACTCCTTGTTTTTTTCCTGCTCAGAGTATCGCAGAGGTGTTTCGCTGTTTCATCTGCATGGAGAAGCTGAGGGATGCACGCCTCTGCCCCCACTGCTCCAAACTCTGCTGCTTCAGCTGCATACGGGTGAGCCCGCCACCAGGGGGCGCCTGTGGCGCCCACAGGCAATCAGGCCAGCTCATTAGCCTACATCGGTACAGCCGGAGTAGCAAGGACACATTTACCCGAGTACACACACACACACACACACACACAAAAAGTCTAAGTTCTAGTCTTCTACTAGAACTGCAAAGACCCTTTATATTCTCTGGTCAAGCAAAAACAAATATTAAACCACATATCAGCGCATATCATCTATGTACTGGTTGAAACAAAATGAAGTGTATCCAAATGCTGAAACATTTTAAGCATGTGTGAGTAAGCATAGTCCAATTTGTTATGGCCAGTTCTCATAATTGAGTATTGATGAACCTCTTTGTTGTCTGTTGACAGCGCTGGCTGACGGAGCAGAGAGCCCAGTGCCCACACTGTCGGTAAGCCCTGCCTCTACTGGAGCACTGCCTCTACTGGAGCACTGCCTCTACTGGAGCCCTGCTCAGTATTCCTGTCCTGAATCTCTTTGATGGCAGTGCCAAATGTACCTCTTTAAGATTCAGGGTGCAGAGCTCAACCTAAGGGATTATGTATTGATTTTTTTCCCCCAGTTCACTGTGAGTACAGATCTAGTGCCAGTGCATACCAATTATTTACTTAAAGAAGTTTAATGGAGTCCTTGTTGATACGGCCTTAAAAGGTATTATAACTTTAGGAGATCTTTATCTTTCCTTGGGTAATTGTTTTGTTGGAACAAATGGATGTTTCTTTTTCTTTCTTTTTTATAGCCCCAGGATTTATCTGACAATGATGTTGTCTTGGAGAGTTGTCATTCCTTGTTAAGGCTGATAAGATGTCTGTGTGTGGTTGTGTGTGTGTGTGTGTGTGTATTTAGGGCGCCTTTGCAGCTGCGAGAGCTGGTGAACTGCCGCTGGGCAGAGGAGGTGACCCAGCAGTTGGACACCCTGCAGCTCTGCAACCTCTCCAAACACGAGGAGAACGACAAGGACAAGTAGGTCCTCCGCTCCCCTGTCCTCCGGTGACCTGCACCCGCATTCATCATCACCCTGGCACATCCTCTCCCACTCCCCCCCCCTCCACCCCCCTCCACTTTCCCCTTGTGTATCACACGCTGTATCCACACCCTACATATACCCCCCTGTACCCAAAACACCTCTCCCACACTGCCTACACCCGGCTATATTTAGCCTGTACCTGCAGTACAAGGTAAAGGCAACCTAGGAGATTGTGTCCTTTCCCAGCTGCAACACTCTTTGTATATATAAATAGGTTTCTAGATTTTATAAAAGGGTTCTCTGAAACCAGTTCCTCTGGTTAACATATAACTCTAATTGTTATGGCTTGTGAGTCAGTTATGTGTCGTCCATGTGCTTGACCTCCCCAGGTGTGAGAACCACCATGAGAAGCTCAGTGTGTTCTGCTGGACCTGCAAGAAGTGCATCTGCCACCAGTGTGCCCTGTGGGGAGGCATGGTAGGTCCCTCAGAGAGAGAGAGGCCTGTTCTGGGCGGACAGACCTCACTGTGCCGACCTTGCTTGCTTTTGAAGTCTTCTGTCTGACATGCGGGGGGGGGATGCCCGTTACAGAAACCGCACCAGGCCCAATGCGTTTTTTTTTTAAGGTTGATTGTAATATGGTTTATTAAACCCCCATGTTGTCATCCACGTGCCCCTGTCCCGTGTCAGCATGGCGGCCACACCTTCAAGCCCCTGGCTGAGATCTACGAGCAGCATGTGACCAAGGTGAACGAGGAGGTGGCCAAGCTGCGCCGCCGTCTCATGGAGCTCATCAGCCTGGTGCAGGAAGTGGTAAGAACGCTGTCAGTCTTAAGCAAATGATTTACAATGAGATGCAAGGGGGATTTCCTCTATTAGGAGGTTGTTTGTTCAGTTAGACTACAAATGCCTGGGGGGGGGGGAGAATTAATCCAAATTAAACAACTTCTCCACTAGATGGCGGAAGAGGCTAAGAAATTAGAAGTTGTGTATTTGTTTTGAAAGAACTTAACGGTCATGTATGCCTCTAAATCCAACTCCAATGGTGGTCGTTGTCCTTGACTCTCGTTTGGAATCTCAGGAGAGGAACGTGGAAGCGGTGAGGGGGGCGAAGGACGAGCGTGTGAGGGAGATCCGCAACGCTGTGGAGATGATGATCGCCCGCCTGGACAACCAGCTCAAGAACAAACTCATCACGCTCATGGGTGCGCTGCTGCTGCCGCCCCTGCCGCCGCCACTGAGGCATGTGTCAGGATGGGCCCGTTTCAAATGAACACTGACTACATGTTTGTATATTTTTGGCCCACTACAGGTCAGAAGACCTCCCTCACCCAAGAGACGGAGCTGCTGGAGTCTCTCTTGCAGGAAGTGGAGCACCAGGTACGTGTCCTTGACCCAAAAAAGCACAATATTTTGTTTGTTTTTTCTTTTTTGGGGGTTGACACACTTAAAGGTTCACGCATGCAACATCACTGACAGTAACGGTGTCAATCAGTATATCGGGGGTCATTAGACGTTTGCTGTTCCTGTACAAAAGCCACAGTAGATTTGCCACCAGTTCACAAACCCGCTTATTCTTGCAGGACATATTGAATTGTCCGTTGCTTTGCGGCGGCAGTTGTTTAGGCGGAGAGTGTGAAGTGAGTTGCCTTATTTCCGTGGCAGGCTAGCCACGCCAATCACAATGCACTATGGGTAGCCTTATGGGAAGGTGGCATGCGCAGGCTCTAGAACAGCCTTTCTCAACCCTGGACCTCAGGGCCCACTGTCCTGCATGTTCTAGATCAGTGGTTCTCAAACCTGTCCTCAAGTACCCCCTGTCCTACATGTTTTAGATGTTTCCCTGCTCCAACACACCTGATTCAAATAAATGGGTCGTTATCTAGCTCTGTAGAAGCCTGGTAACAAACATGCATTTGAATCAGGTGTGTTGGAGCAGGGAAACATCTCAAACATGCAGGACAGGGGGTACTTGAGGACAGGTTTGAGAACCACTGTTCTAGATGGTTCCCTTTTCCACACACCTGATTCAAATGAGTGGTCGTTATCAAGCTGCAGCAGCCTAATAACGACCACGCATTTGAATCGGGTGTGTTGGAGCAGGGAAACATCTAGAACGTACAGGAGAGTGGGTCCTGAGGACCCGGGTTGATGACCTGCTCTGAAGGGTGAAAAATGCAATTCAGGAGGTATAGGCAATATGGTGGAGGTTTAAGGGGTTTGTACTTGTCCTACTTTACCCCAGTACAGCTGAGGTACAAGAGGCCACTTAAAATTGTTGAGCTGGTACCCTTTTCCCCCCCGAGGACTCATTTAGAAGCCTGTATCGGAAGCAAACTTCCATATGACTGACTGGTGAATTGTGTCCAAAGAGTGAAGAAAATCAGGAGTTCATGGAGTTTTTATGGTTTTATGGAGTTTAAGAGTTATTGATTGACACAAGCTTGATAAGCCATGGTTTTCTGTACTTCAATACATATTTTTAGTCTGGAAACGAGGGCAAAAGTATATTATCCGTCAAACAACCCAGTCTTCTGTTCCAATCCAGCCATCTCTCAGGGCTCGTTCACTCCAGGAAACCCCTCACTCCTACAGCCATCTCTTGATTCACTCTGGATTCCCCAAATTACAATTTTCGGAATACAGTTGAGATTGTGTGGACTGAATTCAGTGGTATATCTAGCTGATGAGACGGCTCAAGAGTAGAGGTGACCGTGTGTGTGTGTGTGTGTGGTTCTATAGTTGCGCTCCTGCAGCAAGAGCGAGCTGATCTCCAAGAGCCCAGAGATCCTGCTCATGTTTCAGCAGGTCCACCGCAAACCCATGCAGTCCTTTGTGACCACACCAGTGCCCCCAGACTTCACCAGGTACTGTACTAAACTCTACACCTATACCGAGGCCCAGGCACTACACTCCAAGTCTATACAAAACTCACCATGTTAGTTAAGCCTAAATCTACATGAAACCATGAATCTACTCTCATAGCCCAGAGTCTATACTCTAATCCTGTACTTAACCTCAGATGTATATGAATCCACAGGTCTGTAACTTTAGATACTGGATGTACTAATCCCTAGTAACTGTACCTAATCCCAAACCTATACTAAACTCTGGTTCTGTACTCAACCCTAAATCTATATTCAATCCTAGGACTATACTTAACCCAAAGTATACAGTTTAGTACACTAAACTGTAACCTTGTACCGAACCCTAGATCTGTTAACTAGTCTGGTTCAAATGAGGTCTGATGCCTGACCTGACTCTATAGTCATCATGTAAATGAGAATCCTGCTTTTAATGAGTCTGAATATTTAATGTCATGTTTGCATGTGACTCATACTGCAGACAGATATTTTTATTCATGTAATGGTTATTTGATGACATTGAGCTCTGTAATTATGGAAATGTCTCTCTCCACCCTTCCTCCTTCTGTCTCTCTCTCTCTCGGTCTCTCTCTCTCTTTCGGTCTCTCTCTCTCTCTCTCTCTCTCTCTCTCTCTCTCCACCTCTCTCTCTCTCCACCTCTCTCTCTCTCTCTCTTCACCCTTCCTTCTCTCTCTCTCTCTCTCTCTCTCTCTCTCTCTCTCTCTCTCCACCCTTCCTCCTTCTCTCTCTCTCTCTCTCTCTCTCTCTCTCTCTCTCTCTCTTTCGGTCTCTCTCTCTGTCTGCAGTGAGCTGGTTCCTGCCTATGACTCGAGCACTTTTGTTCTGGCAAACTTCAGGTAAGGAATGTGTCATCGCTGTGACAATGCTGCTTGTCGAAGCCGCAGTATTCGAACCAATGGAGAACCCCGAGATGTACTTAATTGCTCTTAGAATGACTTGTCCTGTCTCTACACCAAACATCCTATATTCTCACAGTTGTGTTTGGTTGCTCTTGATTTTGGGTTGCCAGGTCCAGGACCCTGATTAAGTGCTCACGCACTAGCTGCTAATTAGCGTGTGACTGATCATATATTAGCATCGCTAGTAGAGCTGGGAGGTGATGCTTCTGTCAAGTCTGCCTGGGACACAGTGGTCCGTCGTAATGAGTGGTTTCCCATGCATTCGGCCGTTTCACCGAGAATAAGTTAGACGCTTAATTGTGAAATGAGTAATCAAGGTGTGTCGCGTCTTCTTTTGTGTGTGTGGATCCTAGCACCCTAAGACAGCGAGCAGACCCCGTGTACAGCCCCCCTCTGCAGATTTCAGGACTCTGTTGGAGGCTCAAGGTTTACCCGGTCAGTGCTACATCCACTCTTTAAGGTTGAGGGGCTGCAATGCTCGACGTTACTCTGCTTCAAGATGTGTGAAAGATGTTTGATTTCCTGATTGATTCGTATTATTATCATTGATATATTTTTTAAACCTGGGTTCTTTACGATTTGTTCTATCCCTATCCAGGACGGCAATGGTGTCGTACGTGGCAACTACTTATCCGTTTTCCTGGAGCTGTCTGCTGGACTTCCGGAAACATCCAAGTAAGTCTCTGCTGTCTTTTTCAAAAAGTCCCCCCTCCCCTCCGCCCACAGTATGAGCCAGACTGACCGAATGTTGCGTGTCTTCTCCAGATACGAGTACCGCGTGGAGATGGTCCACCAGGCGTCCAGCGACCCCACCAAGAACATCATCCGGGAGTTTGCCTCGGACTTTGAGGTGGGCGAGTGCTGGGGCTACAACCGCTTCTTCCGCCTGGACCTGCTGGCCAGCGAGGGCTACCTCAACATGCAGACGGACACCCTGGTCCTCAGGTGGGCTTGCGGAGCGCTGGGTCCACCACCACCACACACTGCAGAGGGCCTTCCACCACGTCCTGTCGCGTTCTGTTATGACCGTCACAAAGTCCCGTTCGATTTGAATGCATCCATCCAAGACTAGGAAAACCCACTTTTCTCGTCTCGTCAGTTTTGCGAGGGCCCGTTTCAGAATTGAACCGTTGCCATCTTGAAATGTGCTCGAGTCAGTGTGCACTTCCAGTCCAGATCCCCTCTATTTAGCCATTTGGATCTGTACCGCGTGATGTCTGGACGGAGGGTGACCCAGAAACAAGGGGGGGAGGAGGGTACTGTCATCCTGTGTGCTCGTGGAAGGTGACCTGGTCTGCGTGTTGTCCCTGTGCAGGTACCAGGTGCGCTCCCCCACCTTCTTCCAGAAGTGCAGAGACCAGTACTGGTACATCAGCCAGCTGGAGTCAGCCCAGACCAGCTCCATCCAGCAGATCAACAACCTCAAAGAGGTGGGCGGCTGATCTTAGGACAGGGGACAGAAACCAACCGCTGTCTGCTACCAGTTTGTGTGAATCTTGCTTGCTTCCGAGATTGTCAAGTGCATTGGAATACATTTCTGTCCTGTTTTAGTCGTCGCTACTGTAATAGGTCAAAAGTATCTACATTGAGTACTCTGGGTCTATTTAGAGTTTAACAGAGTTGAGGTTTGTGGGACTTTGCGGGGCTTATCAGGGCTCACGCTCTGTGTTTTATTCCGTCCCCAGAGGCTGGCCATCGAGCTGTTTCGCAGACAGAAGTCTCGAGGCTCGTCCCCTCCCGACTCGCACCTGGGCCCCTCGGCCTCGGAGAGAGACCAGCGCTCCGGGAAGAGCAGCCGGGCGGAGGACTGCAGCCCGACCTCCACCGTGGAGGCCAAGGAGGAGGAGGAGGAGGAGGAGGAGCGCACCCAGCACGATGACTCGAATGTAAGTTATCTGTTCTTGGCGTGTGTGTGTGTGTCCTTCTAGCAAGTGTCCACAATGAGGCGTGTCTGCCTGTGTGAGAGAACAATTGCCTGTCTTTTAATAGGATTTACCTGTAAATTGGTTCGAAGCCTCCATCAGTGTCAAGACTGTGAATGTGTTCTCATTGTTTTTCATATCGGTGTCAGACTGGAATTGATGTCTTAGCAAAAACAACCCATCAAGAGTCTACGAGCCGAGACCAAATTAGATTTCAGGAACACTGAAAAATCATTCCCGACTTTTCTTCCACTCGAAACCGTCACCATTGCTCCTATTCGAGTGCTGACCTCAGCACGCCTTATCGGAAAGGTGTGTCATGTAGACGGGGCCCACGGGAGAATTGGAAGAAACCTCCTTCGTCAGCATTTAAGTTTGGAACTAGATTTTGTTGTATTGTGACAGGCGATGACTAAAGCTTCGGGAGGGGGGGAAGAGAGAAGGGTGCTCCACAGGGGACGCAATCTTTTTTTCATCGCCGTTGCATTTTTTTCATTCCAGCGTTGGTTCGTTTATTGAACGTCGCGCCAATGTCCTAGCATGTCCTTTTGCCACTGAGGTCAGCTGAGGTCCATCTCTGCCCACGGGGCAGTTTGAATGGGAACGTTGTGGTCAGGGCCTGTGTTGAGGTTGGGTCACTAACGTGGTGTGTTGAGGTTGGGTCACTAACGTGGTGTGTTGAGGTTGGGTCACTAACGTGGTGTGTTGAGGTTGGGTCACTAACGTGGCGTGTTGAGGTTGGGTCACTAACGTGGTGGGCTGAGGTTGGTTCACTAACGTGGCGTGTTGAGGTTGGGTCACTAACGTGGCGTGTTGAGGTTGGGTTACTAACGTGGCGTGTTGAGGTTGGGTCACTAACGTGGCGTGTTGAGGTTCGGTTACTAACATGGCGTGTTGAGGTTGGGTCCCTAACGTGGTGTGTTGAGGTTGGGTCACTAACGGGGTGTGTTGAGGTTGGGTCACTAACGTGGTGTGTTGAGGTTGGGTCACTAACGTGGCGTGTTGAGGTTGGGTCCCTAACGTGGTGTGTTGAGGTTGGGTCACTAACGTGGCGTGTTGAGGTTGGGTCACTAACGTGGTGTGTTGAGGTTGGGTCACTAACGTGGTGTGTTGAGGTTGGGTCACTAACGTGGTGTGTTGAGGTTGGGTCACTAACGTGGTGGGCTGAGGTTGGGTCACTAATGTGGTGTGTTGAGGTTGGGTCACTAACGTGGTGTGCTGGGGTGTGTTCAGGACCTGTCTGACGGGGACCTGGAGGTGGACTGCCTGACCGGAGACGAGGAGGTGAACCCTCTGGATGGCAGCAGCACCTCAGGCAGCTCCACGGCAACCAGCAACACTGAGGAGAACGACATCGACGAGGAGACCATGTAAGTGAAACACTGACATAAAAAAAAAAAAAAGATCCTTCTAGAACCGGAAAGAACAGGGTTCGGTACTTGTAGGCTGCCTGTGGAAGAAGTTATGCCTCGTGCACTTTTACATTATTTAGGGATAAGGAGTCTCTGGGAGACTGTCTGGTCCTTTATGACGGAGGAAAGCCGTCGTCTTTCCTTTCATCTACACTAATCATTCGAAAGCATCTCGTTTACCTTTTGTCAAGATGGTTGACAAGGAAAGGTCTGGAGAAATAGATCTGCTTTGATGTGAGTCGTGTAGCCGGCGGAGCGTTGCGTTCGGAGACTCACAGCCTCCCCGTGTTTGGTGATGTTGTCGGCACTCTCTCTCTTTATCTCTCTTTCTCCCTCTCTTTCTCTTTCTCCCTCTCTTTCTCTTTCTCTCTCTCTCTCTCTCTCTCTCTCTCTCTCTCTCTCTCTCTCTCTCTCTCTCTCTCCACCCCCTCACAGTCAGCTCACACCAGATGAGGCGGCCATGAGTCATCATGAATCCTGGCTGCCTGTCTCTGCCTTGCCTGTCTGTCTACCCTGCCTGTCTGTCTACCCTCCCTCTCTGCCTGCCTGTCTACCCTCCCTCTCTGCCTGCCTGTTATACCAAATATGAGGCCTCTCTCTGCTCTCCTGGCCCTCATACGTACTAGCCGGCAAGAACACACACACACTCATCCTTCCACAAATACAGTATAAAGAGGGTATATATATATATATATATATATACACACGCACGCACATGCACATAGACGGGACAGAAATAATGAAAGTCTTTTTTAAATCTTTTTGTTTGTTAAATCCATGCCTCTCTGAAATGCTCTAAATCATGTTGGTTCACAACGTATGCTTTTAATCTGTCCAGGCCCCGTGGGGTAAGACCACAGTCACACACCCCCCCCCCCCGCCCGCCCCCACTCATCCACCCACAAGGAACATCCCCATCCTTCTCTCCTCAACGAAATGCCGGCAGGGCTTTTTCTTCTCTCTTTTTTTCCCCCCTCTTTCTTTCTCTTCCCTCGTTTCCTTTCCCTCGCCTTTCGACAGATGCTCCCAGATGCGTTGATCTGCCGTTTGTCGCTCTATAAATACTAGGCCGCGCTCAGACGGGAGAAGGAACACAGCTGGAGGTCTGAGTCATCCGGCTTCCGAGGCTGAGACGATGGCTCCACCGCTGCTCCGCTGCCCCGCCCCTCCTCGTGTCATCCTCGTTCTCCCTCCGGGGGAGCCGAGGAATGTACAACACACATACACACACTTGGGCTGTGCCCACACACGCACACATACTGGTACAGACTAACTGACACACTCGCATGTATAAACATTTAGTCTTTCCCAGTATACATATTGAAAAAGGGGGTGTGTGCGTTGTGAGGGAGAACGGGGTAAAGGCTCTTTTAGGATGTGTGTGTGTGTGTGTGTGTGCTTAGACCCACTGCCTTATTGCAGTGTCCATTTCATCACGAGAGTGGTGGATGCGGGGAAACTTGCCGTGTAATCGCCGGGAGTTTATCGGTCAGATAAAGCAGCTGTGTGTTTCAGGGGCCGTGTTTCTATGCGTGTGTGTTTGGAGGGGTTGCCTGGCGGATGTTGATTCACTTTGGCGCGCTGCTCCTTAGTTCCAGGCAGGTCAGTCAGTGTTGTCGTAACTCTGGCTGTTAGAGACACGTGATTCTGAATTTTCCATTTGAATCCTGTTTTGAATGTCAGTGGCAGCACGAATGGCCCTCAGAAGTGGCCGTCGCCCTGGTAAGAAGTATTGGAAACCTGTTCTGTGAGGATGCCGTGTGACTGTCTTCCTGTTGCTCAAACGCCCTCGGTGTCCGTGACTGGGAGCACTCAGCGCTGTGTCCTGTCCCGGCAGGTCTGGGGAGAACGATGTGGAGTTCAGTGGGAACCTGGAGATGGAGGAAGGAGAGCTGCCGGACGACGTGGCCGGAGCAACAGGTCAGCCCCTCTCCCTGGCTCTGGCTCTCTCTCTCACTGGCTCTGGCTCTCTCTCTCCCTGGCTCTGGCTCTCTCTCTCACTGGCTCCGGCTCTCTCTTTCACTGGCTCTCTTTATTTCTCTCTCTTACCTTCTCTCTCCTTCTCTCTCTTACCTTCTCTCTCCTTCTCTCTCTTACCTTCTCTCTCTCTCTCTTACCTTCTCTCTCACCCTCTCTCACCTCTCTCTCTCCTTTTCTCTCTCTCTTTCTCTCTCTCCTTCTCTCGCTCTCCTCTCACCTTCTCCCTCTCCTTCTCTCGCTCTCTATCTCTCCTTCTTTCTCACCTTCTCTCTCTCTCACAGCTATCTTGGACGCTTTTCTTCTTGCTGCCTTTTTCGTTCCTTCGCTCTTTCCTCTCCCCCTCATTTATGACATCTTCGTGTGTGTAATGGGTAAAAAAAAAAAAAAAAAAGGATGAGTCATCGGTGCTACAAGGTTGTCATGGGCGCTGATGTGGAATGTCAAAGCAGTTTGTGTGTACTGCATTTTAGGTTAGAAAGGTGCTAGGATTGGAGGGTTTAATCCTTGCCAAAGGAGAGGGCAGAGCTTCCTGCATAACACAGCTGTCCCCTAGCATGCATGAAGGGAGCGCACCTCATTACGACCCCCTGCTGTGCTGGTATCAAGCAGCATATTATTATCCACCTTTTGTTGAATATTCGAAATTTCACATAATTCAAATTGTCAGCGACAATGCAAAAACACAAGCAAATTATAGAGGCGTCAAGTTAACGTTCAATTCACTCGATTGTTCTCAGTAGCAGGGTATTTTAGGACAGTTTCTGAACTTTAACAGCACCCGTCGCTATGTGCGTAGTCGGCCCGCCCACGTTGTGATGCAACATGCTACATTCCTGCATAGCGGCGCGAGTACGTCACATTCGAAACGGGTGAACAATGGCGTCAAACGGTTTGATATTAAAAGCGGCAAATCCATTATTTCAAGTTGGAGGCCTGATAGTGGTGAGATGGGGGGGGGAGGTTATTCATATTCAAATTTATTCATTAAACATTTGCTGCAAAGTGGATTATCATGGCAGCCATTACGCCGTCTATCTCAAACAGACTCCCCCCCCCCCCCCCCCCACCACCACCACCCCCCCTTTAATCTGGCCTCTATTCAGCCCCTCATTGTATGCTGACTTGAATGTTTTTTCGGGCCGCTCTCTCTATGCACAAGCTTGGCTAATACCTTCCCCTGAAGTGACGAGAGACTTAATCTTGGTGAGCGTTATCAGTATCCCGCTGGGCTACAGATGGAGCTAAATGTATATACTTAACGCAGTGTAACTGGACCAGTTAGAGGGGAAACTCAACCTGAAAGGCACGTCGACCACCGGCAGTTGTCTGAACCTCAGAATTTGACTTTTTACAACTTTATTGATTAACCTGGTAAATTGGTCTCAAGACATACACTTGGGCGACAGCCACTCTTTCCATTCATTTTGAAACGAACTTGAGGACTGAGATGCCTCGGCCTCAATATGTACGATTTTGCAACAGTTTGTGACTCTGAACACCCCCCCCCCCCCCCCCCAGGAGGCTCCAACCCCAGCGGGCGCTCCCAGAGGCGAGGTGGTGGAGGTCTGTCCTCGTCCCAGGGGGGCAGCAGCCTGCTGGAGATCGACCCGGTCATCCTCATCCAGCTGCTGGACCTGAAGGAGCGCAGCAGTGTGGAGTCCCTGTGGGGGCTGCAGCCCCGACCCCCCGCCTCACTGCTGCACAGCCAAGGTACCCAGACCCCCCCAGCCCCCAGCCCACCCGGCCTCCCACAACCCCCAGACACGAGGGGATTGAAGTAGGCCTTTCGTGTCACACGCTGATCTGCTCCTCAGTTGGAGAGATGGAAGAGAAACCATAACTCTCTGTTTTATCCCACTCTCTCTTCTTTCTTTCTTTCTTCTCTCTCTCCCTCTCTCTCAGTCCAAGCCCACTCCAGGAAGGAGAGGGAGCGACGGCCTCAGGCTGTGCGGAGGTCCACCCCCGACTCCGGGGTTCTGATCCGCCTCAAGGCCCAGATGGCGGAGGTCCGCAGCAAGATGTCGGACGTCAAGTGTCAGCTGGAGGCGCGCGGGGCCGGGGAGGCCCGGGCCGGGCCCTCGGGGGCCGCGGGGGTGGAGCAGGGCCCCTCCCACCACATGGACTCAGAGCTGGGAAGCTGCCGGAAGCCCACTGAGCTGGACCTTCTGGGGAAAGTTGCTGGGGCTTCGAGGCACTGTCGCTCTGGTGAGGAGCTAGCTAGGCACACACACACACTCTCTAACAGGAATCACGCACTACTCCGCAGACTTACTGTTTTAAGAACTGCTCGAGAGATGCCCGTTCCATCGACATTCGCCACCGCTAGTGATGCTAATTTACATTTATGCATTTAGCAGAAATGTAATGCTAGCATTAGCAGATGCTAATGCTAACATTGCACGTGTGTGTTTGCGTCAGGAGGGAAGAAGTCCCCCAAGCTGGAGGGGGCTGTGTCGAGCGGCACCCTGGTCCTGAGGAGGAACGTGGAGGGGGGGGAGAAGGAGCTGAGGGGAATCGTGGGTGGCGATTCAGCCAGCGACCACAGCCTCTGTCCACGGGACAACCCCGTTGGAGCTGAAGGTCAGTAGACTACTAGATCTGGGGGGACCGCTGATATATCAGTGTCAGGGGATGGAACTTTCTCCAACATCTGCATCAGTCAAACTTAACTCGACGTCCAAAACAATAGGTCATAACCTACTTCAAAATTCGGTTTCTTCCGTTTACTTAAAGTGATTTGTCATTGAAAACGAATGTCAGGCAACCTTAAGATGTACTAGCGTTGTGTGTGTGTGTGTCCCAGGAGCCCTGAAGCCCTGCAGCGTGCACAGCTCCCCCCCCTCCCTCTGCAGCTCCTCAGACAAGCCCAGCAGCCCCAAGCAGGAGGAGCCGCACCCGTACGGGGCCGTGGGGCCCGACCTCTACAGCCTGGGGGGCCTCAACGGCCTCTCCACCGCCTCCAAGACCCGCAGGACCCAGCGGGCCTCGGGGTAAACACCCAGCATCACTCTGGGAACGGGGGGGGGCTTTGAAGCAGCAGAATTGTTCAATGGTCTACAGCGGCGCATTTTGTTGGGGCTACAAGTCGACAAATTTACTATGCAAAAACTGCTACATTGGTTCTAGTCACAACCTGAAAGCAGGAACGAAAAAGGAAATGTTTGGAGACGGTGACTCGTTAAAAAGCTCCCAATTTGCCTGATCAAGAAAACCGTTGATATATATGCCGAAGTCACTTGCCAAAGCCTCTGCAAATTAGTAGGCTAATGTCTTCTGTTGGGCGTCCTAATTGTTTTGGGTTCTGTGATTTACTTCAGGTTGCCAAGCAACCTTGGCTGGGCCATGAAAGATGAGATGAGTAGAAACTAGAGTTGAGACAGCCTCTGTTGTAAAGCTCAGTTGCATTAGTGTGGTACCGATGCCCAGTTTCTCATTCAATGAACCCCAGTGGACTAGCAGAGAGATCTGAAAGGAAGCACAGCAGTGGGAGTCTATATATATATAAATGCATCCCTCCTGTAACCCGCAAGCACCTCCTATCGACTGAGCTGTTGCAGACTAATCTTCCAGCCGCGTATCCGCTCAGGAGCTGGTCCGTGTGAGCTCGGCCTTCCTGTAGTGAGGTCTTCTGGGGTCATGTGACCATTTTGAAGGGGTTGTTGTGAAAGACTCTTGACAGTGAGGGAACTGTGAGCTCTTCCATTGACACTCCTCCCCCCCCTCCCCTCTCTCCCTCTCTCTCCCCTGCCTCGTCCGTGTCCCCAGGGCGGGCGTGCTGACAGACAGCTCCCTGGACTGTGACCTGGAGGACGCGGGCGAGATCCTCCACCAGTCCCTGCTGTCCCTGACCGAGGGGTCCTTGTCACGCGCCGACGAAGGTGAGGCCTCCCCCCGTTACCTCCTCCTCCTCCCCCCCCCCCCTCGCCACAGTCCTCCCTCTGTTCCTGCAGTGGCAGATGCGTGGAGACCGTTGGCACCAAGCACGGCCGCTCCCCCTTCCCTTTCATCCCCTAATTGCACATACCTGCAGTATGCCATTAGTTGATTGAGTTAGCTATAAACGGCGCTCTTTGCCTCGGGCAGTGATTATGTCGCGCGCTTATCAGGCTTCATCTCTCTCATATTGCTTTTCCCCTAAACCGAGCGCTGCCCACTTCACATGAGAGAAGGTGGGTGACGCATCGCTTTGTTCCCAGCCTCCAACTCGAGATCTGCTTGCACTGTGGGGGGTCCTGCTCTGCACCTGTCTCACCTCCTCTGGTTCCACCTGCCTCGCAGCCCCCTCACTGGACTGCTTCCTGCCATTGAATTGCCTCTTTTTAGTTTGCTACTGTTCGCCTCTCAAGAGTTTTTCGAGTACTTTTTTTTGTTTGTTTGTTTCCCTCTTTCTCTACCTCCTAATGCCTTTTGTTCCTTTCACGGTCGTCGTCGTCGTCCCCCCCCCCCCCCCCCCCCCCCCCCGTCAGGTCACGTGGGCCAGAAGCCAGCCCTCCACCTGCTGCCGGGCATGAGCAGCGACAGCGAGCTCGACTGCGACACGGAGAACGAGGACGAGGCGGTGGCCCTGGAGGCCGGGGACTGTCGCTACGACGCCAGCAGCATGCCCTGCCCAGGTGACGCTCCGCAACACCTCCCTATGGCACATACGGCCACACTGATTTCACCCCTTTTTGGTGTGGAAAAAGTCACACAAAAAATGTTCAGCGATGACGCCGACAAGCGCTCGTGTGTTCCTGTTGCCCACCAGAGCTTTGGGATTTGGAATGGAAGCAAAAAATGATTCGATGTTAATTGTTTTGAAGAGCATCTTTCACTGAAGTAGCCTCTCTCCTCCTCCCAGGGGACCAGTTAATCTGCGAAGACCTCAACTTCCTGTCGGGAGAGAACACAGAGAGGTGATTCGTCCCCTCCAACATGGCAACCCCCACAGCCTTGTCTTGACCAATCACAGCAATATGGTGTCACCAATGCCGTGTACATAGCTAATACTACGACACACAAGTGCACCTGTATAGATGTGCATGTATTCATACTAGGAACGGGCTAGCATCGTATCCCATAATTCCACATAACGATACAACTCTAATCGAGTGAGCACCAAGCGGACCGCAACAATTCGAATATATTTGTTCGCTCGAAGGAGTCTCAAATCTCATGCTCTGTGTGTATGTAAGTGTGACATTTTAAGTTTGTTGTAGGAGGAGCGACGGGAGACATTTGCCAGATCTCACTCTCTATAATTAAGGCTATCCTCACTCCTGAGGCAAGCATACACATGGCTAACATCACCCCAGTCAGCGACTCCATTCTTGGACTGGGCCTTGGGGGCAGCTCAAGTGAGGCTTAGTGTGAAAATACCCTTGAAAAGTCCTCTACCTCCAAAGCAGTCTGCATGAGATCCCTTGCCTTCTTGATTCAATAAGGTGCTATTGATGTATGTTTGGAGGGGCGAGAGACTTGTGCCAGGGGCTGTAATGCCCGCTCCCTCCTGGTAAACTGTGTGGGAACACCTCTCTGCCCTCTGAAAGCTTCTATTCTGGTCCGCCGTCTTCTTGTCCGCTTTGTTCGAAACCAGACTGTTTGGTTAGAACAGGTAAAGCAAGCGGTGTGATATCGGAGGGAAAATGGCATGAAGGGTCCATTTGGGCTGCTGCCCAGCCCCCCCACCCCTCTCTCTCTCTCACACACACACACACACCCGAACCCCTTAACGTACAATTTGCAAGGCTTGGTGCTATTGCTGTTCTCTCTGGCGGACTCCAGTGATCTACCTGCAGTTGATATTGGTGATTGCAGTTTTGCAGTCCAAGGTTATAACACCAGCATGATCTTCAGACTATTGAAGGATTCATATAATGTTATTGCAACTGTCCGGATGCAGAAGTTGATGGCTTGGCTTATCTAAACTTGCTTGAATCACCCCACTTTGTGTATCAGCTTGTCTTGTATTCCATCGCGGCACATGGTCATTATAAGGATATATTTCTGGGTTTTTTGTGCATTTCGTTGCAGTGTGTGCGAGGTAGTTTATTGGTATGTGTAGGCCAAGAGTGGAGTTTTTCTTTGAGATTTGTTAACCTTTTATGGACATTGGGAAAAGTGTATACTCAGCATGGACAAACTAAACACTGACTTGAATACCAACGTGTTCATGGTCCAGTAGGTAAGAGTTTTAGAATTTAAGAATTGGTCTATTTAGAACCTTCTGCTCGATTCCATTCCATTTCGATTCGGTTGAATTGCATTTGTCTTTCCGTGTCTTAAATTCTCTGAATGACCGTCTCCAGATCCATCTGGGCCATTAGTCCACATCATTAATGGGTCTCATCTGATAGTGAGGATCAGACCAACAGAGGGGGCTATTCCCACCTAGGAATGTCCCTTTGCGCGCTTTGATAATGTACCACTTGATTCCATTTCTATATGTTTCTACCTTTTTCTACGTGACATCCAGCCACCAGTAAGCATCTAGACTCCAGCAGAGTGATGAGTAACAGGACCCCAATGTGCAGCAGGTGGTCTGGTGGCTCTGTGAACCGCTAAGATCGTTGCCCCCATACCAGCGGACGTTGCTTGACACGCGTGATGCAACGTCGTCGCTGAACGTTCCAGACTTCCCCTCATGTCAGTGAGCCACACGCGCTGAGGTCAAAGGCCATGAGAAAAACCAAGTCTGGAGGGAAAAAAATCATAGTTTACACTGTAAATATATTGATACACGATATGGGAAATACTTATTTGCCATACACGATATGGGAAATACTTATTTGCCAATGGGTCAATAGCTTCACAGGGACGTGTACGAGTAGAGCGTTCTGTTGTTCTGAAACGCTGCATGCCTCCGACGGTGTGACGGGATGACGGGTCGCCATGGTGACCCCTGCTCTGTCCTTGAAAGGATGTCTGTGTATATATGACTTGTACTCATATGTCTTAGTGTATGCATATTTCTGTGTTCAGAATGTCTGTTGACTATGCACATTTCTGTTACTGCTGTGCGTGTGTGTGTGTAGTTGCAGGAAAGCACTGGAAGACTTAACCTAGAAGTCTGTAAATGTTGGTTCTAGTTTTAATAGATAAAGATTTTGTTTTGGATTGGGGCGAGTGTGATGCAGAGTGACTTTTATTTGGTATGTATATTTAGAAACTAACAGAGAATGTGGCACACATAAATAAAACTATTTTATGGTTTCTTGGAACTGAACATGTCTATTTCATAAATCAATTTCAATGTACTGTACGATGGTCTTTACCCATCATGCCTTATTCTCAACGATCACTAATCAAAGACAGCAACCATACCTGATTGGTTGTGTGGGGCCAGTGTGGTGAGGCTGGTGAGGTATGTGAGGGGGGCGGGGGCTTCTCTGTGCCAGGTTGGCACGCCACGACGGCCAGCTCAGCAGAGATTATGTGGGTGAGTAAACGTTGGCTGGGCCAGCGTCCTGGCTGCATCCGTTTCCGACGGCGGCCATGCCAGGAAGGACGGCTTCGTCTGGGCCGGGTGGGAGAGGGAGGGAGGTCAGGGTGCATATTCATCTGCAGCCCATCAAGCCACATAGGAATCTGCCTGACTTCATCTGCCATGACTTAGCGCAGAGACCCACTGTCTAGCAGCTAGCCCCACTTTCCATGATTGTGAAGGGGGGGGGGGGGGGGGGGGAGAGATATTTACAGTATAGTTTGGAGAAGCTTTATGGTTGATGATTCACTTAATGAGTCAGTCCATTAAGAGGCATCAGTATGCATCTCTGCCCCACTTTTCTTAGTTTAACAGCTGCTACCAGTTATCATTTTCTCTTTTTAATGAACTTGTCTGTTTTAATTCATTCAGGGAACGACTCTCCCCCCCAACACGCCATTTTGGATCATTAGATGAGTCGACGTTACCTTTTTAAATTTTTCTTACTTTACATTTTAATTCACAAGGTGTATTCCAGTACACAACCGAGTACACCTGTTACTGCAATGGGAGTACTGTACTACATCAGGCCTGACGACACACTGGGTTTGTGTATCGGTTGTGGTTTGAGTTAAATTCCCTTTCTCATGAGACTTGTCACAAAGCATTACTCGTAGTTTGTTTAAGGTCATCGCAACAGCCTGACATCAGACGGACGACCCGTCAGAAGGCAGCGCGAGTACAGGTACTAACAAGCACAGAGTGGGCTGGGTGATGATGACCTATTTGCATAATTTAAATGGATATTTTGTCATTCTATTTTTTCTAAATGGGTTTTCTGGGAATTCAATTAGTGAACTAGGTTTTGGTTTGTTCACACATCGTTTGCCCTGTTTTGAATATCTGATGGTACACACTGAACTTTCCTAGTTATTTCCCCCCCAGTTTCATATAGAATGTCCCATTTAACAGTCTACTATATATGCAAAGTTTATATTTTACAGATGGTAATGGTTTGACACAGAGAGGTTGTTTAAGTTTAGGATTAATAGATTGACAATCCTGATCCACTGTTGGTATGATAGAGGTGTTGCTCAGACCATCACAGTGGAGACGATCCTGTCAAACCAGCACAAGTCAACCAGTCAGACCAACCTCCCAGCCCAGGGTCGACCATTCAGACCGGCACCACGCCAGACTCACAAACCAGGTCAGTACAGAACTACAACCACCTGACGGTACAGAACTACAACCACCTGACTGCTGGGTACTTCCATTTACCACGTCTCTTTAAAAATGAGGGAGGCGGCAGTGTCAAAATATCTTCATGTATCTGAGTGCAGTAAAGTAGGAGTCCAAGCAGCAATACTACCGCACCTCCCCTATATCGTAGTTTACTCACCAACACCTGCACAAATAGGGTTGACTGATTTCCCCGATAAGCCTGGCAAAACTACATTTGTGGATAAGAACCACCTTGATTGAGCAACCATGTAGATTTGACTTTTTTTATAACTGATTTTACATTGTTGAACATCTGAGGTAGAACACAAGGCAAGGTCATTAGGAAATTAGATGCTGCATTATTTAAAAAATGTGACCTCTGCTGGTGTTGGATTGTTTTTATTTGGAAATTGTACCATGTGAAGCGATAACTTGTACTTAGCAAGTCTGCAAAGCTGTTTCCGGAACTCAGATGGGACTTGTGAAGTGTTCTTGACTTTGAATGCTTAAAAAAAAAAAAAAAAAAGTACCCTTAAATAATTAATAGCCATGAATGTTTTATGTCACCACAGAAAAGATAAATGGATATCTGACTGCACACAGTTCACTCTACCTGCAGGTTGGAGTAAGACAAGGCCATGTTTCTATTTACCTGCTTGGCCAGCAACAAGGAAATGAAATGTCCTATTATATTTCATTTGCATCTCCATTCCCTCTTTCTGTTAAATGAAGCACCTGATGTTTCCTCCTGCTTTCTCTTAAACACTCTCACCCTAAAGTTAACTTGGGTGCGAGCTCTGAGTATTTCTTATTGAAAGTTAGTGCACTTTGAACAGTTGGGCATTCCTTTAGTTGTATACACAGGCCATCAAGCTTTGACATAGGGTTAGGGTACATACGCGTATCACCACATGAGAATCTTAAATCTTGATTAAAACGCTACTCGAGTAAATTAAATGTCTGTTCTATTGCCAAGGATGTACAGGTGCTGGCCGTAGCCATTCTAATGAAGTCTCCTGGCTCTCCCGGTCGAGCCACAGGGGTTTGGGTGAGAGAACAGCACAAGCCTGGGGAGAAAAACATCCCATAAACACACACAGGAATCCTAGAGAGGATAACGTGTCCAGTAGACGCACAAAATAAACAGTCAGCAGACAAAAGACTTGGTCTAATCTCTTTATACATGATAATAGCCACCAGTTAAGATACACATATGTATACTACGAGAACACAGAAGATACATATACTGAAACGTTATATATATATAATGTTTTTTTTTTTTACCTAACCTGCAGGTTGAGGAAGAGCCGGCCAGGGGTTTGTCTTCAGGGAAGTCTAATGGGTTGAACCACCCTGTGACAGGAGAGCTAGGAATGGAGCCGTTTTAGCCGGGGCCTGAAACGATCCCTTTCCCCCCTATGCCTTTTAGATTCATGTCAATCGGAAATCGATTTGAGTTTTCTGAATGAGATTGCCTGTCGTTGAGGCTAGGTAGAATTCACCTTGCCTTTTGTCCCTTCTTTATATTTTCAGAACCGCTCAGGTGCTTTTTTTCAAAAGGCATCGTGGTTAAGGGGTGTGTCTGGACAAAGCTGACGTCGGAAAGTTCGGGATAACCGGAAGGTATGCTAGACTCTCTAAGAGATCACTGTAGATTTGGGGACATGTTTGTAGTTGGTTAACTGACAGCTCTGCCTTACTCAGTGAAGACAAACCCTCAGAGAGAGCCTTTCCACGCGCGGCTCAACGAGGTTCATTATTGCTTACAGGAACAAAGCGATTTGTGTACATGGACACACAGTGCAGAGTCGTGGAGAGCAATGGAGTGTGAGAGAGGGCTTGGGGGGGGGAGGGGGGGCGAACAGGCCTCTTTATCAGATGGACATGAGAGAGCTGGCTTCGGGGAACGCTTGTACAAAGCAATGGGCGAAAGGTAAGGGAACTATGGCTCTTTTAAGCTCAGGCGCATGTTTAGGTTAAAGGGGCGGGGGAAACATTAAGCATTCGTGCTCATGTAGCTTTTGGTAACTTTTTTTCCAGGGAGTATTTCGGATAGAAACCTTGTGAGGTTTAGGGGGGCGACCATGTTGGAACCCTCGTCGGGTATCCTGAGTTGCAGCCCAGTGTTTCAGTTCCTTGTTCCCTTGCCTTCCAAGCACTGCCAACACACATGGCTCTCCCTCTGAAGGTGTCACGTGAACAGGACAGCACAGTGCTGCGGGGAGGGTCGTGAAGCTTGATATCCACACAATATTGTGTCACCGTTCTGCTGACCTTTACAGTGGTGATTTAAATAGTAGACTTAAGAGGACAGACCAAACATGCCTTCCTTGAACAGACATACGTACACACTCATAATACACACACACGCGCACACACACACAATTCAGCACACATTCGCACGTACATTGTACATTATGTGAATTTACTACAACTTCATGATGTAATTGGTGCCCCGTGTGAGGAAATATTCAGGGGAGAGAAAATATGTGCGCTTTTCTTGCTCTCGAAAAGAGGCAGAGACCCAAAAAAGCTGGTGGAGGTGTGTGTGTGTGGGGGGGGGGAGTGGTGGAGGAGGTGTGTGTGTGTGGGGGGGGGGAGTGGTGGAGGAGGTGAATGGGAAGGGGGATTGGTGGGGATTTGAAGACACCTTTATATGTTTGATTTGTCATGAAAAATGGCAGTTCATGAGGTCCACTGTTTCTGGGAGTTCAACGCAGCCGTGGTTTATACGGCCGGGAAAGATACAGAAGCATTGGTAACTCGGCGCGTCGTTGACCACATTGGAATTCGCTTTTCTATATCCTGCTCGTCGTGTGTAGAAACATGTTGATCAAATGCCATGATTTGCCACGATGTGAGGCTTTCTGAAGATCGAACGTGGCTACATTCCACACAGCTCAGCTAGCCTGGAAAAAGGAGCTTCTCCATTAAGTCCAGGACTGCAACTTCTCTAGCCTTCCACTGGCCCGGTGCTCCGCGTACATTCTAGAATGTTGGATACATTCTGCTCCCTGCAGGTGGGGGACGGTCCCATTATTCCTTTTCTCAAATGACCTTGTGTGTTCTGGCCAGTCGTGGAGGTTTGAAGGGTCGAGATTGCGCCTTCGTGGGGTCTGGCTGGTTTGTATGCCAGGGCAGTTAAGACTGGACAATGAAAACGAGAACTGGAATTGTGGGAAATGTTGTTCTGTGACTTGGTCCAAATGTGGGATTGGTTGTGTCACTTATACCCTCGGTTCCTGCCTCCTGCCATGGGAAAGCATTGGAAATGGAAGGGGGGTTAGATAGCTATATAATCGATGGCACAGCGTGACCAGTGCGTTAAGTCCATGTGAATCTCAAGGATGGCACAAACAATTCCTGTTGTCTTAAGCGAGTCGAGATTGGGTTCTAGTCCCAACAGTCAAAAGGGATTTCTGGATATTGAGCATCTACTGCCTGGGCCAGGAAAGTGGAGGCATGTTTTACAGAACCTAGTCATCACTTAGTCATCATCCCCCCATGAGAGGATGTATCATTATGAAATTTGGATGGATTTCCATATTCCTTTACCTAATAAATGTTTTTTGTTCAAGCAGCACAGAGTTAAGTACTCCCTTTTAGCATAATTGGACTCGCACTTGTTAAAGGTAAACTGAGGGACTAAAACGAGGGCATTTCTCTGTTTCTGTAACACGCTTGAGATATCGAAGGCACATGTTCTGCTGCTGTCTAAACTCTCCTGGCCCGATAGTCCTGGCAAAACCTAAAAGAGGGCACTTATACACAGTATGCTGGGCATCTATGGCTCCTAATGCTTTTCCTCAGTGTTCAGCACTGAAAACTCAATTTGGTGTGCTGGACAGGTTAGACGACAACGTAATCAATGGAAAAACTATAAATAGCGTGTCGTTTTGTCATACTATCCGCTTCTATACCCCATTATCCCCCATTGTGGCTCCATCTGGAATACATACTGCTCTATATGTTGGGTTTATTCAGGTAAGTGACCGCTAATCTCCTAATCCTGTATTAAAGTAATCACATCTATAGAGATGAAGTGGGTGGCTAATGCAAGCGTCTGATTATTTATCGCAAAGCACAGATCAGCGTGTGTGCCATAATTAGAGCCAGGGGCAGGAATTGTTATGGCCTACTGAATAAATGTCTAGCTTTGGGAGAGGGGAGAGGTGTGGGTTGGGTATGGATAGAAATGGCAGTGGAGAAGGGGGGTCTGTGGGGGGGGGATTTCCATTCTCAGTGTCAGGGGATGGAAGCTTTTAATGGCTGGGATGGATCAGTGACTAAACTCTAAAGGGATGGAGTGGGAGGGGTTTGAAGGGAGGGGAGGGGCAGGAGAGCAAGGAGATGGTGGAGATCCGGTGAGTGGCATCAGACTCTGCTGCCAGAGGGCAGGTGGGGCAGTGCCACCCCGGGCCTCCGGACGGGGCAGCGCTGGGGGTAGGGCACGCTGCGGCCGGAGTGCAGCAGCCCCGGCAGCTCCCCGGGGGCCCGGCTCGCGCGCCTGCACCCCCACCTGGGGCTCACGCACTCCATCCTCCGGGTGCGCCTCCCCGTCTGGCCGAATAGGGCGGCCGCCTGGGGCCATAGTCCGTCCGTGGAGCTGGGCTCCTGGCAGGCGGGGACGCAGGACTTGGGCTGGTGCGCGGGCCTCTGGAGACCCTCCTCGACGTAGGGGAGCCAGGCCGACCCGAGGCCCGCGGCGGGCCTGTGGTCTTGGGGGAAGCCTATGGAGAGGGGCGGTTGTACGGACGCGGCCGGGGGCAGCCGGACGCGGCCCTCCTCCTCCGCCCCCAGCGCGGGACCCAGCAGGCTGAGGCTGGTTCTGTCCGTAAACGAGTCCATGCGGTCTTCGTAGCCCAGGTCGGCCGGGGCCGAGCACTGCTGCACGGGCCAGCTGCCCCGGCCCTTCCCCCCCACGTCCGTGGCGCCGCCCTCCTCCTGGCAGCCTCGCTCGCCCCCCTGGAGCGCCTCCTCCTCGTCCTCCTCTTCCTCCACCTCCGCTGCCGCCGCCACCTCCTCCTGGGCGCCCTCCTCGTCCCCGGTGGACGGGGGCGGGGACCGCGGGTCCCTGAGGAACACCACGATGACGGTGATGTTGTCGCTGGAGCCGGCGTCCCGGGCCGAGGCCACCAGCTTGTGGGCCACCATGGTGCTGTCGCCGGCGTTCTCCTCCAGGTGGTCGCTGACCACGCGCACCGCCTCGTCGGGGCTGACCGTGTCGTAGAAGCCGTCGCAGGCCAGGATCAGGTAGTCCTCGGTGCCGTCCAGGGGGAACGTGCTGTGGTCGGCGTCTCCGCAGATGTAGGGCTTGTGTTCTGAGTCGCCTGTCAATCACAAAAGACGGTGTTGTTCAAACATGAGGGAGAGAGAGACAGAAGGCCAGATGTATTTAGATGTGTTGTCGTGCTTTCTGTGTTTGGACCAAAAGGGGACATTGTTTAGCCTCAACGTTTTGGAACGGATGCTAACTTTTTCCAATGCCGTAACGTCACATTGCTAGGATTTGTGCGGGGTAGACTAGAACACGTTAGTGCTTGCTGTCCTTTGCCTCGTAAGACTTTTGTCCTTCTCAAATGCAGAACACAAAGAATGGCGTGCTTCACAATAGGGTTGTTGGTCATTAGCTTTCGAGGAAAGTCCCTTTTATATCAGATTACCGGAGATTTGGGATTAAGAACAGCAATCACATTAGGGTTTTTTCATCGACGTCCATTAAAATAACAATTGATTTAGTCAACCCAAAACTTACCCTAAATAGGCTTTAATCATGCTAGTTTAGTTAAAAGCTTCGATTTTCTAGCCATTATGATATAGTTTATAGCGTTTTCGATACGAGCACCCTTTGCTAGGAGATTCTTAGAGAAGATTATTGAGGCTAAACGAAGGTCATCAAATCACATTAAGGTTCGCTGGAGCTGTTCTCTTCTATGGTCCTGAGTGTAATTCGATTCACTACACAAGTATTTCAGCCACCCCCTCGTTCCCTGTTTGCCGGTGTCAGCTCTGCGTCAGCAGCCCCTCTAACCTGACCCTCGGGGCGCTATCGTGACCTCCCCGCTCGCTCCCTCCATCCCTCCCCCAAATCATTTCCACTGATGAGGGGCCCCCCCTGCTGAGTGGGTGAGCAGCCTACCTGCTGAGCGTGCAGACACAGGCACGCGTGCAGACACGCACTCACACGGCCCTCACGACACAAGCACGGCTCTGTCAAACGCTTCCCTAATCCCTGTTGACGGGTAAGGGTGAGCGTGCGCACGCACGGCCGCTCTGACCCGGGTCAGCCCCTGAGCGGGGTTCTCTGCATGTGTCCCAAGTAACACTATTTCCATGAAAAGCACGTCAGTGACTGCTGCTTATTCGTGAAGGGGAGACATGGTGATAACTCGGTGCATGAAATATATTTGACAGGCACCGTACCTAACTGAAATTCGGCAAATGACTGACGCAGATCTTTGATTTGAAACGACAGCTGCAGTACATTCTACAAACCTCTTCACCTTACTGACCACCTGCTCAGTATTTAATACGTATAGGACAGAATAGGATGGGTACACAGAGCCTGTGTGTGTGTGTGGGCTACCTATGGCTCTGGACACGGACAGACTGCCGTTAACCCTCCACGTGCCAAACCAGATGACACAGCCTCCAAGAGCCTCAATACGCTGCTTCTCATCCTGCAGAGAGAGAGAGACACAGAGAGAGACACAGAGAGAGACGCAGAGAGAGACGCAGAGAGAGACGCAGAGAGAGACACAGAGAGAGACACAGAGAGAGACAGACGGAGAGCGAGACACAGAGACAGACGGAGAGAGTGACAGAGATATAGAGAGAGATGAAGAGGAGGGAATGAGAGAAGGGAAGGACAGGAATAAGCATCATTACATTACAGGGATGAAGGGCTTTATGTTTGTACCTCTACGCGTCTGTTTGGGATTTGAGAGTCTGTGTGTGCGTGGGTTTACCTCTCTGTCAGGCTTGTGAGGTTTCATCAGTTCCACTGCCTGGCCCTTCCTGACCAGCATGACCTGGGAGTCTCCCAGCCAGGCCACATACAGAGTTTTCCCCCTCAGGAAGGTCACCACGCCCGTGGTGCCACAGCGCATGTGCTGTTACACGCAAACGCAAAACACCGTTAGTGAAAAAGACAGCTATTCTACATTTGAAGTATATTCAAGGCTGCGCGTGACAATTATTTGTGCTACTTTTTTTTGGTGACTGACCTTCATAATAAAAACGTGAAAGTATGACTCACTCTGTGGAGCATCCTTACCTCGCGAGCGGCCTTCTTGACGAATCGCTCGTCTGTGACCTTGAAGGCGCGAAACAGGGCCTCGGCCGGGTCCTGATTGAACATCTCCTGGCGCACGAGGTTGACGTGGAGATGGTTGGCGGCATAGATGGCGGCGTCCACACCCCCGTGGCCATCAAACACGGCGAAGAAGGCCTGTTCTTCCTGGTCCTGAGGGTCACACAAGGTCAAAGGTCAATTGGGATACGGCGAGAGGAGATTAGTGTACTACTGTGCTAAAAATATCCGCCTAGTGGCCAAAGGAACTGTTGTCAGTGGCAGATTTCTATCAATGAAGCTTAGAGTTGAAAGATTCCCCACCTATATAATATATATCTCATATTTGTTGATGTGTACAACTTTTGTTTGCATTGACCATGTGGTACTTTCCTTAAGGCTTGAAAGTGGTATTGGGCTTGTCCCTACTAACCATAATCCTCAATCCGTTCAGGTCTGCTCTTAAGTCTGGTGAGGCCAAAGTTCTTAATACAGTGGGGGGAAACTTGCACTTGCGAATTCAATGACGTGGCACATTTTCAAAAATGACATGCAAAGTACCTTCGTGAATATGCAAATCCAAATATAACCTGCTCGTGTCTCTATTCATCCATCTGCTTTAATTAACTGGGGTTTTAATGCCAATTAGCGGGCTTACCCGCTGCTGGCACTCTTAATAGAATGGGATAAACATTTGATCTGACAGAATAATTATCTAATTATATGTGGATCTGTGAGCTTGGGCGTGGGTCCCTCGGCGGCTTGTCTCATTGGCTCGGAGGGGAAGGTGGATGAGCCAATTGGAGTCCATAATGGATGGAGATAACGGAGAGTCGAACCCAGAAAATACCCGAATATTAAAAAAGGCTGGCGGCTTTGGGTTCCAATCACATGCCTGTGTGTGTGTGTGTATGAAAGGGAGAGAGACAGACAGAAATGAACATGTGTATTTACGTGTTAGTTCCTTTCCTGCCTCGTTGGGAGTGATTCCTCTCGCACCCCAGGGAGCATTATGGAGCCTGATCGTCAATAATGTTATTAGAGGCATTTCAGTCACTGGCAGCCACCTACTGTGCTATCCTTCAAGGCTCATGTGGCGGCTGGAATGGGAATACGTCCAATAGGGGGAGTTTTATTGATCTCCCCCATGGTGTTGTTAGGGTGGCAGAGGCCCTGTAGTGAAGCTGGGCTGACCCACATCAGCAGGGGACGGGCTTTTCATTTGCACACACGTACAGATGATTGAAGTGGCCTCTCAATTTGAGCCGGCGGGGCAGGAATGCATTTTGTCATGTTTTGGACATTTTGTTTATTGCTCAAGTGAGTGTGTCCGCGTCTACTTGGGCAACAGAGCAGCCATCTTGAATTTGGTTCGTGTTGGTGGCCGGGAAGAAGCTATCGATTATGCGTTGATTAGCATTCCATCTGCTGGGACTCATGGGGTTTTAGTGAACTCCTTTCGGAGTGAGCACTTTTAAGGCCACCGGGGGAATGAAGAAATGAGGCACGTCCTACCATCCTTCCCATTTGTCTCTCCCTTTATTTTCTAATGCCCTCACCAGGAACTCGGATCGATACCAACCAAATCTGTCCGACCGCTGTTCCCCACGCTCTTCACAAGCCCAGCGATGTACCCAAACACGTTTCGACCGGATTCGAATAGTGTAATCCCCACTCCAAGGCCGCGTCTCAGAGGGTGTGTGGATACAGCCCCGCCAGGACTATATCGAAGTCGATTCAATCACGACGTCCTCGGTCCGTACCTGTATGTTGAAGAGGGTGTTGAAGTCGGGGATGACAATGTGCTTGTCCTCCATCTTGCGGCGCATGTTCTTGATGGCGTGGATGGAGGTCTCGTAGTAGGGCTGGGGCCGGCGGCGGTACGGGAAGTCCTTTAGCCACAGGCAGCATGTCTCACACAGCGTGTTAAATAGAAGCCTGGCCAGCTTCACCGCCTCCAACTCTGTGACCACACACACACACACGGCATAGGATTAGAGCACGTATTCAAGTCACAGAGCTATACAATATATTGGGACTCCCCCCCCCCCCCCCCCCCCCCCAAACAAACACGCATGTGGATTACAACATCCAATACCGCCTTGTGCATGCATGACTAAGTGCACGCAAAGAAAGGAGATCGAAAAAAAAGTCAATTTGGTGCCATAAACTCACTGGCATGCAGCTGACCTCAACGAGAAACGCTGTTGTGTAAGAATGCCGACATGTTTTTATATGCTCTTGCTTGTCCCCGTCCCCCCCCGTCCGGTCTCTCTCTCTCTCTCTCTCTCACACAGTATCAGGGACTGGCATCTATCCATCCTTAGTGCGGCGGCCCTCTTGAGTCCAGACCCACTTGTGCGGGTCTGGCTGGGGCCTTTACATGGGGAGCACACATGGAGACAGCGCAGTGTCTGGGTAAAGGTTACTATGGAATTAAGGACAAGTGGTCGAAATAGACCATCTGACAAAAGGGTTTGGGGCTGGAGGTTGGGGCAGAGAGAGAGAGACAGAAAGAGAGTGAGAGAAAAGAGAGAGAGGGAGACAGGAAGAGAGACAGAAATAGCCAGGAAGAGGAGGGGGGGAAAGGGAGACAGACGGACAGTAAGAGACGGAGCGAGAAAGAAAATAGGGGTCATCACAGTCCTCCCGGCAGCAAGGGCCGACATTTGCCTGTCCTACTCCCAAACCCCTCGCTGCTTCCTGGATCATGGGAGCTGCTCACCTATGACAGGACAGCCCCTCCCCTCTCTTTCCTGGCTCACGGACACACCGGAGAGCAACATGCGTAGCAAAGGTTCCAGTTTGCTTATGTTGGCCTACTGCCCATGTCTTTTGACCATAAGGCTAGAGCATTGGGCATTGCTACGCAATTACATGGTACAGTAGGTAATGTGACCTTAATGTAAAATGTTGTTGAACATGGCCTACATGACTTTATATGGCCTTGTGTTAGGTATGGTTGGATTACAGATGGATAAGGATGGGTTTAGAGAACTGATTCACAGGTACTTTGTTTCCTCTCTTGCTGCAGGGTTTGACTGATGGTAGAAACATATTTTGGTTATCATAGTCCATTTACTTAGTGCTCACGGCAAAAGGAATTCATCAAATATTGAGTTAAGCATCAAATTGAATGATTTTCATTTTGGTGTCCTCTCAAACAAACTTGTACTTGTCTCGACCACGACCAGTGAATAAGTGATGAGCGTCTGGGTTTCAGAGCTACACGGATAAGCGGTTGTTGTTCTGGTGGAATTTTCAAAGAAGTCGCCTAATGTTTCTATTTCTATTTGTCAATGTAAACCTTTTATTTGGCATCTTAACCCTTGTGCTGCCTTCGGGTCACATGACCCAAAGGTTCATAACGAACCATTGTTGTGTTTACCCAATTTTACCCAATACAAAAACAAATAAAAATAATTGTATTTTCACCTTCGCAATGTGGGGGGTCTGAGACAGCCCAACAGTTAAAAGAAAATGCTTCACTTTGTTTTTGTATGCGGTAAAGTTGTCGCAATACGACGGTGGGTCACAATGACCCGAAGATAACACAAGGGTTAAGATGTGTTGGCATATTATGAGGGGCATTGGGAGTGAGGACGGATTACTCTTCTGAATTGCATTGTGGGATAGCTAGCTGAGCGTTTACTGTTGGCTACATGAGAGTTTCAAGGTGATATTTGGTGAAATAGAGGCTTTTATTTTGAGACTGAGTCATCCTATGACATAACCATAATGATTGAGGTCATGGATTTATTTAATGACATGTGCCCCATCTAACAGGGTACATGGAGAGATGATGATGCTGATGATGATGATGATGAGACGATTGCATGCATACTGTGTCTGGCGTTCCACCCTCTCACCATTCTCCTTTTCTCCTCAGTCCCTCGACTCTGGAGTTAAATTTAACCTTCCATTTCAGAGCCCTGGCAGTGTGTGTGTGTGTGTATGTATCTGGGTGAGTGCCTCCTCTGCTCTGGGCCTAGACGGCTGACCTGTGTTTGTCAGCCAGTCTCCGTGTCGGAGCCAGCATTACTCTTTCTGACTGCCCACCAAAGCTTTCACCAGCCACCCCCCCCCCCCCCCCCACACACACACACCTCCTCCTCGGCCCCCTCCAAGACAACACACTCATCACTCAAACCACCGCAGCTAAAATTATCCTGACTACCTACCTACCCGCCCGCCCACACACACACACACGGACAGACGCATGCACACAAACGCCGACAATCTCTTTCTCTCTCCCTCCAAGAACAGATCTATAAAGAGGAGTGTGACGGGGTCAAACGGGCCGCCGCTGTTCTTGTATAATCTTAAATGCCAGTTCTCTCTCTCTCTCTCTGGATGTTTTGTTTCCTTCCTTGCTATACTAAGGGTGTCACAGCAAAGGACTTTAAAGATGTGGTACCGAGAGGGCCCAGAATACAGCACTTTCACCGTCATGTAAATAATTTAGAGAGAGACTGTTATGTGCTGGGGGGGGGGGGGGGAGAGAGAGACAGAGAGAGAGAGAGAGATACGTGTTGAAATGATATAATCTGAGACTGGTGACTGGTCGAGACACTCATTTTAACCTGTTATCTGGATGGGAGAGATTTGCAGCAGCCAAGCGGTAGTTAGGTCAGCCGATGACCTGATTTCGATTTTAGCATTGGCGCTTCAGAAAACTCCCCCTTGTACTGAATACATTACGGTCCTGACAGGACCGTAATGTATTGGCTGGAGCAAAAACATTGGACAATATTTTTCCGAATTTTGTTTTTCTTCCGGAAACCTCATTATACCGGGCAGTTGAGAATATGATTTGGTTCGCCAGGTGAAGGGGCAGCTGAACACGCGAAGGCCAGAGACACCGTCAGGGTTTAGCTTCAATGCTAATACAGCGTTCCTGGTTGATAACACACACACACTCGCACTACCAAGGGCACTCACGGGGGAGAGGGTCTGCTCCGTCCTCCAGGGTCTTCTGGAGGTGGTGGATGGAGAGGTCGCTCTGGAGGACACTGTCGGCCGTGGCCCGGGCCAGGGCTGCCGCCAGGGAAAACGGACAGTTACTGTGGAGGAGAGGAGAGAGCAGGTTTTATAACCCCTGCAAAACGGAGGTCAAAGGAAGGGCGACACAAAGGAAGAACAGTGTTCTGTTCAAAGCCTCATTGAGAAGGCCCTCAAGGATAGGGGACATGTGCTGTGTGCAAGTCGACAGATCGATGCTGCTGTTGAGAACAAGACCGCATGGTTGGTTGGTGTTCTGCGGCCTTATGTATTGCATCGTAATCAGTTCACTTGATACTGTGGTCAAGCCTGAGCTGGCTGTTGTCTGCAAGAACCGGATTTCCTTGGTGCCATTACCTCATGCATGCGTGTAACTTCACTCCATTTGACTATCAAGTTACCCCCCCCCCCCCACACACACACACACACACACAATCAAGAGGTCCAATCCCGGCCAATCCCGTAACAGATGTCACTGGGTTTTCTGGAAAGAGATCAGCCTGTTAATTCTCCCCGAACCCAATCACAACTCCCAATGATTCGCTCTTGCAATCAACTCTTGTTTAATTACTATCCGCTCGGCCACGGAAGGCCTTGATCGGCTGGCGTTAATCGCGACCCGTAGATACGAAACGCCGGCGTTATTACGCTTGTTTTGTAACTGCTGGACTACTTTTTTGGGGGGTACACCTCAACAGGATGATGAGTGACCCTGTTGACATTTGGCAGCCAAAATAGGACTGCCCTCTACTGGGTGGAGGGGGGGGAGGAGGGGGGGGCACACCATCGCAGCTCTCCTATTTGTGTGAAACACTCTACCGACTGTTGAGAGCCTGGCTCTGTCTGATATTAAGACATCTAGAGAGACTCCTCTGCTTGAACTGGCTCCCGGAGTGCAACGTGTTTGATTTGATCAACCGGGTCTTCTGGGGCTTAAAAGCACGTAAATGACATTTCTGGCCCAAATTACATTTTGGTCAAAACGAAAATCCAATTACTTTGCGAGTAGCCTTTCTATGGAAGAGCGGAGTCCCGGATTCTGAAGTAATCCTAACGCAGGATCCACCCACTGACCTTAAGACTGAGCCTGATTCTGTGAAGTATCGGACACACTTCCCCCCCCCCCCCTCCTCCCCCCTCCCCCCCCCCCCCCCCCCCCCCCCCCCCCAGAGACGAGCTGCTATCGATCTGTTTGTCCAGAGTCAATCTGTGGCCCTGCTGGGGGCAGCGATCCATTGGAGCGCCAGGATTCCGCTCTCTGTTGCCTCGACCCCTCTGCTTTCCAGGCATCCAGTCACATCACGCTCACATGTCAACGTGGTTTTGGAAAAAAAAGGCTAATTCATGTTTGAACTAGACGGGGGGAAACCCGAAGATATTTCACTTCCGATTCCCACACCTGTGGACAATATTACTCCCCCTTTAAAGACGCCTTAGTGGCGTGTCGCTGTTTATTCGTGATGACCTTGGGGGACCTGTTGCTTTCAACTGGGCAGGTTAGGCCATTGCGGATCCCGTACCCATGGTAACCCCTGGGAGCCCGTCGTGTTGACAGCTGATGACAGGATTGTCATGACAACGAGCCCAGCCTGGGAATGACGCAGCAGGTACAGTGGTTAAAGCAGGGCAGGCAGCCCTCGCAGTAGGGGCTTGAGAGACTGTGTGTGTGTGTGTGTGTGCGCGCTGCTGCATCATTGGGGGTGCCCATACATAGCCAGCATAGCCTCCGAGACACAGCCCTGGGGTTGGATGATGAAGGGAGAGAGGCAGGGACAGGAGGAGGAGGGGGAGGAGGAGGGGGGATATATCCGTCTCTGGTCTAAAGGAGGTGGAGAAACCGCTCGACAGGCAGGGAGGGGAAAGTGGAACATTTCAAGGACAGTCCAATGACAGGCTGCTCTACATGAGGGTAACCAGGGTAACAAGGCCACCTCTAGGTGGAGGTAACCACGGTAACTTGGGTATAGCGACAACTTTTGTACAGCAACTTTGGACAAAATGCATTGGGGCCCACTCCTGTTGGTAGTTATCCACTGTACTGTAAATACACTGGGTCAATTACAGTGTAAGTACCATCATAAGGGTCCTGTTTCCTGGAAATCCTTTCACCCTCTCTAAACACTGTTTATTGTGGGGTAAATAATAAAGCTTAAACCAAATACATTTAACAGAAAGGGGCTTTTCAAGTAGTAGCAGTCATTCAGTAGAATTAAAGACCTTGAAGCTGATCTTAAGCCCGTAACAAGATTAACTTGTGACCTATACTAAACCCCATCACGACCAAAAGCCGTTTCTATCGGCCTTTAAAAACACCGCAGGCATTTCATCCGGTCGCCGTTGTGAACAGGTAGTCCGCGTTCAGCCAGTGGCGAGTGGCGGGCATAAACGCGCGATTTCGACTCGCTACAGTACTGCCAATAGTCCTTACGTAACTAGCCTTTTTACTAGAGAGCAGTTAGCAGGAGGTGCTCTCTGGAGTTTTTGTTAGCGTGTGTTCATGCGCGTGTGAAGATGGAAAAGAGAAGCAGAGCGCTATTCTGACTCCCACACACCCACTGCATTTAGGTCGTCCTATGACACTCAATCCGATGAGATGGATATAAACGCGGGCCCTACCACTAGTGGATGTTCGCAAGAGTCACCAGGACTCTGAAGCCGCGCTGAGTGGCGGGGTAACAACCCAATGTCAATTCTCACTGCGCCCGTGATGCCCTGTGGAACGACAGGCGAGGAAAAGGAGAGCGCAAATTTGACCTTTGAACGCCGGTCACACGTATTAGAGGCTCCACTCATAGCCTTTTCAAGTGATGGAACTGTATCCGATTGATACACCTGGTAATGCATGCATGAAAGCGCGCGCACACACACACACACACACACACACTACACAAGACAGTATGGATATAGCCCTCTCTCTGGAGTCCTTTCATGCTTTCACTCTGATCTTTTTTATTATTTCTGAAATGGGAATACGCGACCCATCTGAAACACACAATGGACCATTTCATCTTCACTGATTGATTGCATGTCTCTTGAATAATTAGGAGATGTGTGGAGAAGGTGGTGGGGTGGGGGGGGGGGGAGAACTGGAGAAAGCCTCAAGGCAAGCACGGTGGGAGTCATGTGTGTGTGCGTGCGTGTGGGAGGATCGTGTGGGTGGGTGTAGCGTGGGAGCTCGCAATACGGTGGAGTATGTAAATGGTGTGTGTGTGTGTGTGTGTGTGAGACAACTCAGGTGAGACGGAGTGTGTTTACAGGCCTGCAGGGCCGTTTGGCGGACAGCCCCGGTGCTATGGAGAGTGACTAAGAGACGGCACAAAAGCGAGGACCAGGAAGATGGCAGCGGAGAAAGGGAGGTGCGGAGTGAATGCGAGAGCCACAGAGGTAGTGAGAGAGGGAGAGAGGGAGAGAGAGAAGGAGAGAAAGAAAGCCAGTCCCTGCTAAAAGGTTCCCAGCTGACATGTCATGACAGTGGCAGTCGCTGTACTGTCCTCAACTTCCTCCTCCTCCTCCTCCCCCGTGTTTCCATTCATAGAAACCACGCTCTCTCTCATCTCTCCCTCTTTCACACTCACTAGCTTGCACACTTCGTCACTGCCTGATGGAGGGGGGGGGGGGCTTGGGTGCTGAGGTGGGGAGCCCTCATTGGCTGAGGGGCTCCGGCATACACGTCATCAGCCAATAGCGGCCCCCCTCTGCTGGTGCGCCACAGTGAGGTCAGAACAGCGTGAAGGAATGGGGATTAGGAGTAGAAAGGCAGACTTGGGCTTTCTGGTTGCCTTTTACGTACCGTTTTTACACACTATCTTTATCCATTCTATGTGACAACCCAGAACCCTGTGCAGAGCTTCATTTAAAGGGATTTCAGAACTGAGACGTATATTTCGGGGACAGAACACCTTCACTGGGTGACTGAATGAAAAGTCAAAACCCCTTTTTTATTTTATTTATGTATATCATTGTAACCTCAGTTGCCTTTACACTAGCTAGCTTAGCTCATCTGCTTTGTTACTGCACTCACTCTCCATGGCAGGCTAGCGTTAGCATGATGGTGGGGTTTGCATTGATTTGCGCTAGCGGTGAGGCTAGCAGGGGGGGGGGGGGGGGGTAGAGTGAGAGTGGAGGGTTTTACTGCGGCTTAATGCAGCTGCTGTGGAGGTGAAAAATCTGGGTCGGGGAGCCTCGCGTTGACGTCACACAGAGGGGGGGAGGCTCCGACCTGCTTCAGCGGAGGAGGGGGGAGAAAGGGAAAGGGAGAGGGGCAGCGAGAGAACGAGGGAGGAGAGATAGAGGGATGGAACGTTAAAGGGATTGAGGACTTGCGAGTGTATGAGAGAGAAATAGAGCAAGAGAGAGAGAGAGAGAGACCCTACCCATCATACTAATGGACTTGACTGATCGCAGGTACTCCGTTCAGTACACCAAGCTACCTTCTTATCCGCCTAAAGCAAGATTCTCACTCAGTCTGAGACGATGGTTCTATGCATGGCAAACCACTGATCCTTGACCTATTCTAACAAGACTGTCGGACCAAGGACATTTACTCTCAACAGGTGCATTATTAAGGTTAACGGAAAGGAAGACTGAAGATGTGCTCATTCTCCTACTGTATGTACTGTTTGGTAGTTTCTCTGTGAGAGTGTGCATGGACTGTGTGTGTGTGTGCGCATGAGTTGCTGAGTGCGGTGCGTCACAGAGAACTCACCGAGAGGAGTCCATGGTTGTGTGTGCGTGTGTGTGTGTGTGAGAAAGAGAGAGCGAGAGCATTGCCAGTGCTCAGACCCGTCCCCGGCAACAGTGCGTCACACACAGCCTCTCATGGGGCTTCTGTTCCAACATTAACTTTCAACTGTCCTTGACAGGGACTTGCCAAGATCTTTCTTTCCTTCTTTCTCTCTCTCCCTCCCTCCCTCCCATCTCCTTCTTCCCCTCTCCCTCCCTCTAACACACAAAACTGTTGCGTAGAACTTTGCACCTACTACACAGGGTCCAAAACTTTGACTTCGCTTCGTCTCCACCCCTGCAGCGTTTCTTCATGCAGCACTGATGAGGCAACATGGGTGCGTGGACAGCTTTGTGTGTGAAACATGCCGCGTTCATGTGTGCCCGCGTGTTAGCGTGGATGGCTGCGCAGCGCTAGCGTGTGATGCGTGACCATGCATACTGTATGCCAGCAGCGCACTACCACAGAGGCTCCCCTCACGATGTCTCTCCCCTCCCTCCTTCAATCTATCCGCTCCTTGGTTCCCCCGCTCCCCCCCCCCCCCCCCCTATATGAATTGTGGGAATGCAGGTAATCTCCGCGCAGGATGAGTCAGGGGTTATTTATAGTGGGGGGATGCAGGATTAGGTTGCCTCTAAATCTCTGTGCTCTGGTCCATCAATCTGCCTTTCCCATCCTGCAGCCGGGGGGCTAAATATACTGGTCAGCGCGCGTAGTCGGGGGCAGCCCTCCTCCGCCTCCTCCGCCTACAGAGTTGCTGACAGGTCTCGAGGTTCCACAGTGCCGGCAGCGCGTCCAAGTGGACGTCAGCGGAGCGCGGACCCACGTCACGACCGCCCACCTCTCCCTTCGCGTGCGTGCGACCGCGCGCGCCGTTCGCTTGCGTCGCCGGCTCTCCTTTACGAAGACGGTGCTTTGCTTTTCGTGTCACCTACTCGTTTCCCTCTCTGGCGTCGGAAGGTTGCGTTTCTCTCTCTCTGAGGCGTGCTCCGAGCTGCTTTAGCTGGCGCTTTCCAGAGGTTGAGCAGTGTGCAGGTCATCAAAATACTGAGTGTGCGCTCGTGTGTGTCAGCAACTGAGAAGGAGAGAGAGAGGGGTGCGGAAGAGAATGCGTAGGCAGAAGGATGGAATATGGAGGTTGTGTGTCTGTGTGTGTGCGTGTACATGCGAGTCTCTCAATATCTACAGGTCTGCAATGCCGGTCTATGACTCAGACAGGGCCAGTGGAGGACGAAGGAGAAATAAGACCCTTCTCACAACATAAACAGTTGAAACACAGAATGGGGGGGGGGATCGAACAACTTAAGCTAACGAGGGTACAGGTTCGAGGGGAAAGTGAAGTGGGATTCAAACCCAAGCCCCTGCAGTAAGGCCTCAGCTGACATGACACACACTTAACCAGTGAGCTACCAGGGCCCCAATATGATTACTTCTCTCCCACTACAATGTCTCCAAGGAGACAGCAGAGAATGGTGGCCACTAGAGCTTGTTCCACTAATAAAATGAGAGAATGTCCCAAAATATATATATTTGAAGTGGGCTTTTTTCAAAGACGCATTTTAATTCGAAATGAACAAAACAAAAGTAACAATAGTGCTTTTCGGGAATGAGACATTGACCCATTCATGTCTACGTAGTGCAAAAACAGAGGGACAAGTTAGGGTGGGAATGATGGTAAGAAACATTCATGTGAGGACAATAGTGTGCCTTGCTGAGTGCAAGCACGGTAATAAAGTCCAAACTAAACGACACAAATATCGCTTTTTTTCATCTCCTTAGGGAGGAGCAGTTGTCAACCATGTCGTGGACCAATGCGAATGCGTCTTAAAATGCCATGGAGCTCGAAGCAACCACAGTGCTATTAAGTAATTAATGAAGCCACCCATGTGGAAGAAGCTAGCGAGCCCAATAAGAAGCCATTGCTTGACGGCGCTCCCTAAGGGGCCGTGTTAAAGACTTCGGAATAGGAGCTCATCCGCCCTCGTGTAACGACACTGTCCATTAAAAAGAAACGGGGACTTCCGTGATCCACAGACAGGAACTGCTCCGGGCCACGAACGGCCCAGAGCAGTCGATGGCCAAAACTACAAATCCCATGATGCTCGAGGAGAGAAGTCAGGGGAGAGTCACCGAATGACGCGATTCCTATACTGCCAAATGGTCTACGTGCCTGCTCCAAGTGCGTCACGGGATCGATCGGGCTTGCCCGTCACCTTTTAAGCCAGCTTTACCTTTTCTACCCATCCTACTAATGACTGAGACGTTTATCCCAGCCCTGGGGTGCTCCACATTTGACGCAGCACACAGAACACCCTGTTCTAGCCAACACACCTAAAGCTCAATCACCCAGGGCATAAGAGTGATGTATTAAGAGTGGAAGCACTGCATGGCAACACTCTTGATTTAGGCCGGCCTGTGCGTCGCGCCTCTATGATATGATAAATGAGTCTTTGCCTCAGCCTTAAAGGATACTGCAGTGTGCCCTGATATTGTTTGGCTAAAGTGTCGGAACACTGTATGAGGAAGTATTTCCACAGAGAGAGAGCGAGACAGAGAGATAGAGAGAGGGGAAAGAGCAAACGAGAGAAAGACAAACAGAGAAAGAGAGAGAGAGTGAGAGACAGAGAGTGAGAGACAGAGAGAGAAAGAGAGAGAGGGGAAAGAGTAAACGAGAGAAAGACAAACAGAGAAAGAGTGAGAGACAGACAGAGACACTGTGGTGATGCACTGTGAAGGTCAGTCAATCAACACAGTTATTTTGTGTCCTTCCTAGGAGATGAATGGACCCAGTGTGGATGGATCGACTGTCTATGTGTACCGGTATCAGGAAATCTTATTCATATTCCAATATGCTGTGACTAACCAGTGGTTTCAGACCACAAGTCCACATCTCTGTAGCATTGGTCCAGCAGGCAATTCTAGTCATGGAGTCATTAGATGACATCTCGGGGTATTTTACAGTCTGGCATCGACTGATAGCATGGTCTAGGGACTATCAAGGCTAAGCAAGCACTGGCTTGAATGTAAATGAAACAAAGGCATAGACGGAACATCAATTCCTGACCCAGGCCCGCCAAGTCACAGTGTTCTACTGGCTTCTGATGGACGTCTCTAATGGGTGCAGGAGTGGAACAAATACACAGAACAACTATTATTGGCCTTTATCAGCATTGCCCCATTATGGGAATAGTGGGTGCCCTTTCCGTTTGCCTGCCAGTGTAAAATGTCCATACGTACAGAACACCCATCCTGGTAATGACGGGACAAGGACAGACATCTGATCTGCTGTGTTAAAAGATTGCAAACAATGATATCCAGATGACATTCTGTGTGTAGAAATGAGACCGGTTCACTTAAAACGACATGTTTCCATTCAGGTTTGATCACCTTTATCTGCATGAGATGGAAGCTGGAGATATGAGCCAGTCTAACCTGGAGCTCGTCATCTCCTATTTTACTGATGTACTTTAGTTTGGTAACTTCCCATAAGGATACAGTACACATATTGAGGGTTTAGTCAAGGGTAGCAGCTGTAAGGCGACTGACGACATTCGCATCAAACGCAACCGCTTGGGAGGTTAATTCTCCATCATGTAGAAAGTAGCAACACCAGAGCGTGCAGCTCTCATAAAACTGCCATTCGTACATGATATAGCAAGACATCTTTCTCACTTTCCCATCTGCCTTCATCTTTACATCGCTCACCCTTCAACAACGGTAGCTTTCCTTCTTCTCAACGAAAAGGTCAAGACATCACCCAAGCCCCCTTTGCTCGTCAACCTCTCGGTATTTGGACCTTTATACAACCACCAAAGCTAAATCAAACAGATAGCTTTGCGAAAGCCACTTAAGGAGGGAAGGAAGGGAAGTGGTTGTCCTGGACAGCCTTAAATCTTTGAACCTAATCTTTGGAGGATATGAAAACCAAACGCATCCCGACGGGTTAACAGACAGGTCACGGGGCTTTGCCAGGTCATGCTAGCAATGCGGGAGCTTGGCTTAAGACAGCAAACCAGGTCACCGGGGTCATCCCTGTTGCTGTACACGCGAAGATCTACGTTATTTTGCATGAGACGTGTGAGAGCACACTGGTTTTGCATGCGTGTTGTTGTGGTGGTGGTGGTGCTAGCGGCGCAAACACCGGTAAAACAATGGCAACAGCTGGTTTCACACTTCAAATGTATTTGCCTTAATGCAAAGTCATTTTGTCAAAACAAACATGCAGCCTTTATGCAAAAGTAAACTCGTGAAGTCCTTAAAAAGATAATGAAGTGGACCCTCAAACAGAAACAACGTATTGTTCAAGAAAATGCTATTTAAATTGTCGCGAGAAATATGAAAAATGGGGCGAAACCACCAGTGCAGTGCTACCATGCATGCATGTCAGAAGCAACTTTACTGTTCCTGCACTGTTACTATGCGAATTCCGTTCAACGGAGACACGAAGGAGCCATTTTATGTCGCACTGAACATTCTAGAGTCCACTCGTCCTCACTCCTGGATTTGTATTGGAGGGGGGAGGGGGGGGAGGGGGGGGGAGGGGGGGGGGGGGGGGGGCAAAATGGTGGTCGACTTGCTTCTGTGAAGTCCAGAGGGTGTGTGTTTCAAGTAGCTTTCTGGAGTAGTGACGAAGGGGTAAACAAGGTGAGACGTGTCAGCTCTGAGATTTACAGAGCAGCGAGAGTGGGTCTATTTAGGAGAGATTTGACCTACTTGGGCCAAGGAGGACAGTTATTTGGGCTGTTGTGACATCGAAGGACGAGGAGTCCTGCATCCTGGTATTTCAAAAAAGATTTTGGTGCCTGGAAATAAAATCCTCCAACTTGGCTCTTATCGATCAGGGTTATGAGGCTTGAGTGTAGAACCGACAGACTTGTGACAGACTTTGTGCATGCAGGCCATCCACGCTTGTCATTAGTTACTTTAACTGAGGTATTGAATGAGGATTAGAGCTAACTGGAATCAAGAGAACATTAGAGATTTTGTTACCCATTCATCTCGACAACTTTCTGATAACGTCCAATTGACAGTGTCTTGACAGCGTGGTATATCACACATCAAAATGATGTGTTTTGTCTTCTATTCGTCTATGAAATCATGGTTTTCTATCAGATATTCACAGCTAATATAAGACAGTGTCCTAATTGGCTATTTGTGTCTTCCTTTGAATAGAGATGAAATTCTCTCTGATCTACTTGGGTGACACTATTATATAATCTTGATGTACATTCCAAGATTGAATATTGAAAGAAATTTGAATATGATATCCACACTATAGGGACAACGTCAAATAACCCTCTTTTCCACACCAGGCACCTTCACAACATATGTTCATGAAATAGTGAGGTTTTGGTTTAAAGGGAGCAGGGTTTGAAAATATTTACTCAGGCACAAAACACAAAACCAACAGCTAAACATTCCCTGAGGCAGAGTGTGAAAGGTGCCTTAACTTTGTGTTGTAAATATGTAGCTTAGGGAGGCGACAGGCTGCTTAGATGATAAAATGGACAAAAAGTGCTCAAATCTGATAAGGCGAATGTGTCCTCCACAAGTACACCAGATACAGCATGATTGATGCTTTGAAACCTGGTTGCACTATATTGTTATCCTTGAGTACTTCTTTCCAAAGAACTAGCCAGCAGGTTGTTTCCATGGGAACTCAGACGTCTGCAGCCAACGTCAATCATCACTGTAGCTTAAGTTTCTAAATTGATGTCAATAGTTATTTGTATTTTTTTTTATAACCAGAGGTTGACTTCCTCTTTCCACAGATCACATTCATGTCATTATTTGATCTGACCTTTTCCTGTGAAGGACGGTGTTGGAAAAAGCAGCCCCGCTCGATCTGACGCGCGCTACTCGACATCTCCACCTGGATGGCCTGGAAAATGCTGCCAGTTGTCAGGCATGTGGGGGTGAGAAATGGAGGCTGATGAAAGACGGCTAGGAAATGTTCTACGACTGAGAATCCGCCATCCTGCGGGCGTTTTGGCAAGGCGGATGCATTCTATCTTTGACTCCTGATATGGCGGCCATCTTAAGGTTAGAAATGATAGACTGAGACAGCGGGGTTACAAGCCTGATAAGAGTGCTCCGTGCTGTGCCGTAGGCCTGTACTTCCAATCTACCAGGCCACAATCCCTCCAGTTCACTATCACAGATCACCGATTTGAGATATTGTTCTCTAGAGTCTTGGATGGTATTATCAGCTCAGCATGTCTTACACTACTAGGAAATCCACTATTCTAACCCTAGAATTTTCGATATAAAGTATATCATATATTGTTGAAAATGGTCAAATCAGAATATAAAACCTAAAATGGAGTCGAGCAGCAAGCTGTTCCAAGTCTCCCGGTGTAAGAGCTACTGTTCGCTGTCTCCTCGTGGGGTTGTTAGAGTTCTAACTGGGTTAGACGCATTTCCCTTTGCTCTATTCAGAACTGAACGCCTCTCTAGAGTGTGTTTGCACAGGAGGGGGAAACACTGGGCCAAGGGGCTGTGGAACATCCCATCTGACACGACACTGACAGACTGATGAGCACTGGCACAAACCAAAGTACTTCAGTCGGGAAGGAAAGTTAGAACACACTAACACGAGTTTCACACCCATCATTTGTCTATTTAAGATTGTGTATCCGTTAAGTACATTTCACATTAGTAAAAAAAAAAAGATGGAAATTGACAGGAATTGACTAAACAATAATCTAGATAGATTGACAAAACACATTTTGAATGCTGGATTTTGAACGTGAATGTATTTTGGGTCAACACTGAATGCCAAAGTCACGTCAGGGGGGGAGTCTTACACAGCTTACACACAGGCGTTGGAGTGGCCAGTCGGGTTTTGAGGAAACAAATGGGCCGTATCTCTCTCTGTGTCTCGGCCGGGGATTACAGGCCTAATCCCAGAGATTGAAACATGTACTGTTCTCTTCAATGCATCACAGATGCAAGCCAAAGTGCCCCGGTATTCTGAGAAAGGGCTTGCCATCCCATCGCCAAATTCAGACTTTGTCCGCACAAGGAAGTACTGTATTTATTTAGATGGTGAAACAGTGTCATGGAGATTATGCAGTCCTGTCCGACTACCAGCCTCCAAGTCAAAAATTACACAAGGATGTGTGTATAGTGTAAATACCAAGATATGGCTGCCCTGTCAAGGGTAAACTTTCTAGTCAATATTGACTGCAGAACCTATTAAAATGGCACTAATAAAACATGTAAAATATCATCTATTTACTATTCATCCACGACGACAATAACATGGATGGAGAGACGCTTACCTGCAACAATGCCTTCATCTCTACCCCTGACAGTCGATTCTCAACTGTTGTTTCAACATTGTTGTCTCAGCAATTTCTTGAAAGGGTTAACTCATCAGCCAGCTGCCACCCTCCTGTCACCCACTGATCAGAGTCATCTGAGCACATGAGCCACTCTTACTGTACACTCACGCCATGATGAACACAAAGAGACCCACACAAAGAGACCCACACAGAAATGAACACGCAAGAGCTGCTATGGTTGCACAAATGTGCACGAGCTTAGTCTCTCAAACAGCAACAGTCCTGTCCTAGACCGCAAAGCATTCTTGTCCAAACCTGCAAAACAATTTAAGTATCACACACACCCATCGATAGGATGTTCAGTGTAACCAAGGTTAAAAAAACAAGACTTTTAAAGCCATTTAAATCTACAGTCTAAAGACTCCCTCAACTGAAATGTTTATTGTCAAGTAGGATTCAAGCGGGTTCCATTTCCCGACTACACATTTCATACTTCAGGCAGCTCATTCCTCCAGCTGCACTTCACTTCCTCTGAAGTGATCTCTAAATGACACTGGCAAGTCCGTCACTAGATGAGTTAATAGTTGTTCACTTTAATGTCACCAGGGTAACTAGTGACTTCTACTTCATTATCATTTGACACGTTCCAAAACATCGATACGGACCAACTGCTTTCTCTCCAACACACCGATTAAAATCTGAGGGTTATGAGACAAAATCTGTGGTTAAAACACCTCGTCCTAATGAGTTCTCCAAGAAAATGATCCCCGTCATGTAAGGTGGAGATTCATGGATCCGCTGTTAAGGATGCAAGACTTGGCCTGCTTCCAAAAACGTCTAAAGGGTGATTTGCGCTCTATAGGCCGACATCACAGCCAGTAGATCATCATGACTTGGCTCTGAAGTGGTGCCTTCAGTCTCATATCCTTCTCCAAACGCTCACACTGGAAGTCGACTCAGAGTTCCGACATATCAAGGACATGATTCAGACATTCCAATTCTGCGGGAGAGCGAGACATGAACAACGCAGAGACGACTGCTTAGATAACCGCGTCTTCAAAATGAGACGCGCGAGGATAGCGATGAATATATCGGATTTAATTGGGCGGCACAATCAGCGTCCTGGGGTGTTTCCAAAATCCCCCAACCAACACCTCCTGACGTTTTACATTACTAGAAACAGAACAGCTTTGCCTGTTATGCTGCTTTCGGGTGAGGTTCATTTGTTTGCATTTACATCGTTAAGTCGGGTCGGCATTCATTTATTAGGATGAGGCTGAAGCGCTGCTGCCACACCCGAAGCCGAGCTGACGTCAGGCGGAGGCTTGCTGTGGTCTTGACGTGATTTGCATAATGTGCGAAGTCCCGGTAGTGTTCCGAGCGACGGGATTGGTTCCTGCTGATGTAATGCTGCTTTTGTGTGAGCCGGGGGAAGAGAGGATGACATTATAGATGATGGCTGTGGACGGCTTGATAGAAATACTATCACTGGAACTTGGAATGGAATTGTAAACTTACGTTGTAGCTTTAGAGCTGGCACGCAAGGATACAGTTTCCACTACCAGCGTTCCAGCAACTCTCAATCTCCTGATAGACCCCCCCCCCCCCCTCAGTATTTGACTGAAACCTTGAATGTATGTCCCTTACAGGCATCCTAGCGTGCTCAGTGCAGCTTCACACAGCGCCTTAAGGCGGTATTATGTAATCCACCAGCTGGCAGATCAGTTGTTTCGTAATAGCCTATAGGGGAGCCAGCAAGTGTCAGAGGCCTCCGTTGATCAGGCAGGCCCGTCTTCATCTTTGTCGCCTCCCAGGACCACAACACTTGACCTAATCCAATCCCCATGAGAAAAAGAAGCCAACACGGCGAGTGTGTCCAGTGATCGGAAGGTACACACAGAGCCATGATAGTTGGGTGGAAAAGGAGGAGTGTGGGTGGTGGTACCTAAAAGGGGTCAGCCCTGTTTGACCCCCCGCTGCGGTGAAAACCTAGCGGAGGGCCATGCTGAGTCACTGTGTTTCTCCCTCGACCTGGGGGGGGGGGGGGGATATGGTCTCCCATTATTCACCAATGACTCATGGGCTTCTGTGGACGAGCAGCGCACTTGACTACCGCCGCGCGAGCGGCTAATCGCCCGGGCTTTCGGCGCGGCTCAGCCTGTCAGCACACTGCTTATTATGAGTCAGCCCCCACACGGCGCCTGGATGCTAGCTCTCCCTCTGGGTGCTGGCGAGTGAAGGCCACTGCAGAGGCGGTGTTTGTGGCGAGGGCTCGTGTAGTACACGGTGTGCCGCCTCCAAGCGGAGGGGTCCTCGCACAGGTCGGTTTGGTCGGTCGACTGCTTGTTGCCCCTCAACTGTATATCTGTGCCATCCAAGCACTGCAGTACTTAAGGGGGCGGGATTTATGCGTCTTTCTTTGATCGATTTGATCAATCGGATTTAAAACCATCTTCCGACGTGTTTAAGGGATTTGCATGCATGTAGCTGAGATCATTCGGAGACTGGGCTTCAGTTGAGAGGATTAAACATAGCTGTGGACAACGCCACCACAATGACAGAAACGGTCACAGATTCTCGGGTCCTGCTTTAGTAAGTAGGCCATCTGGTCTTCTAGGCAGTCAGGGGAGTGGGACTGAGTGACTAAGCTTGAGTCTAGCCATGCACAGACCATCGCTAGAAGAAGGGTTAGCACAGGACCCTTAGGAGACTTAGAAAGACAACTCTCTTTGGCCATCACTTAATGACCTAGAACGGATTAATATTCTGCCAACTGCGCTGCGCATTCGCAACGCTGCTCATCGCCAAATCCCCTTTGTTTGCAGATGAAATATATCTGTCGAACCGATAAAATGGATCTAAGAATAAAGCCGTCAATTATACAGGGAGCCTTTGCGCTGGCTACACTTTTTGAGAAGCATGTAATGAAGACTAGGACTGGGGGGGGGGGGGGGGGGTGGGGTGGGCTTTGAGAATTGTTAGTTAGCATTGAGAATTGTAAGTTAATAGCAGGGTGCCTCAATTAAATATGTAGGTGGCAGCTGCCTCAATAATGCAGACTTTCTCTATCGGGTGTTGTGGTGTCACATGATCCCAAACATGGCCACTGTTGCGTCTGCATGTCTGTCCCACTGTGCGAGGGACTCGGTGGTAAAGCAGCTTAGAGCCTGGTTAAGACAGGGCACTGCTATTCAACACTATTGGCCAGACAGGGCAAGGCACTTCAGAGAGGGTTCAAATTCTGTCTGGAAGCCCTATGGCACATGGCCCGTGGTATAATGTGTCATCCAATCATCACGGGCCTTATGTGCAGCCAACTTTATCCGCTGTAATAAAGAATTGATACACGGACACATTTACGATTCAATAAATGGTGCTGACTTCTATAACTCTTTCACAGTTTACCATACACTATAGTATGGGTCTTTAACACAAGACTACAATGTACATATCATAGTGACTTAGTAATATAAATGAAGGGGACGTCACATGATGGCAGTGTCCCTAACACGTCGGTCATGTTGAATACTGGTATACCCTATAGAAACAGAATGACTTGTCCTCATCTCAAGTACTGCATATTTCTGTGGGAACACCCGAGAAGCAAAGCATCCATTTTTGTCATGGCTGTATTGTTGTATACACTGGCATATCTGCTACGGGCAGTATCACATATTTTTTGCATTCTGTTCTGCACCTGTAATTTGCATTTTGCCAGCACAGACTAAGCTCTTGGTCGGTAAGTAGGGATTCCGACAGAGGAACTATTTTGCATTTCGTTCTTCTGCTGCAAACATATGACTCAACATTTGACTATGGGCTGCCCATATACAAAGAACCTGGATAAACAGGCTGACATCAGACAGGCATCTCCACATACAGTACATCCGTAATGTTGTTCTACAGAAAGAGGCAGAGGCATAAGAGGGTGTGAATAAAAAAAAAACTGGAGCATCTACAGAGCTGGCAAAAAGGTGCCTATTTCTGTAGGAGACAACTAAAAGGATTACTCGTCTATTTCAGTGATTGGTTGATAAACACATAAAAATAGCAGTAATCCACGGGTAGACACTATATCCGTAGGTTTTGGGCTATTCATCCCTCACGAACAGGCCAACTAACCTTGTGTACATCCTCTGTTATCCGAAAAAGGTTCTTATCGTTCACCCTTTCCTCCGGAAATTCACCAGCCCGGTTGGTGATACTGCCACATACAGTAGAGCTTAAGGAAGTACACGAGTCATCCTGTGCCGCCTTTATTTTGGAAGAGACGTGAATAACCGTTAGGAATCCACATGATGGCCGTCCACCCAGCCGTGAGCTTTTAGAGATCTCAGGGGGACAAGACACTCGGTGGAAGCGAGGATGAGACCTCAGTTGAGTTTGGGGGTACCTTAAGCAGATGCTAGCAAACGAGCGGCTAAAAAGTCTATCTAAACCCCCAGGGGGTCTGGTGAAAGCCGCCAGACACGGGCACGTAGCAGGAAGAAGCGAGCGGCTTTGGAATGTGGGGCAGCCATCTCACGCCTCCACACATCCTTCTTTTGAAGTCGGAGTAGGCGAGAACGGTAGAGAACAAACAGCCAGGGGGGAAAAGGACACGTAGCGGAACAGGGCGTCGGCGTTCATCCGGTTTGGGCAACTTCGGATGCCCTTGACCTACCCTTTTGTGGAGGGATTCGGGGACTGCTCTAGCAGCGTGGCCACGCACAATCTTGGATGACACAATGACACCCAGGCATCAAAAATCTATTGCTTTTTTGAGCAATCAATAGCTAAGAATGTCTTAAAAATTTTTTTACCACATTGGTAGCACCAAGTGTTTGTCTTAACTGAGATTAACCATAATTACAGTTTTTGGCATTCATCCTTGAGACTGACATTTAACAAAGGCCCTTAGAACAGGCCCAGTCAACTCATAAAAAAAAAAACATTCCTTTCCAGTCACACAGTACAGCCTAGATTACAAGTTCATGGACCAGAGCAGGAAGGTGCAGTCAGAGGCACATCCCTGCTGCCAAGTGGTAGAACCATACTGTGCCTGCGTACAACCAGATCAGTGGAGGGGTTAAGCAGGGGGAAGCAGGCTGGCGTGGCTGGCCCACAGAGGACACTGGCTGGGGCTGCACTTCCATGTTAATCCCTGGGAGACACTCTGATTAAGGGATTACTCCTGCGAGTATTTTCCCTTGCCCGGGATAACCCAACCGCCAGGACTAAGGGAACGGGGAAGAGAGGAGGGGCCGAGGGACTGCTGGAGGGAACATGGCCACCCCGCGATCCCTCTTCTGGGGTGACGATAAGCAGTGACTAGCAGGACAGCCGATCCCGGATCTCCAGACAGACCCTCGCTCCTTCGTCAGGAGACTGCTGCTTTAAACTGTGGTAACTGTGTCAGACGGAGTCTGCGTGGCAGTGTCAGGCCTAAATAGCTTTAAGATAGGAGGCCTCCAAGGAACCGGGAGAACCTCTAAGGAGAGACAGGTGCCAATGGGACTTGGACAGCATCAATTTGCAGAGCCGTGTTCCAGAACTCCTCGGTGCAGTCCTCCTCAGAGCAGCCCAAGCCTGTTGGGAGGGTTCTCCAAGGGGATGTGCTGAAATCTCACCATTTCAGAAGCATACTTGGTTGAAAAGAGGAGTTGGGGGAGAAGGGGGGGGGGGGGGGTTGTCCATGGTCAAACAGACAGATGCACGGTGAGCCCTGAGCCCTGCATTCAAAAGGTCTACAGCGCTGACATCAAAAAGATTTGTGGATGTAAACATTACGGTTTGGGTTGGTTTCCACAGGGTAGGGCATTTCAAAGTGACTTTGAAGATTGAAGAGCTAATTGTCTTTGATTGATAACAATATTGGGTATGATGTCTGTCCTTTCAACTTTTAAAATGATGACATTATATCCATGTTTTAGATTCTGAAACTAGTTCAGCTCTAAAATAGGTCATTTCATCCTGAGACAATTCATTAGGGACTTCAGTGAATGATCTGATTAGTCTGCTATAAAATGACAAAATACTTGAACATCCTCCCTAGTAAGGCAATTGCTCTCAATAGTCAACAAGCAGTATAAAATATTGGAATAAAACATCTAATGTCTCCGCAGATCAAATACCCACTCCACGCAGTGAGTTCAAGACTTAACATTTACAACTAATGTTTCATGTGGTAACTGCTTGTTAAGTCATGGCAAGTGTCTTCTCGGGGGATTTAAAAGGACAGACCGTTTTGAACGTACTTGCTGTTCCCCTTTCAAATCAACATGCTGGTCTTGACATTGCGGTGACTTGATATTTATGACGCTTGCTGCACTGCAGGCCTGGAAGTGACCTCCGGTGTTCCAATAGATAAGACACAAAATGTTGTGCATCGGGATCGCATTTGACCTGGCGAAGATGTATCGGCAGAAACTGGCATCCAACACTCTGAGTAATTGCTATGTGATTTGCTGGCTGGAGCTGGCAAATTAATCATATTTCCATCCAATTAGTCGGCCGGGCATGGCGGATAGGGTGGCAGACCTCTCTTAGACAAATGAAAAGCTTGAAGGGGAGTAAAACCTTGAAGGACCCTTTAAGGAGGCCATTTGTTTCATAATCATCTGGCATCCCCACCGATTGCGCAACACTTTGGAGCAAAGTGCTGGTTCATGGTCTGCGGCTCTTATGCAAGGCCTGTACAGGTGCTAGGTGTTTTTAGCTTGTTTAAACACACACACACGTATTGTGCCAACCCTGATGCTGATAATTACTCCGTGTCTTTTCTCATCTGCCAAAATATTGGCCGTCCATGGGCCTACTGGGTGATTGCTACAACACACGCAGCCCTCTGGAAATGAGGTTAGCTTCCCAGTTTGAAGTCAAAGCACTTCCCCAACCCTATTTGCAGCGCTGTGACAGTTCCAGTTAGGCTGTGCTATGAATAACGGCAGCTTCCATCTTATGTCGAACAGTCTGAAACAATTGTTCTCTAATGGGCGCCTTCCCTGTTTACATGACCAACACACGTGGTGGCTAATGATCACTGCAATTAAAGAGCCACTTACCAGACAATTGCTTTCTAGAGTCATTTTGAGTTTTAATTTGCAACCTGACATCATTATATTTATGATTGCGCTTATCTGTAAATGCTCTTCTGTTAACACTGGAATGCTTTGGCACAGCATGGGCAAGGTCATGCTGTGGGTGATTGCAGATAGAGGCCTGTAGGACTACAAATGTCAGTGAGCTAGTGCTGGGCCCAGACGAACAGAGACGGGCCCAGTCACGTGGCCCCAGGAAACGCAACATTGGCCAGGAGACGTTAAAAAGGAAAATGGAGGGAAAAAAAGAATCTCAAAAGACGCTCCCCTTCTGACCCCTGTACCGATCCCTGAGACACTGATGATGGGTCCCGACGCAAGTCCAAACGAAACAAGGTCCTCGTCAGAAAAGAGATCATTCGCGGCCGAGTAAATGAAAGAAGAGGAGGCCTTCAGTGATTTGTCAGTCATGAATGGTTAATCCTGGAGGATCCATTTCTCTTTCTCTCCGCGTTGCCCTTGTTTAGCCTGGCCAGTTATTCTAAATCGAGCCACATCGATTGCAAGTGCGCAGGGCAGTTAATTCAGCCCTGGGCTACAATGAAGAGAACCAGCATTGGAGAGACATGTTCACCCAGGCTATTATCCCCATGTCCTGAGAAAGTCAGGGCAACGATTGGACAAGCCTGTCAGATCTGATTATATTCACCATAGGCTGTAATTGTTTTATGATCCATTCTCAACACAAACCCATTTTGCTGTGGGTTTGACAAATTCTCCCTTTGATCCTTGTGATGAAGATATGATGTGTAAATGATGTTACTACAGTATCTCCATTGTGAGTGACAAAGGGACTGTGGGTTGGAAATAAGACAGAAGACAGATGGTAAGTGTAGCAGTGCCAAAATGTAGTATTTGTAATCTACACGGCCATGCCACTAGTGTCTTCTCTGGTCTAGTACATCTATGTTGAGCGTTGTTTCTTACTGTTAACCTGAACTGAAAATAAGAGAGGAGGAGATGAACCTTGTCTGAAAATATAAGTAACTAACGCCATCCCTATTCAATGTAATTGATACACATCATATTTGAGGTACTTCTCGCTTCCTCTGCCTATTCTAACTGGTCTCCAATCCCTTTGTGGTTTCACATTGTTCACATTTCCGCTTAAGAACTGGTTTGGAAGTTTCAAAAAAATAAGTATCAAACGGGTGTTAGGGTTATTTCAAAATCTATTCAAATATAGAACACAAAGACCTTAATTGCCCAGATCTAGAATGACCAAGGCCATAAATGAACTATAGGTATTACACGGGGGGAAGTAAAACCAAGTACAACTGTGTGGACAATGAATTAGAAATGAAAAAGTCCCGTTACTGAACAACAGGACTTTTAATTCGCTGCCTCTGGTTAGTTACAACAAAAGAGCAATGCCAGACTGATGACACATCTTCATGATGAACTGATGCTGAAGGAAATGGGAGAGACAGATTTGGAGTTTTAGTGGGGAAATACCGTATGCCAGAGTGCCTCAAGTCTGTTGAGGAGGCTAACCCTAACCCCATGGTTACATGTGTGTCACACGTGTTTGGGGACTGTCTTCACGTGTGGCCTGCCTGTACCATGGGAAGGTTGTCTTTGTCTTTTAGCTTCTGCCCCGTCTTAACATTTATGTCAACAGAGACAGACTGTCTGATGATGCCCTCTGTCTAAGCTTGAGGCAGGGTTTCCCGCAGAAAATGTATTAGTTAAGGTGGTAGGGTGGGGTTTGCCGGCAGACCCCACCCTTTTTTTTGTTTGTTTTTTTACAACGTAGTTAAGGCGGCAGGCGTGTGTTGCTTAGGCGACCGCCTTAACTGCAAAGTGCTGCGGGAAACCCTGCTTGAGGTTGGCTCTGCCTCTGTAAAATATCTGATTATGTTCCTTGCTTGTGTGTGTGTGTGTGTGTGTGTGGGTGCGTCTGTGATGGCGAGCTCTTTGGAGCAGCTGCTGCTAGTGTTGAAGAACAATCACGCTCTAATGCAATGCCAAAAATCTCTTGGCCCAGTTTGGCTTTGCACAAACGACTAAGGGGACAATGTCATCAGGGCACTTGTGCATGAATTAATGATTATCATGTTTGTGTGAAGCAACACACTTTTGAGGCACTCGAAAATAAAAAGGAATTGATCATCGTTCGCAGACGTGCTTTATTGGCCATTTCAAAAAGGAAATGGGTCAATTGTGAACGTTCCTATTTGATCGCAGACCCTGTCCCATTGTGTCTTCAAGTACCGTACAGAGCACCAAGTGCCAAGTCAACAGTATAGCTTTCAATTATTTTATTATTATAATCTTGTTCGAAAATTGTCATTGGCCGTAGACCCGCAAGGTAAACCTGGGCCACCCTTTGGGACCATCGGGACCGACGGCACAGATGACCCCATCTCTTCCTGTTGTGTTACGAATGGAGAGATGTGGTGAGATGAGTGTTTAACATGCAAATGCCTCCCCCCCTGCCCTTCCTGGCGTACGATCCGGTCACACAGCAAGTGCTCATTAACACACCCATCAGTTGCAACCCTTCCGACACCACACGCTGTTCCTTCCCAGCAGCGTGAGGAAACCTAAGGTGTTGTGTGGACATGGATTCGGGTGCGTGTGTGTGCGCGCACGCGCGCGTCTTGGAAAACTCCGGATGTATGCGAGCGGGGTTGTTTACAGCTGCGGGAGACGTGCCTGTTTAATGAGGTTTGGGAGTGCTCTCCTCTCTCAATTACTGTCTATCAGCACTCCCAGTAGGGGTACCGGGGGCAGCGGGAGAGAGTGGATGGAGGGAAACAAGAGGAGGGATGGAAGGAAGAGGCTTAGTCATGGCTCACCTCTCCATCCTTCCCTTCCTCCGTCATGATCCCTCTTCTAAATCACCCTCGGGATCCGTTAGCATCAGAGCTAGCCATCCCTGGAGACGGCGCACCGTTTGCAGCGAGTCTAACCGGGTGTTGTACCATTGCTCATCCCGATGGATGCGTTGAATAATGGATGGCGTCAAATCCTTGTGTGGTTATTTTGGTCACAATTGCCTGGTTGAAGTTCCCCACCTAAGAGAGATTAGCCTGCTGACACCGTCTATCATGTTCCCCTCTCACTCCCGCAGTCAACAGTCATCGTTAAAGAGAGTGAAGAATTCAAACCCTTTTTTACCGGTCTTGTTAGACGACGAGGAATGAAAAGCCGTGCAGCTGATGTTGGCTTCCCACGAGCCGACTTAGGCAACCATCATCACTGATGATGGTTTTGAGAGTGTAGCGTAACCAACTCGATCTCAAAACGAATAGAATCTTACCACAGTGAGATACTGAAATGCGTGAATATGCAAACCTCATTTGTCATTGTAAAATGAATGGAATTGTTTCTTGGGGTTTGGTGTCTCCCAAGTCTAAAAATAAAAGAAATATAGGCAAGATATTGAGAAACAAAATCTTTTGTAGATGACCATGTACTATCTATTCAACTCCCCCAGTGAACAATCATAAAATACCTAGTACTAAAAGTGAGCTGAGTTTCAACGTGACGTGTCCGATAGTGAACGCAACCCCGTTTCAGTGTCGTGATTCCCTCATCCTCCAAACGTATCGGTGCGCGTCAGCCATGGCAAGAGGAGGGTTAGGAGGAGGAGGAGGGCCGCGCGTCTCACCCACACACGGAGCCTGGTGACGTTGTTCGGGATGTACCATGTCACAATGTCCCCAACCCCCGCCAGCCCCCCCCCCCCCCCCCCCCCCGCTAAATGCGAAGCCTTGCTGTTTTTCTCGGCTCTTTAAAACAGATTCTTCAGCCATCTCAAAAGGAGGCTACGGATGTGAGACCACACCTTGTTCATACTGCCGTCACTTGCAGAGACACACACACAGAACCGTAACACACATCTGTTTTTCCCTCCGCCTACCATCAGAACACACTTCTTTCACACCCAGTAATCCCCCCTCACACACACACACGCACACACACACACACGCACACACACACACACACGCACACACACGGGGAGAGCAAAGGGGATCTCCATCTCTTTTCCTGGTCTATTATTAGATCTTCAACCCAGAGACAAAGTAATCACACGTTTAGCTGAATCACAGCGGAAGGAGGTGATGCCAGCAACACGCAGTGTGAGTGTCCAATTAAGACACTGTTCTACCTCAAAAGAACCATCATTATAACTGAAGAAACTACATCATGAAAGTATACATGAATAATGTCTATGTAATGTAGATCTGAAAGCAAAAATGGTCTAGAACCAAAGCAAATAGCCTGCCCATAAGGTACATTCGTGTTTAAAATGAATGTAAAGATGTTAGTGCTATTTGGGTTCATTTCACAAAATCTTTGGTTGTGTATTAATGTGACCTTCATCTTTCCTCGAAATGATGAAATTAATCAAAAAGCCACTGAACCCTGCTCTCAAGTGGATCAACATCGTGTGTCAATACTAGAGCGAGATCTGGAAGGTCTCCGTTCTCACTGCTCTCTGAAAATTTGAATAAAACAAAAAAAAGTATCTAACAATAAGCTCTTTGTGCAGGACAGATCCAACAGACTGATAGTGTATAACAACCCAATACTGCTTCCCTTAGCATTGCAAATGGGAAGCATCTGCCCCGTGTAGTGGGGTGTTCTCTTGCTCAGCATCACACATTACACAACACTGTCCATTATAAAAATCACATTTACTTTTTCAAGTTTAAAAGCTCTATAAAGCACATTAAAAACTTAAGTCAAAAGTCTCTTAACGAGGCGCAAGGTATAATATAATATCCATCGCAGACATCTGTTTTCCGGCTATTCGCAAATGCTTGGTCCAGAAACTAACAGTAGCCTATTTGCCTATTTCTAAATCTGACCATTACGCGCGCAAATTACATCCTACTATTTCTCGTGTTTTAAAATGTACACTGGCTTGGCAGTTTCTCTTCTCTTTCTTTGCTCTCGTCTATGTACTATTTTTGCATTTAAGACAACATGTCTCAAAATGCGCTCTCCTTCCAACACATTCCACGTTAAATGTTATTTAAGTGATGTGCCCGGCTGCGAAAGGGTGATATTGATGCAAGAATGTGAATTCCCAGAAACCGGGGACGACATTTGATTATTCCGTTGTGTTGATGAGAAAATATGATGGAATTCCGAGAATTAAGCGCTAAGTAGCTAACCGTTGCTTTTATACACGTTGTCCCACTGATGTGTATCCTACGGTATTCGTGTTCTAAAAATAGCACGTGGATATACAATGGTTATTACAAATGCTGGCAATGTACCTCACTGAAAGGAATGACGTCGAGATACGCAACGAGGGGATTCACCTTAGCGAGATCGCGAATATGCGAGTAAAAGAAATATCGTTGGAACACATTTTTGGGACGAGGAAATCAAAAACCTGTTAAATTGTAGTCTAAATGGTATTGATCATTTACGCTGCAACGTCTACCTTACAATTCTGTTTTAAACATCAAATAATGACAGATCATTTTGCATAGGCTGTCAAGTCTTGATTAAAGCGTTTGCACAATCTATGATTAACCATGACAGAAAATTTGTAAACAGACATCTTGGAACCACTAACGACTCACTGCGTGAGTTTCTAAAGTGCCCGGTTTGAGTTCGGTCGTTCATGAGTTTGCGTAAAAGCAACCTTGCCAACTCTCGATAGCATTGGAATAGACCGGTTACCAAGCCACCCCAGAAATTAAAAAGTGCAAACTGCTAACAGATCATCTATGAATGACATCAAATCATTACTTAACTATTTGCACAGGTGCTGAAGACAGAGGTCGAGGCATTCCCCTTCCACTTCGTCCTCCGTGATGAGGTCCGACAAAGGGCGCATTGGTAGAGGGTCGTTCTCCTGAAGAGGAGGTCTCATCTCTCGGAGGAAGAGCTCCAAGAACCTTCGGAAGGTTTTCTCCTCTGTTGCAGAACCGGCCATCACTTCTCATTCCTGGACAGACAAGAAACAGCTCAAGCCGGGCAAGAAGACTACTTCGAATTGCTGGCTGGACTGCTCTCCACTCGCGCCGGTTGGGGACGCGCGCGCGTGAACAAGGCTTTCGCTCAATCACAAATAAGGATGGGTGGATGCTGATGACGTAGGAGAGGAGGGAGGGCTTTTGAGATAGAGTGGGGAGAGCGTTTACAGATTTGCCACGGGTCGTGAACGCGCACGCAAGGCAATCGTTACAAACTCAATTCCTCACCTGCGGTGCGAACTACGAAAAACGGGGTTGGGAGATGCGATAGAAAAGCACCCTCCTAGCGCGTGACGTGGTGGTTTAATAAAGTCTACACTTCCGCTGCTTATGTTCCAACATTATCTTTCTAACATACAGTGGCTATATGTCAACAAGCTGTGGTGTGTATCCCGTTTTTAGCGAATGTGTATATGGGACATGCTATAAATATCCTCTGTGGTGGGCTTCACTCTATTCAGTTATAGGAATTAATGATTTGCAACCTAATTTTGAGTTATTTTATACCAGTAACTGATATTATAAAGAAGATGCATGAGCCATCACATCAGTAAGTATAAAATAAAATGAATAATAAAGGTTCATGGTCCATTTTTGTACATAGTTCTGGTTCTACTGAAATTGCTTCAACTTTGTCTGACAGGATCTACACCACCGTAAGTTTCCCTTTAAAATGTGTGCGAACAGCATATAGAAATGTTTGGCTTTCACCTTGTAGCTACTGCTTCCAAAGTCATTGTGGATGCAGTGTCGAACAGATGACATTAAAAACGGTGTGAGCTGAACATCACTCAAGCTGCGAGTTTGTCCATGTGAAACGAAATGCTTGTATTTCCTTCCCACACTGCTGCAGAGGCCAGCTCTAAAGTGTATAATCTAATTACAGAGATGCATCACCATCTCACTCGAAGCCACTCAACTGAGAGCAGGATGACATATCTGTGGTGCAGTAGGACAGATGCTCTCAGTCATCTCAAGAGTAGTTTGTTTGCGCAGGGTTTACAGCCAACAGAGAAACTCACCCAATAGCATGTGATGGGGATTTTGACTGAATTGTATCTTTCAAAACATACCGTCTGAAGTCAGATCATAAGCAACTTTGGAAGGTATGCAACTATAACATGCAGTATGTGATCTTTCCCATCTTGAAAAAGTAACATTTGAATATTTGTTCAATTTCAAGGTTAGGTTTAACAAAAAGGATCTAGAACGAACCGTTGTTTTTAATCATACCAAATGGATAGCAAGAAAATGGGTAACATCCTAGTTATATAAGACATGAGTAAAATGATTTCAAAAACCCAGAGAAAATATGGAACATTGAGATTCACCTCACAAATTATTTACATTCCAAAACATTTTCAGCAACGAGGGCAAACATTCACAGTAACTTATCCATCAACAAACAAAGAATACATAAACAGATTAGAAATACAGGCTATACTTCTAAATGCCCTACGTTTTTAGTTGATTGGTCATTCTGCATTCGGGGCCTCTTGCTGAAGCTTCCTGATTGGCTTGTAGAAGGGTCAGCCAAGGTCATTGGTTGGTCTGATGACATCAAATCCCGAAAGCCTTCAGCCTGGAGAAAGAAAAAAAGTTGCTGAACGATCGAAACAAAATATCCTTGTCCTCAAATGTTGTGACCTATAAACAGATTTGTATACATTTACACATCTCTTCATGCCAAATCCACATGGCAGCTATACACATACCATTAAGAATATACATATTATCCAACATATGTCACTTTTAAACAGTCACTGGTTGAGTGTAGGATGTGCGTATGGTCTGAAAATGTGCTAGAGTTATACCCAGGGTGCACCTTAACGAAGCCCCATATGGTATGCAACATCAAACACACAACTTCAATTTTGTTTGAAATAGCTGTTGCACAAGGATTAACGGTGGTATGAAATACCTTACATTCCCCCGCATGTTTGTACTTGTTCCTCCACTGAGCGATGTACCTTTCGTGGCCATGGGGTTTAATGCTATCCAGTGCAGTCTATGAAACTCTTTATCAAAACTTCACTTTCTATATGACAGCAATGCTGCCAAGACTATGTAAGGGCCTGCTACAAAACGGACAATCACTGCCAAAGCCGAAAGTCATGAACATTACAGGACAACTTGCCAAGTTCACCACAAGTGGTCTTTGCTTGGCATCCTGTGAGGCGAGCACCTTTGAGACCTAGCCATTGGCCCTGCTTTCAGATCAGTGAAGACATTGCTAGCAAGAGGCCAGATCAGTAGAACCGCACATACAGACATGCCAATAAAACATCACCCCCCCTCCACTTTGTTGGGACAGGCAGATAGGAAGGACAATGGGCTTGTACTTACAGTGATCTGGTACGGCACTGTGGCTTCCATCTGGCTGGGGGACTTGCACAGGGACGCCAGTCTAGGTGAAAGAAAACATTCAATGTCTGTTGTCACTGAATGTTCCACAACTGTCTTTTCTGACACTAGTTGCATTCAACAGAGTTCACAGCTACATTCTTCCCTCTCCATCCGACATTGGCCGGGTTTCCCAGATTCGTTAAGAAGCTCTTAACGCCAAGAGCTTCTTAGGAGCGTTCTAGAGCGTTCTTAGAACGCTCCTAAGAAGCTCTTAACGCCAAGAGCTTCTTAGGAGCGTTCTAGAGCGTTCTTAGAACGCTCCTAAGAAGCTCTTATTCGTTAAGAGCTTCTTAACGAATCTGGGAAACCCAGCCATTGTCTGTTCCCTCTTTATGGAAGGCCAACAAATGGTTTTTCAGGCTGGGTATGAACTGTAAAGAGATTCTCTCCAGAAGCTCATGCTGCGAGGAGACCTCAGGTGTCTTTCTCCCTCGAATGATTGGTGGCCAGTAGGCATTGTGGATGCAGAGGACAGCCAACAAAGGGGCAAGCCAGCGCCGTCTGCTAAAGTGACAACGCTCGCTCTCTGTCAACCCCCTCACATGGAAGACAGAAGAGCCTCAAAGTGTGTGTGTCGTGTTGCGTTTCACCCGCTGACGACCTGGCGTGACGTTGGGTGTGCGTGTGTGCAAGTGTCGCGTCTCGGCTTTCAGACGCCGGCGTGCATCCTTTCTGCAGATGTTGGTGTCGAGTGTTTCTGATGATACCTGCGCGTTCCCTCCCAGCGTAGGATGAGCCGCTGCGAGGCAGCATGGCCCCAGCTCTCACCTGCAGGTAAACACGGATAGCACACAGACACGGACGTGAAGAACGGGAACTGCAATTACAGTCCTGAGTGCATCGATTCTCATCTAACGCTGCAGACACTTATACTCACGAGTTATAGGCAGACAGGCCGGTTTTGCCAGATTAGCAGCTACATTTCGGCCTACGTGATGATTTCATGGCAAATGCTATTGATTTTCCAGGGGACCAGGGTTCGTATCATGAGTTGCAGCTAGTACAACAGAATATACGTTCTTACCTAAAGCTGGTATGAGCTTTGCCTGTCCATTCCAGATTTTTGTCGTCATCTGATTGGTGAGAACAACCTAAACATAGTGATAGCCTTTATATGAGTCTTACGAAGTACTGTGTGATCCAAGTTTAACATTTCATGGAACAATATTAGTACCAATTGTCTGTGTCAACCACAATTCCTGGGTACTTATGGCGTGGTGTTAACTAGCTGGTACACATAATTCATAAAAGTATAGCAAAGATTTGGGTTTGGTTTACATAATGATTGTTCAAAATGCTCTAATCCCCTTTTTGTTGTTTTCCACTTCAGTTGCAGCCCCATCCGTAGCAGCCTCTTACAGCTGTGGCGCTAGGGGGCAAAACATCTCTCATGGGGTGATAATGACTTCTGCTTGATTTGTGGAAAATGTACAGAAGCAGCTTGTTATGAGTGTTGAAAACCATGGCATCTGATGACAAGTCACCTTGACGACGAACTCTGAAATAACAGTAATAAACATCCGTGGCCGAAATTTGCTGGACAAAAATACAGTAATGGTATACTTTGAGGGGTAATTCCTCTTCAAAGTATCCATGGTTTTCTTCAGTAGTTACAAGTAGATTAGTATCTCTATAGGGAAATCCTTAGAATATATTACATAACATTCTGAGAACTACAGGTGCTACTGCTCTCATTTCTTATTTCCAGTTTGCCCTGAATTGAGTTTATTTCATATAATTCAATAGGGATTAAGGATGGATTAAACAGAAGTGGTGATGCCTGTCACATGAACATCAGTGGCTTCCTTTTCAGCGTTTAGGCAAGGACGACTCACACTCCAATGAAGAGAAACTGGGCCGTACAGAACTTGTTCAATGCATCAGTGTTATGTTATGGTTGTGAAGAAATGTTTCAGTCGAGTTTCAGTATTTACTTTGAAAGCTCAGCTACAGGATATGACTTCACAAAGGCTGCTTCATACTGCAAGGTGCCTCAACTTTTCAGTTGTTCAGAGGGAAGAGGGTTGAACATCAGACAAAAGCAAAATGGCAGGACACCATCATAACAATGCTGTGCTGCATGACTTAATGAAGCACTGATGAGAACGTCCATATCTGAATACTGGGTTGTTGATGTTGATACAGAGCAACAACAAAAAAAAGAAGTCTTATTTGTTCAGCCCCTGATTAAGTAAGTGGCAAAGTAAACAACTGCGTTTTGATGAGAAGCACTTCGGAGAACTCCTCCAGGAGCCTCTTGTTCAAAACGGAACATGGTGTGCTGCTGACCACCGGCTTTGTTGGTTTTACTGAGTGTCCTCCAGAGGCTCCCGGAGTGCCGCCAATGAACAAATTACTAGAACAAAGTGAATTTGCTCCAGGGATTTTTAGGAATGCTTTTGCTGATCAAAAACAGCAGCGCTACATTTTGGCAAGGTGCAGACCTCCCCCCCCCCCCCCCCCCCCATTTACAGCCTATCTGGTCTAATCTACCTGCAAAAATAAAAAAGGCAGGTTACAGCACTCCGTGGGATGTTTATGTATTTGTGAAGGAAGAGTACGGTCCTAATTAATGGGGGTTAGTGGGTCGTACCGCAACATTGTGATTGATTGCCATCCGGAAAGCCTGCAGGGCGAGGCCACCGAGGAGGCGTGTCCTCTGGGACAGGTCGTCGAAGTCTTGGCGAAACGGTGAAGCGATGCTGTCCATCACCACCAGCCGGATCTGCATTGGGTAAGAGGGGTCCAGTACACACAACTGAAAAAAATATCTAAACGGATTGATTTATGATTCAATCATTTTCATAGACAAGTCGGAATTCTGTTCCATGGGCCATATTGAAGTGCAAGTTAGTATTCTACGTTATAGAATGAATAATACTGTGCCAAAACTAAATAAAAAATGTGTTCATTTCATTTGAGATTTGCACTCTATTTTGTGTGCTTCCTCTCCCAAGTTACAAGATAGTGGCTGTGTGGCGCTGTTTCAATACTTGCGGATTATGACAGTAATATGGAGTCAAGCTCAACACAAAATGGAGTCCATTTTAGGAAATCTGTGGTGCTATTCTTTTTTTTCAGTCCAGTCTGTTGGGAATTCAAACCTCGGGATGCCGAGCCAGGAAGTCAGGCAGGAGGTACGTCTCCGCCAACAGCTCCACGTAGTCATGACAACGGAAGACGAAGAGGTTGGAGAGGACCGTTTCCACGGTGAACTCTTTCAAGGCCTCCCGCTGCTCTGGAGAAGAAAAAGGATAAAGGGGAGAAAAGACAGATCAGAAGCAAAGGTCAGGGGAATGTACCTCCAGTAAGCTCGAGCCATACATGGTTTCATTATGCCTGAGCTGCATGTTCCTGCACATACATCAATGGATAACAAGTTGCCAGGCAATGACGAGGTGTTAAAACAGTTGTTCCATTCATTCAATATTACTTGGCTAGCTATCAATTATTGCACACATCACATCACATGAGCGTGAGCCTCCATGTAGTTGAACAATTACCATGTTTGAATTTCTTGCTATTCTTAAACTGTTTTTTTATTTTTATTTTGCAGTGTTTTTGTCTTGGTTACTAATCCCCATCCCTTACCCGTGTCTTCAGCCAGTAGTGCACAGTGCTCCACAGCAGCTTGTGCTAGGTCCACAACTCTCTGGACAAAGAAGCTGCCTTCTGTGTCAATGAACACAGCCTTGCCCCCCAAACCGCCGAAACACACTGGGATCTGCACATCGACCGCTAGCTGGATACTGAATGACAAAACAGTAAGATTCAGTTGTACACGTGTGTGTGTGTTTGAGTTTGAACATGTTTATAATAAATGGTGCGAGGTTGCTTGTTATTTACCAGAGCTGGGTCTTCCCTATGCCAGGGGCCCCGCACACCTCAGTGACCTTCCCTACAGGAAGTCCTCCACCTAAAGCCATATCCAGCGCAGAGCAAAATGTTACAATATTCCCCAACTCCTGTTCTTTCTGGAGTAGCTCCAAAGCAGTTAGCTTTACAACTGCTTCCCTCTCCTGGACAGACTCGCACTTCACAGCCTGCAGCACTTCCACCGCCTCCTCCTGGGAGATGCCTGCATCTGCAACACAAGGGAACACGGGCCAGCTGTACAACAGATAGGCTACTGACAGTATACTTACCAGTGCAAGGAATAGTACCATGGCATGCTGGTGTAATTATAATGTAAAAGTACAGTGAATGAATATAATACGTTACAATATTTACCTTTGCTGAGTTGAAAAGGTTGCAAGTCACACAGGTCTGCAGAAGACTGGAACCCTGCATTGAGCAGTTTCACTTTGACGGACGGGGCAAAAGCATAGCTTGACACTGGCCTTTGCATCTTTTCTTGGGCGTTGTTTAAGGAACTGGAAAGCACCGACAACAATAACCATCAGGCTTTCTAACCACTAGAACAAAAAATAAACTAGGCCTACATGAAAGCGTCAAAAGGCTCAACCAAACCGAACACAACTGTAACAGTGAACATCTAAAGTAATTTCATCACACATCGTACATGTCCGAGATTCTCTCTGGCAAAGTCGGAGGAGGTTTGTAAATTGTATCCTAAAAGCGTTTCATCGTGCCGAATATTGTTGCCATTTTCAACTGTCCCTCCAACACTTTTCTTTTTTAGTCAGTGCCAAGCAGCTACAAAGTGCATTAAATGCAACAACTCCACCAAGTGGTGGACATGCATCATGCTTCCTCCAGTTTAACAATTATGTTTTTTAATCATATATACTCAAAGTATTCAAAAGTATTTTGTATGGTATCTACATATGTGTATAATTAATGAGTAGAGTAATTAAAAAATGTTTTTGACTTGCCATAAAATGTTGGAGTTGACGTGGGACACGTGTGTATTTGTTACCAACCAAGTTCACAGGCCATTGTGATTTAATTGGTAAGTTAATAATAAATAAAAATTACACATTTACAATAGTTTTAGAAAAACTATAGATATTTAAACCATAAACCAGTTTCTGAAGAAACGGTTTGATGCCTCCAGCCCTAAATCAACTAGCTAGGCTTAATTGTGCCACCCAAAATGCTCGCGCTCGGACTGCTAAACTCGTTAGATATAAGCTACGCCATAGCAGCATGTTTGTTTAAATTGGGAGTAAATAACGAACAAAAGAGACTAGTACCATGATTTGAGTATACTTTCAAGTTAACTTATTAGGCTTTTCTGGTGGATAGTTAGTCCCTATCAAATAACTAGGAAGCGAACTGGGTATTACAAGCTAGCCTGCTAGCTAACCTTTTTAGTAACGTCAACGGTAGGCTACGTAATTTCAGCGTGAAGCTGAATGGAGCAGCATGGCTACGCTACCTGTGCCCTGCCCTGTGCGTTTCGGCGTAGTGAAGAGTGGAGGCCTACAAGCTCAGCTTCACAGGTACACTCTGGACAGGAACTTGCACAAATTGGAGAAGTTGCTTAAAAAAGGTAAGGTTGCATCTGTTGAAACGCCTTGCTAGCTAGCCAATTTCACCTACTACAACAACAGCCTTTCTCAATCCTGGTCCTCGGGATCCGCTTCACTGTTTCCCTTTCAACACACCTGATTTAATGAATGGGTTGTTGTCAAGTTCCATTCATTTGAATCATGTGTGTTGAAAAAGGGAAACATCTAAAACAGGGCAGGGGGTTCCGAGGACCAGGATTGAGAAAGGCTGTTCTACAACTGAGGTGCAACAAAAAAATATATAATGTAGCATTTGTGCTTCTACCAAGGTGTGGATGTGGATTGTGTCAATCACCTGGGCCAGACACCGCTCTACTGCGCAGCATTGCTTGGTTTGACCAGCGTCACTGAGCTTCTACTGCAGTATGGAGCAGACCCCAACCAGTAAGACTGTAACGCCCACGATCACCTTCAAAGGTTACGCAATAAGCATTTATAGGAATATGCAGGATATGCACACATAGTGCAAATATTGGATTCCGGTTCTTTCTAACGCGTCTTCTGCAGTCGTTGTGAGGACAGGAGCACCCCGGTCCACTCTGCTGTGTTCTCCTGTAACCCCTGGCTGGTGAGTGGACTTCTGGACGCAGGAGGCGATCTGAGGCTGCACGACTGCAAGGGCCGGAGCCCCCGTGACTGGGCTGAGGCTGGGGCCCAGGAGAACAGTGCAAGGGTTAGTGTGTGTGTGTGTGCCAGGGATGTTGGGTGAGGATGGTTCTCTGCTATAAACCGAGCAACAGCCAAATCTTTTTTTTTTTCTTTTTTTTACACCTCACACATCTCCCTGTGCTCCACCCCCACCATCCGGCTTAGATGCTGGAGTTCCTGAAGAGCTGTGTGTCCCACATGCACAGCTTGTCCCACATCCCCCAGCCCAGGTTGCTGCGCCGCACCCCCTCCTCCACCTCTACGTCCTCCAAGAACCTGGTTCGGTCTCCCTCTCTTCTGGAGGTTCTCAAGTCTGGGTGAGAAAAAGTTTACCACACTGTGCTTTTTGTAATTTAGTCATTTTCTGTATTATTGTAAAATAACTGATATTCAAAGTCACAGATTATTTTGGAATGACCCCCTAACCCTAATCCTGGTTTATACTATCTTGCAGGGGATCAGATTTGTACCTCAACAGAAAGATGAACTCCAAGTCCTCTCCCTGTGACACGGTCCAGTGTTTTGGCTTCGGAAAGGTACGTCGAGACTGGCAGTGAATCCATGCACCTGCACTACTTCATCATCATGCATTCCTCGATGTCCCCTCAGCCATCTGTTTTGTGGCTGTATGAGTTAGAATGGGCACGTTTCCCCACTTGTCTGCCTCTCGTCGCTGCGTGAATGGACGAGTGAGAGGCCCAAAAATGGGAGTGCCGCTATGGTGGAAAGGCGCTATATAAATGCAGTCCGTTTACCGTGTCTAATGTATTCCCAGTTGTGTATAGAGAAACCGGGGCAGACGATGGGGCTCCTGGCCTCCCTCCCAGTGATGGGGGACAGTGAGCTGGGACAGGCCGAGGACGAACCTCTGCTCTCCTTCTCCTGTGGCCCCTTCATCACCATGACCAAGTAAGACCGCCGCAGCCTTCTCACATGGCCACAACATGGGAGCATGACATCCCCAGGATCGAACGTGCTTCATGGGTGAGTGAGTGTGATGTTCTCTCTCCTCCCCCTCCCCCCTGCCAGTTACAGCTGGAAGGGCTGCAGGGTGACCGTAAAGGACCTGCAGTTAATCTCCTCGCCACAGGGGGGCAGCCACAAAGAGTACTTGGACCTGCTGCTTGTAGAGCAGGAGTATTGCAGGTGAGACAAGCGAATCTGGCCTAGTTGTAATGCCACCCATAAATAGCTTCAAATGGCCGTCAAGCCCTACTTGGAAGTAGTTGTTATTCTTCTTCGTGATTTAGTCTGCCACTAGCCAGTGTTCCACATTACAGACCCTCTCAACTCTCTGGAAGTAGGGCATCTATTACCTTTCCTCCTGGGTGGTGTGCGTAGCCTACAACCACTCCTCCTCCATTCTCCCGTACTGTGCTGGAGGTCAGTTGAAAGGTGTCCAGGCTGGCTCTTGTAATATAATCCCCCCTGCCTGGCTCAGCCGTCTTCCTGGCAGCAGACCTATTCTTCCAGGGCGAATAGCTCCATAGCTTACATGACAGCCGGTCCTAGTCTCTGCCACTCTTAATGAGTTCCACGTTGCCTCTGTCCTCTCCTGCACTGACATGGCCTGGGTGGACCGTGTCTGGAGTGCCTTCTTCCTCACTTGCCGGACACTCTTTCCACACCAACCTGCTGGGTGATTTCCAGGCTTGCTGTGGCTCTTAAGTACATATGCCAGCCTGAAGTGCTGCTTGGGTCACGGTGCTCTGCCGCCTGAGAGCAGCCTCCTTCGTGGTCGTCCCCCCCCCCCCCCCCCGGGCAGGACCTCCTCTATGGCCCCCCTGCTGGCCCCAATCTGTCCGTTCTCCCTGAGCCGTGGCTATTTTAGGGATTGAGACATTATGGCCAGCCATGCCCTGTTTTGTTCCTCCCGCAGCTTCTGCTGAAGGAGATGCTCTTTGTGCTGGCGGAGCTGCCAGTCCTTCGGCCTCGCTGATGTTGCCTTGTGCTCATGCCAGTTGACTGCTAAACAGTCGTCACTGCAGTCGGCTTTTGGATAGGCCAATGATTTTTGTGCTGGTGATCTGTGATGGGGGTTTTGGTTGTGTGAGTTTGGTTGGCGAATGGTTGTTTTGATCAAAGCACTTGTTGATTTGTGAAGAATACGATTAAATGAGTCAGCTGGTTAAGTACAGCGACTTGTGCGTGCCTGTTTGGTTGAATTTCAATAGAAAGGCAACTATTAATCCAATAGCTCAATTTCATGGCTCCAACGATCTAGAGTACGACCTCTGAAAGTATTGACTGCTGTGTGAACACCTGCTCTCCGTAGCCAGCTGTTCCACCCCCACCTACTGCAGCTGATGGCAGTCAGCATGTCTGCAGATTTCCTGAGGGTCCGCCTGGTGTTTGAGAGGGTCCACGTGGGCTCGCTGCACAGCCTGCTGCACCAGAAGGTAACTCCGGGCCCACAGGCTGTCATCCTACGAGGGTTCAACTCCCAGGCATGTTGGAATGTTTCCATTGTTCTTCCGACGGTGAGCTTTATAAATGTTGATCCAGGTGACAGGGCAGTTGTCGCTCCTTGCCATGGCAAGAAGAACAGCTCAATTCAAAGCATCTGTGTGACATGTTTAATGTGTTTATCGGGTGTGCTCAGGTACACACACACACTCACACACACTCACAAAGCATCTGTGTGACGTTTTTAATGTGTTTATCGGGTGTGCTCAGTTACACACACACACACACTCACACACACTCACAAAGCATCTGTGTGATGTATTTAATGTGTTTATTGGGTGTGCTCAGACACACACACACACACCAACAGCTGAATCCACTATGACCCGTGTGTGTTCCTCTGCCAGCGGGCTGAGTTCCCGGTGCTGCGTGCGGAGGCCCTGCTCTCCGTGGTGCTGCAGGCGTGCGAGGCTCTGCTCTACCTGCACGGACGAGGCCTGGTGATGAGAGGTCTCTCCTCTCACAGCGTCATCCTCACGTACCCCGGCCTGGCCAAGCTCACCGGCCTGGGCTTCATGGTCGCCAGGTGCCCCTCGCTCTCTCACCCCTGCTCTACCTCCAGTCCACACTACAGCACTGTTCAAAAGTCTTAGACGCCCAAGGCCTTTTTTGAAATATGAATATTGTCTTAAATATTCGTTTGTCTTCTGGATTTGTGCGGTATCATAAACGTGCGATGTTGAGATGAATTTTTGTCTACAATCATTTCTTTACTTAAGTGCCTGAGACGTTTGTATGTGTGACATATTTACCAGTATCCTGCTTCAACACAAAGCAAATCCAGAGCCCTTTAATGTAATGATGACCTGCTGAGCTCCGAGGGCTGTGTGTTGGCAGTGAGGGCAGCTGCCCCAGCCCCCCGGCCCCCCTGCCCCTGGCCCCCGGCATGTACAACTGGGCCGCCCCCGAGGTGGTCAGATGCAGACCCTGCACCGGCAAGGCTGACCTCTACAGCCTGTGTGCCATCATCCAGGAACTCTACACAGGTAAACACGCCCCATATCCACCAGTAGTGGGTTTTCCAAAACAAACGGTTACTCGGTGGATGTATGTTTTCGGACCCTTGTGAGTGGCTGTCTGTTGATGGTGCGATGGGCGTGTGTGTGTGTTTACTTGTGTGTGTGGCCACAGATGCAGTTCCCTGGGGTCCGGTGGACCCTCGTCAGATACGTCAGGTGCTGGAGTGTGGCCAGGCTCTGGCTGCAGACCCCAGAGTCCCCCAGCCTTACAACAGCCTGGTCAGGGTGGGCCTCCAGTCCCGGCCCCAGGACCGCACACACAGCCTGCAGGACCTGCGCTACACACTGCGCTGTGACATCAAGGTGTGTGTGTGTGTGTGTACCAACACCTCTACTCACACAGCACACAGCATTCATGATTTGTCATGAATGTTTTGTGTGCAGTATGATCTCACTTGATTATTTTTCAATTGCCACTCAACTCAACAGTAGACTCCTTCTGAATGTTGCTGAGTCAACCCTCTGTGTGTGTGTGTTTTAGGAGCTGGTCCAGAACACTAAAAGAAGAAGTGGTGTGTACACAAAGCCAGGGCTCAGAGCTTCTGGCTGGAGTCCAGAGTCTTCAGCTGTTGGGGAACAAGTTGGCACTGGTGGGGAGCACACACACACACACACCACACACCCTTGCCCCTTTCTACCCAGCGTGTGGGAGAGGACAACAAGCAGACAATGCACAAGCACACAGATGATGTACATGACCTTACCCAGTAGAAGCAATTCTACCATTGGGCTCCATACGTTTGAAGCAGATGTAACTCAACTATGGTCACATACCATCTCCCCCCCGCCTCCTTCTCCTTCAGTGCTGCGGCCCACCACCCATCCCAACCCTGAAGAGGCAGAGTGTGCCAGTTTATTGGACACCACAGTGGGCCGTGATATCCACGACCAGCTGAGCCAGCTGGACAGACTGCTGGACGGAGAGACGGAGGACAGGGCGGAGGGCGAGAGGCCGGGGAGGGAGGAGGAAGCTGAATCTGAGTCCCTCATAGGCCGAGAGATCTCTTACAGGGACATCCTGCCCCTGGACGACTGGCGACTGTGCCCCGCCGCGGCCTCGTCCGATCCCGAGAGCACCGAGGAAGAGTCCGACTCCAGCACGGTGGAAGACGACGGGGAAAGCCAGGAGGAGGGAGTGACGGAGAGGGACGTCCGGCACGAGCGCCTGAGCCGAAACATCTCCGAGGACATCAGCTCCATCGTGCTGAACCTCAAGGTGTCCCAGGTCCTCCTGCAGCAGTCGGAGAGCAGCCTGGACGCCGTGGACCGCGACCGCCCGCTCCGGGACGCGGGGGGGGCGGACGAGGTGGACGGGGAAGAAAGGTCCGGAAAGGCCTCCTCCGTTCCCCTGACCCACTCCCACCCCTCCACCGCCACCTCCACCCTCTCCTCCTCCACCCTCTCGGGCTCGCCGTGCAGCACGGCGTCGCGGGCGGTGGGGCCGCCGGCGCAGTACCGCCTCCTCCCCCGCGGCCTCCACCCGTCCGCCAAGCGCCTGGAGGCCCGCCTCCTGGAGGGGGGCGGGCTGGCCCGCCCGCTCCTCAGCCAGGAGGAGCTGGCCGTGTGGCAGAGGGAGTATCCCGCCGAGGCGGAGCGCCCTGGCGCTCTGGGGCTCCCTCCCCTGGACTGCCCCTCGTACGAGGACGCCACCCAGGAGTTCCCCTCCGAGGAGCCCAGCCAGTACAGCTCTGCCCAGGAGGAGAGCTTCGTCAACACGCGGCCCTGGAACAAGCAGCAGGTAAGCACACTGGCGCCATCTAGCGGCTCAAAGGAAAAGCCTGACTTAGCACTAGAGCTATGTCCGATATCCACAGTTTTCCCTAGTCAAATCATGACAAGGTGTTAAGTCCTCCAGCTTCATGTGTGAGTGGCCGCTTGCTGCCTGTTTCCCCTCGATAGGCAGCTGGAGGTAGACGCCCCGCAGACACAGACAGAACACAGCCACAGAGATCAGACGGGCAGCGCCAGTCAGTGGACGGAAAGCAACCCAAAGAAAGGTACAGCTTACAGGCAGGAGGAAAAATTAGCATGACGCAACCGTACATCAGGTAGGGTAGAACAGCACTGGAGGAAAGCAGACGATTTGGGGTCTGTCAGTGGTTAGCTATGGGGGGAGGGGTATCAGTGTATGTAAGTGAGTGTCTAATGCAAACCCTGCCCCTATCCCAGGCCCTGCTTGTCCTCTGATGGTACCGACTCCCTGGAGGAGGACAGTCCTACTCCACAGCCCAAACCCACTCAGCCATTAGCCAAGGCTAGATGGACCAGTAAGAGCTAATCCCATCTCTGCCTCCCCCAATCAAATCACCCCAGCACAACCCTCCCAAACTCCAAACGCCCTCCCTGAACGGACTCTCCCCTTCCTCCTCCCGCCCAGGCGAGGTGTCAGACCTGGTGGCCAGGATGACGCGCGGGCACCTGGGCGCAGCGCCGGGCCCTCCGCTGGGCAGCAGTGACAGCGAGGACATGGAGGAGAGACGGGGTCGGGGGTCAGCGTCGGCGCCCGGACCCCCCAGGGCCAGACGGGAACCCTCTTGGAGTCGTGACGCGTGCAGACCCTCCACGTCTTACTCCCCTGCTGGACCTCCACCTCCGAGAGCGACCGAGGAGGTGGGGCAAAGTGGAAGCGAGCTGGAGCACATCTCTAAGAGCTTTGCGGGTAAGGGCCCCGCAACCTTGAAACGACCGCTATTGGAAGTGGATGTCGAACGTGTGACATGGTGATGAGTCTCGTGGGAACATCTGAGATGTTTGGCTCCCGGTGAAGAGGAGTGATGGTTGTGGAACCCGACTCCTTCCTTGTGCAGGCGTCCAGAGTGAGAGCGAGGAGGATGCGGACTTCCATTCGGTCAACCGCACCTTCAACATGACCTGTGGAGTGTGGGAGGATACGAGACCAGGAGAGGTACAGGTGATCACACCACACACCTTCTCTGCCTCAGCCCTATCTAGAAATCCATTTTACTTTTCGTGTGTGTGTGTGTGTGTACGCCCAGGAGGACGGGACCTCCGAGTCCGACCTGACCCAGTCACCTGTGGAGCCTTCCAGCATATTCTACACCCCCGACCTTCAGCAGAGGAACAAGCCACACCGAAGCGGCCAGGTCAACATCCAATCCGAAAGCACAGACTCCCAGGCACGCACACGTCCTTAGAGAGGTATCACATTGTGACCCGTGTCTGCCTGGTTGTGCCCCTCAGACCTCCAGCTCGGAGGAGGACCTGGATGTGACAGTAGAGGTCTGCAGGCCTGCCGCCAGCCAGAACGGCCCAGGGGAACAAACCCAGGAACCCAAGAAGCACAGGGGTGAGACTGGCGACGCGCCTGTGCAGACTAGCTGATGTACTGAGCACGCTTGCAGAATATGAGTATGATCGATACCGGGTGTTCATCAAATCTACTGGCTAGTTGTAGGATACGTACAGTATGTATGTGCTGCATAGCAAGCAGAAACAGTGGCCACGTTATGTTTTCCAGAAACGACACTGGATTCAGAGATCGGAGCGAACCCCGCTATCAATGAGCATGTCCCATTTCCTCTGGCCAGGTAGGAGGATGTGCGGACAGGAACCTAGCCATGTGCAGGTTCATGTCCTCCTTAGATCTCTGTATTCTTTTAGGGTTGTTTAATGTATGCCCCAAGCTTTATACGTCCCTTCATGTGTAGACCTGATGAGAATGCTCTGCAGGAGCCGTGGGGAAGGGTGCGGTTGTAAAAGAGGCAACGTGTTTTAATAATGAATTATGGATGTCATGTGTGTGTGTTCAGTGGCTTCCCTAACCTGTCTGACTTGGCGGAGCTCTCCAGCATCACATGCTCACCTGGCCAGCTCCAGGACTGGGTGGGCCAGGAGAAACAGCCCCCCAGCCCCCTAAACCGACGCCCCCCACCCTGCAACAGCACCCCTCGCAGCCCAGGTTACAACCCCTGTCCCACCTCAGAGCACTCAAAAGCTCCATTCTAGATTTTTCCAAAATCGCCGTCCAGTACAACCGTTATCGGAATCCACTCATAATGCATTTGTTCTTATGAGATTAAGGGGTTAGTGATGAGACACCATAGATATACAGCGTTATTCATCAGGCCATCACTGACATGCCGTCCCGTTGCAGCACCAGCGGGCCACTGCAGGGGCCTGGGGAGCAGGGAGGGACCCGTGCCTCTGTTACCCAGCCTGCTGGACACCTCCCCCTGGGGCAGCAGCCACTCCCTGCCCCCCCACACCCAGAGCTACACCACAGACAGCTACGCCACGGCCACCGGCAGCATGGGAGACAGCACCACGGTCAGGAGATACGTACTCGTACCACAGTCAGGATCAGTGATGGATTGGCCAGCCACAAAACATTGCAGTGTTAGAAATGAACCCTTTAAGCTTGACTGTCACGTTCTTAGATGTTGATAGGACATGACGACAATTCTGCGTCGTGAATTGATTCACGTGTACTGCTGATACTTCATGCTGGTCTAGTTTCCAGGGGGGGGGGGGAGGAATATGGTTTGAGTGGGTGAACTTGATTGTAGTACTCTCATGATGTCATCAGACGGCGTCGTCCCTGTCCAGCGTGCTGCAGTCCCCCCTCCTGCACGGCTCCTCCCCCGAGGAGACGGACACGCCCACAGGGCCCCCGGACTTCACCACGGCCAGCTCGGGAGAGAGGCAGACTACCAGCCAGGAGGGGATGTTCTCCTCTTACACCCTGCCCACCACCACTGAGGGAGGGGGGAAGGAGGAGGAGGAGGAGGGGATGGAGATGGTGGAAGAAGAGGATGACGGTCAGGACGAAGAGGTCCGTAGCGTGGATCTTCACCAGAGGCAGGGAGGAACCAGAGATGGCGCAACCCCAGAGATGTCAGAGGGGAACGAGGAGGAGGAGGAGGGAGAGGAGCAGGCTAGCGGTGGCGATGCTACCTCCATGGAGGAGGAGCCTGGAGGTACTGGACTGGCAGACCCTGATGAAGGTGAGGAGTTCTCCTGTTGTCTTAGGCCTGGTTATGGATGTGGCTTTTTCTCGGGGCCTGGTGATGGAGCTTTTCCAGAAGTTACCACACAGGCCACAACGAAGAAACTCGATTCAACCGAGCAAAACTTGAGCAATAATGTGTCGACAGGCATATATGGGGTAATCATTTCTGCCATGACGGTGGCAAACATAACACCAACACCAACTGCAGGGTAAGTCCTGTGTTAACCCTTTCCTCTCAGAGCTTGAACGTGAGGAGGAAGAAGAGAAGGGTGACGAGGAGTCGCTCGAGGAGGAAGACGTGTCCGAGGAGAACGCCACGTTTGAGGAGGACGAGCGGAGGCTATTGGAAGGTGAGCGGGCAGACGTGCGACGCTCAACTGGACACCCTTCACAAGGCGGGCGCCACACACTCGCTGCACTGCATGCTCAGAACAGCAGAAGAATCAATCCACCCGATGTTTGTGACGTGACTTCCATTCAGAGGACACGGTTGCCTAAATTGAATTGGTTTCGTCACTGTTTGCTCTGAGCAAGTAACCTGAAAACAAGCACTGGGTGTAATCGGTCAGATGAGAGTTACACAACACCGTGTGCGCTGTTTTCAGAGGAGGCCTGCGATAGGCCGATAGGCGTGTCAGCACGTGTCCAGCAGAGCCAGGCCAGAGGACCACCTGCAGGCCCAGAGTCCCTGGAGGAGACCGACAGGTACAGCAGGCTCCACCACACACGGCTCATACCTAGGAGCACTCATCTCTGCTGTGAAGAAGAGTTCAGGACTCTGACACCGCATGTTGCCATAGCATTCATCAAATGTGCAGCACATGCACGTTGGAAGTACTTAGTTATACCGAGTTGGGGGGGTATGCCTTTCTTCCACTACGACTACCGAACCCTGCTAAGCAAACTCTTCCGTTTGGTTGTTTGTCTGTCTCAGAGCCCACTCCACTCTAGACGAGGTGCTCCAGTGCATGCTCGTGGACAGAGCTGGTGGGCAGAGGGTCAGGAGCCCAGGGCCCGCGCCACATCTCAAGCCCCCGTGCGTGTTCAGTCTGTAGCTAGCTCCGATCATGCAATACAAACACGACACTTCTGTTCAAACACGGTTCCAGGCGGGGTTTGGCGTCAGGGTTGTTTGACGAGGTCTGGTAAACGGCCGCGGGGGTTTGTTTGGCCAGGGTGAGCGCGTGTGAGCCCCAGGCGGAGGGGGAGGAGGATGTCGTCAACCCAGGAGGGGACTGTGTCGAGACCGCGGAGGGGAAACGGGATGAGATCGCAGACACCGCCCCAGTCCCTGTAGCAGGTCATCTCATTTTAAGATTCCTATATGTTCAATGTAGTGCACCTTTCCTGCCCAAGCAAATTCCTTGTCTGTGCAAACTTTCATGGCGATTAAAACCCTGATTCTGAAACCCATGTACTTTTTTTTTTTTACTCGTTTGTGTCTGTAGCTAATACTCCTTGAGTATAGGATATAACCATTGATGTTGTATGTACAGTATAGATCCAACCTACTGTGTTTCTACAGGAATGCAGGAGATGGCTAGTCTTGGGACCTGGAGCCAGCCTCACAGGTGGAGAACATAGTCGTGTATTTCAGCTCAAACTATCGTCTTTGCCTTTTAAACAATTCTTAACTTTAATTTTCTTAATTTACCCAAGCATCATGGCATACTGTATCATGTACCCTTGTCTAATTTTTTATACGTTACGTCTCATATGTTAAACAAGGTTTTTTTTACCTGCAGGGTGATTGTTCTGGAGCAGACTCCAGTCAAAATGCCAAAGTGTGCCCAACCAAGTAATGAGAGAGTGAAGGAACATGATGGGTATTTAATGTGACAGTAATACATGTGATGTAATTTTACCATTGATGCATTTTATATTGATTGTTAATGAAAATGGGTAATGGAATATTAGATGAAGTTTAATATATTAGAAGTTCAATGTGAATGTTTGTTCTGCCATAATTAAAAATAGATTTTTCCTCCTACTTTTAAGATTCTGAAGGCATTTGGGCCAGCTCAGTACTTCTAGTAAAACATACAATAAAATGCCTTGTTACCCTCATAATGTTCCATGAGATGGTCAGTGTTCTCTACAGAAGTAGTTTGGACTATTGATGTTTTTATGTCTGTTTTACCAACTGTCAATGCTTTTTACATTCAGATACAATTGTATGATTATTTTAAAAGTTTCATTTATGGTTTGACTATTTTAAACATGAAAATACAAGTTTTGTGCAAATCCTGGAATGTTTTGATGAAATTGTATTAACTGTTACATTTTATTGTTTTTACATTTGGCACTCTTGTTCAATAAATTAAGCATGTGCTTCTTACGGTCATGTGCTACGGTCATTTTTTTAATTTTAATACAGACGACCATGACATACATGTCAGACAAGACAATCATTCAAGCATACATATCTGCTATTTCAAGCTTTCTTCATCAGCATTTACACATGGAAAATGTATCACAATGCATTTTCACCCATCAGTCAAAAAGCCCCTCAGTATCAAGTAAAACTTGATATAAAAAAATAGTGCATTTCAAATTTACAACATCGCCCTTCCACAAACAGCACTTTTCAACCTTGATCCAACAGTTGTCGTGTCTGGAATTTGAATTTCCTTTGAAAAGTCCTTGGTGTTCATGTTTCAAAACAACTAGCTGGAATTACATAAACCTATGTAGGTATCAAACTTGGAATTCAACACACAATCTTTCAACAAGGTTCACATTCCTGTCTACTAAAGGGACAGAAAGGAAGAGATGGGCAGAGTCCATCATGTTCACCACACATCCACCATGCAGTGGGGTCTAGAATCTCAACAGTCTCTTAGTCACACGTTCTTCCCACCTCATAGCAGGCGAACATGCCCCTTCTTGTCCAGATCTACAAGACCCAGGTGTTCCAGTGTCTTCAGCTTGGCCTCGCTAACCTTCATATTCAACTGCTTCATCTTTTGTAGACTGAGGTGACCACTGGAGATGAAAAATAGCAAAAATGTAAACTTAAGGAAATAGTTCATTTCTTTGTTTAAGCCTGAAAAATGACTTTCCTATCAATGACTACACGTCCAAATACCACGACTTGACTAAACCACCTATTCCAACAATCAACAATTAGAACACTTCTTAGAACGGTGTTGTCATAACCCAACTAGGGGGAGGGGGGGGGGGGTGTCTGTGCAAAGGGTCACGTGTCTCAGCATGAACACGACTCGTCAGACCTGTTCCTTCTGCTGGAGAAGTGCTCGTGCAGCTGCCTGTGGAAGGCGTTGAGGCCGGCCAGCTTGACGTTCGAGCGGACGCTCCGTGGGACCGCCTCCAGCGTGGCTTCGCTGAGCTCCTCAAACTCACTGGAAGCTGCGAGAGGAGAACGAGTCAAGCGAATGCCCGAGTGAAACCATTTCCAGCCAAAACAACGTTTCATTCCAACACACTAGAGTACACACCCAGAATTGTATACACATGCATGGGATGGCTTTCTGCCGTCTAAACTAGGCCTGGAGGAACAACGATGTCACCTTGCTGGAGGAACGAGTCTGGTTTGAGTATGAAGAGTAAATTTCCATGGGAAATGTCACCTTTGAAAAAGGGAGCGTAAGGGTTTTGCTGTAACTTACACGGTGGCTGCTCTTGGGCTTGGACCTCTATTGAAACGGGCACCTGTTGGAACAAACACATTTGGTATGTTTTCCTGTAAAAAAGGATCAGATTACGACAACACAATGTAAAGCAGAACAGGCTAGAATTGTCCGTTCTACCTCTGCAGTGTCTTCTTTGACTGTTAAACCAAGGAACTCGGTTGACAACTGTTCAGCCTCAGTCAGTGGCGGAACCTACAATAATAACAACAAAAAAAACATATAGACACACATATTCAAAGAATATCCAACCAAATGCACCGTTTTCAGGCACACAAGCAGCATTTGTCCTCGCGGCCTGCGGGCAGAAGAAGAGGGCAAGCTACCTCTTCGTCTGCGGTGTGCTGGAGCTGCTGCACCAGCTGCACCGTGGTGCTGAGGTGGGCCCTGATCGAGTCCATGGACTGCTTCTGCTCCGCCTCGATCTCCTGCACCTGTGCACACAGCGCCGCGTGCCTGGCTTTGATGGCAGACAGGTTCTCCAGCAGCTTCACCGGGTTCTCCTGCGGAGACAAACGTTAAGCCGGGTTACACATGAATCTGATTCCGTTTCGGGGGTTGGAAGAGTAGACCCTTTTGTTGCAGCACTGACGATGCATGTTCAGAGATTTGGACTCGGAAGGCAATTATATGAAATCAGAGCGAGAGTTCTGGTGTTTGTGCACTCACTTCGACGGTACCGTTCTCCGAGGCGTTGGTTAGAAAGTCCAGCCTCAGCCGTTTTTCTATGTACTCCATGTCGGCCTCAGTCTTCTGGAACTGAAAAAGACAGCCCGTTTAAAACACATTTTATCCTCATACAACGCAATTCATTCATGGTAATTATAAAGGTAATTTTACAGACCAACAGTCAACATGAACAAAAGAGGAGTCCTTTAGTATCTTCTAAAATCACAGGTACGTGCCTCCAGCGTTTTATGGTCTTGAGATGGGTGGAGTCTTGCTCTGGGCAATGCACAGTGCCATTATAGATGTTTTAACCTAAACCCTGAAACCCTATAAGCAATATTGCACTACTCTGAACAAAGTGGACAGCAGAGACAATATTGATAGGGTTCCAGGACTCAGGATCAATCCAATGAGTCAAATTATGCAACGCCACAAAACGCCGCCCTTGGAAAGCAGGTAAGAATATGCCTAGAAAAGAGATGATTTTTTTTAATTGATCTAGGTTTCAGACTTAATTTCAGTAGTGTTTATGATAGCCAATCAAAATATTCATATAATCTCAAATGCACGCTTTTGCGAGATGAAAGTAGTTTATTAGAATGATCATAGATATTGAGGGTACTATTATGCATTATCTGACACGTGTCTTATTATGTGTGTTCCAAATAAAAGGTATCACATGACTGAAGAGCGAGTCCAAGCCCTATGACCTTACATTATTAGCTGCATCCTTGTGTCCAGGGCTGTGTTGCTGCTTTCAGACGCTTTGACAATACTATTGCACTGCTAGCTGTCCAATACAGTAGTGCAATGAAGTCAGAGCACCTGCAAACAGCGTCTGGTTCATCATAATTTAAAACCTATCCTTTGGGAACAATCCCTGGCCAATGCCCTTTTAACATTGCACTGCTTTTATTGCAGGGTCACCAGTAGTACAATATAAAAGGGGCACTGGACAGACAGAAAACTTTCAAGATTCCAAATGTTCCGGAGTGTTGTCAGCCCTGAGAAGGAAAGATAGACATCCTTCACCTGTAAAACTTGTGAATGAGTATCATGCAACTGGGGTTCCGTTTGTTTGACTTGCGTTCACTAGCTAGTGCCTTAGTCTGGTGAAACGGACTCAGTTATCCTTTCATACAGTAAGATAGCAATAAATATGCGTGCTGGCTAGCCACCTTGTCCACGATTATTCCCAAACTCGGGACGTCGCTAAAACTTGTTTCATAGTTGCTCTAGATTTAAATATTAACGGCAACACACCGGGAGCGAGCGCGCGGTCCCGCAAAGGGAACATGGAGACGGCCTCTGTGTAGGCGCAGGCTGTACTAGCTGTACGAGTACTAGTACTCCCTGTCCTCATTGAAACGTGTAGTAGGCTAACAGCTAAGGTTAGCTAAATAAACAATACATATATTGGCAACATGCCATGTAATGAACTATAAATATGCCGTTTTTCGAATAAACAACATTGCTCTGCAGGCTTCGTCTTTTTTACGTTTCTTACAAACGAATCATAGCGATCAGAATGGCAGAAAAAAAACGGAATTGAGATACCCGCGAGCTAGCTGGTCTAGCAGAATTCCTATTTCTCTTTCACGCACGGATCATTTGCCAAAGTGTTTAATAGGACGAGACTATGGTCATATGTAATGTCCAACCATGTAGATTGGTCTACACTGCTTTGTACAAATGTACGGTTTAGTTAGCTAAAACACATCTTACCATCGCCTCCAGTTTATCAACCGCTGTCTCCATGTTGAATAGTTTACATTCCTCAGGCAGGCAGACCCGTAAATATATTGCCACTGGTTCATGTAAAGGCTGCTGTGATTGGTCAGCTGTCAAGAATAGTGGCAGGAGATTGGACAGTTGAGCGACACCGCAGTAGAGGAAATGGGCGTTGGAAAAAGGGGGGAGTTCATAAAATGGCGATCTGAACATTGGTTGGACTACTGATTGTAAAATAGTGCGTTTATTGGTGGATGGATACGTGTTTTGATTCTGTGTTTTTTATTCTACAGTCATACAAAAATATTTCTGTGAGTTGTAGAGAACATTTGAGAGCCATTTCATTTGTATATTAATTTAATTCGCGTTATGGCTGCTAAGACATTATACCAAGCTCTTGTTGTACTTTATAATTTGTATTTTTACGATTTGCAGTCAAATAAAATATCGAATGAAAATACATCCCTCAATGTCGTATATTCTATCTTACATGAGTCTCTAGCTCTCTCTAGTGGTGTGTGTGTGTGGATCATTCAGAAAAGCGTCTGACAAACTTCAATTTAGATTTTTGTCCACTGTTGTATATGGCATCGCACTGTGCAATAAACTGTATCAATTAACAGAGAATATTGCATTTCATCATTTTTGCACACTACTTCAGACGGTACATCTATCTATCTATCTATGTAAGATACCTAGTGAAACTGACATCAGGCTATACAAATGAATGAAAATTACAATATACTGTTTATTAATATATTGATTGAAAGTGTCACCCAATAGAAATATCAAATCAACTCACAGTCAGTAACGGGAAAAGGCCAGGGACCAATGAAGTTTGTTACTTTAAATGTGTAGTTGACATTATATTTCTCCAATCCTAAACAGAGATGTTCCTAGCTTCACCAATCAGCGAGATGTAACTCAAGTGGTAGCCTGCCCACCATACTTAACATAGGTTGAACTGTACGCTGGTTCTCTCGACCGGGAACTGAGCTAGAGGACGTTTGAGTCACTGTGTACAGAGGGCCACTATATTTCATTTTTTGTTACAATCAAGCCAAGCAGTAACGTTTCAACATGTTTTCTCGCGTAGCAAGACCTACAGTTTGTATAGCTCGAAGCTTGTCCACTTCAACACAGGTAAATATTATGTAATCTCTCAGTGACAGTGTCACCTCTGAGTGAAATTACTAACGTTAGCCTAGCTAGCTAGCTTGCACTATGTAGTTTAGCTTGAGTTGATGTACTATGGAGAGTAGAATTTTGGCTGTGGTAATAAAATTAAGTAGGCTAGTTGTCTGTCATGTTGATTTGGATAGATAACCTTCGAGCTACATGCCTGGCTATAATGTTAGGTAGCTTCTATGACTGAACCCCCCCCTTGATATGCTACCATTACAGTACAACTGTGCTACCTAACGTTAGCTACCTGAGTCTAGCTTTCAGGTTCACGCTACAATTCTCGAGCAGTCATGTTCAGAAAGGTCAACTTGAGCTCCAATGCAACATAGACTTTCTTACGTTAGATGATCGTTAAATTGGTTCATGTTAGCTCATTGTTGCACTTCTCCTGCGGAAAAGGGTTGTAAACTATACTCTTGCCAAGACTGTCTTGGAGTCTAGATTGTTAACACGCCACGCCTTGAACAAGGTTGTTCCCTACCAACTAACTTGCCATAGAATGGCATGACATGAGAAGTATCAATGCATGATCAACCGGGTTCTACTTGTATCCTTGGACGCTTGTAATGGCTTGCTCTCTCATACTACGGCCTATTTAAGATTAGGATTAACAGTAGCTAGCCACCTGTTTGCTACCCAACACGGTTTTTAATTGACTTCTTATTGGCTGTGGTAGTTACTGGCAACAAATAAATCATGTGGATATTTGTTGACAGCAACATACTAACTTAGCTGTCTGTGCTGTTTACCTTCAAGGACTGTTTTTGCTCAAGTTTACTCTTCACTGGTTTACATTCCTACAGTTTAATAAGATCACTTTGTTGAGGCGCCTGTGAAATCCTCTGAATGGTAATTTATCTAAATCTCCTTAGGACTTGTGACCAACTAAGAATGGTCAGGAGGTTTGATCCAAAAATATGATCTCGACCTTTGACCTTAAACATGAGAGGAGCATTCGCAGGTGCAGGTTTTGTTTCACCGCTTCTTAAAGCAAAGGAACAGGAATCATGGTGTTCAAATGTGAATAGAACTGTTGGATAAAACGGTGCTGGTTTTGCTGCCTTATTGCACACATTCAAAATGTATACATTTAGATCCATGTCCCCCTGGGAAAGTATTTACTTGATAAACGTATTAACCAAACAAACGTCTCCTCTTCCCTCAGAACAATGCCAAGGTGGCAGTGCTGGGTGCAGCCGGGGGCATCGGCCAACCCCTCTCCCTCCTGCTAAAGAACAGTCCTCTGGTCGGTGAACTCTCCCTCTTCGACATCGCACACACCCCCGGAGTGGCTGCCGACCTCGGCCACATTGAGACCAGGGCCCGGGTCACTGGTAAGACAGTGGCATTAGCATAGCATGCAATGCATGCTTGGCTAAATGGGTTCAAATGTGTGAAGCTCTGAGGTGTCCGACGAGAGTTCTAACCGGAGGTGATTGCTTAAAACGAGTGTACCATTTGTTCAAATGCCTCCCTTGACAAGATGTGATTCCTTCGCTAGGTTACATGGGTGCTGACCAGCTGGATGCTGCACTGCAGGGCTGTCAGGTGGTTGTCATCCCCGCTGGAGTCCCCAGGAAGCCTGGTAAGGTCCTGCTTCGGCTGGGGAAACCACCTGATTTCATGATGTATTCATAATCGACTTGAATTTCAATTCCAAATGAAAGTAGACGAGTAAATGGGTTTCCGAGACCTTCTCCCAACTCCCTTATGAGTTTGGAGCTAGTCTGAAACTCGGCAGGTGCACAGTCTCAGTGCTTTCTGTGTGCTAACCAGGCATGACCCGCGACGATCTGTTCAACACTAACGCTACCATCGTGGCCACCCTGGCTGACGCCTGTGCTCGCAACTGCCCGGAGGCCATGATCTGCATCATCGCCAACCCTGTGAGCGTCTCTTCCATCCCCCCGATAAGCACCTCATTCTACTGCTTACGAGGCTTAACAGTCCTGGTCATGATGACTATGTCGTCAACGTCTAACGTCTTGGATCTTTTCTTTTTTTTTTCCAATTGAAAGGTCAACTCTACTATTCCCATTGCATCAGAGATCATGAAGAAATATGGTGTCTACAACCCCAACAGAGTGTTTGGTGTCACAACACTGGACATTGTCAGAGCGAATGCTTTCATTGCAGATCTGAAAGTAAGTCATATTTACGATCTGTTATTAATGGGGGGGGGAAAAGAGAGGGTCATTAGCATTGCTAACTGCTTTATTGCCACACCCAGAGTGAAGGTCCTACACAGATAGGCAGGTTCCACCCTGGTCCAAGCTTGTTTTATTTATCCTGGAGATTATTGACAGATGAATAGATACAGATGGCATGACAAGGCAAAAAGAGGCACACCTAATGGAGGCAGGAGACGGGTCTCTCTGCTGAAGACATTTCTAACAGCTGTTACCAGTTATGTAACACTTGCTGCCACTTTTTACATGCGTGTGTAGTGACTGTGGAAAAGCTACTTGCTCATAGCTAAAGTTTCAGTGAGATTACACTGATGTTGGACGTTGCAAATGAACCCAGTAGACTCGGAATAGGTTGATTAAGGGAATATGTACTGTATTTTTGTATATACACGAGTCCATGTATCTGTGAAATATGAAGACAAGATGGCTGACAGTAGTTCCTCGTTGCAGGGCCTTGACCCAGCGCGTGTGAATGTCCCAGTGATTGGAGGTCACGCAGGCAAGACTATCATTCCTCTCATTTCACAGGTAAGACTAACGCCTACTTTGAAATCTCACTTGAATGGGCTTTCTTTTCTCTCTTTTCTTATATACTTCAGGTCTTTCATGGTGGTTTACAAGAATACCCAATGCATAGACTTAATGTGCTATAGGACCATCCCTATATTTTATCTATAGCTTGTCGCCATCTAGTGGTTTCAACATGTATATGAGGTAATGAATCAGTGCCTGTGGATTTTCTACAGGGCCTTGATAATAGGATTTGTTGTGAGAAAAAAGGAATCTGTCATGTCTTTCTCAAATTCTTTGGAAAAGCAAAATAACCTGCAAATGTATTTCAAATATTCACTGGGCAATAACTACTTCTCTAGTGTTCACCCAAAGTGGAGTTCCCAGCTGAGCAGCTGGCTGCCCTGACCGGCAGGATCCAGGAGGCTGGTACTGAGGTGGTCAAGGCCAAGGCTGGAGCAGGTGAGGACCGCAATATGAACCTGTCACAGCCAGCCGTCGAGGATTAGGATGAGCTGTAAAATGAGTGATCTGTGTCTCCCAGGCTCTGCCACTCTCTCTATGGCCTACGCTGGTGCCAGGTTCACCTTCTCTGTCCTGGATGCCATGAACGGCAAGGAAGGGGTCGTAGAGTGCTCATACGTGAGATCTGAAGAGACCGAATGCAAGTACTTCTCCACACCTCTACTCCTTGGGGTAAGTCCTGTACCGGCAAAACTAGACATTTTCAAGGCAGTTCAAAGATGTATTGAACCAAGAAGAGATGTTGTTTTGAGATTTTTTTCATTTTGATTATTACAGTTCATCACTGTCCCGGTTAGAGATTTATTTTTACTCAAAAGGAACGTGTTTTTGTCTTGTTCTAGAAACATGGGATTGAGAAGAACCTTGGGCTGGGCAAGCTGACAGCCTTTGAGGAGAAGCTGGTGGCCGATGCTATCGGAGAGCTCAAGGGCTCCATCAAGAAGGGAGAGGACTTTGTCGCCAACATGAAGTGAGCTGGGTTTGACTCAGCCTCTATGTCCATGGTTATTTATATTGTCCTTTCACTTAAAATGACAAAGTCTCTCTGGAGTCCAAGATTCATCATGTCTGACAAAACGATAGATGTTTGTTACTGATCAGAAGTGCAACGAAATTCATCAATAAACTGTTTCCTTTACCATTGTGCACTGGATCCATGTACATCTGAGATATATTGACATAAACTTGGCAGACAACTATATTTTGGAATCCTTGCCTATCCCTGCTTTTGTTCTTGTAGATGTTACATAGACATCCACTTAGTTATTCCTCTAAAGCACTTGGAATGTCAAAGTAGGCTCCTCCATGTCACTGCAAGGAATTGTGTGCAGTAGTGTGTTGTCCTTGTTCAGCAGTCCAGAAGGATTTGTGTTGTTCCTGCAAATGTATAAAGGCATCTTAAACCAGAGCACTTTGTGTTTTATATAATGTAAGGGACAGGGGGTTAATAGACATATTTTAAAATATTTAGTGTCTTCAAAATGTGCAGTGCAGTGAGGTTATACATTTGGACAACTATAGTAATGATGTCGTGGAATGAGGCATCTCAGAAACGAAATACTTAAACTTGCTTTTTACAGACTTGGTCATGAAATGGTTAAGAAGAATGTTTGGAATGAGCGCGCTACCTTGTAACCAAGGAGAAGCGCAGCACTACAAAACATACTATAGCTTTGCTAGACTACTAATAAACTGAAGTGCGGTCTGCAGCTGATTTTCAAGAGGAGTTTAGTTTTTAAATATCAACAAATTGATGGTTTTGAACGAGTATATTCAAGTTATTGGACGTGTATTTTCGCAAAATTTCACACGTTTGGATTTCAGTAAAATCACAGCTGGAACTGCTGCGGGGAAGCTTGTTGGTGCGGGATGTCACCGCAACGACGCACCAAGAAACAAGCAATCAGGCAAAACTTTTAGATATTTTTTTTTGCACAAAAGTAAATGTGGTCAGGACAGTTTGACAGCTGACTTTTAAACTTAATTTCAACCTTTAAATGACCGAAAGCGAAGTTAATTTGTAATTTTGTACACACCAGCCAACACGTATCCTAGCTACAATTCTCTGCACAATGTCCACCGGGATTCAGCAAGCCACACATCAAAGCATTAAGCCTTTCAAGTCCAGCGAAGAATACCTCTATGCTATGAAGGAGGATTTGGCAGAATGGCTGAAAGACTTGTATGACATTGAAATCGACGTGAGCAACATTTTGGAAATACTAGAGAATGGCTCCGTCCTCTGTTTCCACGCCAATAATGTCACAAGAGTCGCGGAAGAGTTCATTCAGAATTTCGGAATAGTGCGGCAGATCCAGTTGCCAAAAAACGGTGTCACTTTTGTAAATTCAGCCCAACGAGCCACCTTTCTAGCCCGGGACAACATCTCAAATTTCATAAACTGGTGCCGACAGCAGATGGATATCAAAGGTATGGGTGAACTCTATTATGATATACCTCATGAATATTAACTAGTCCTCCAAGTTGTTATTGCTTGTGGATGTGTAGCCTACTGCGCTTACAGGTGTTTGCTGTAACATGTAGGTTAATTGAGCCACTAGGGAGAGCTCTTGGCCCATTGTGAAAAAGCAAGTCCTCGGTTTCAGCTTGCTGTTATGGCTCACTTGTTTAAATACACACCCATCATCTCAAAGCAAAATGACACACAAATGTACCAAAAAATAATATGATTGCGATTCACACTGAAGCCTGGGACTTATGCAATTCTCAACTTCGCATGAATTAAAATAGACACCAACCTCCTAAAACCAATTCACCTGACCATGCACCGCTTGTGTTCTATGCCGTAACTCTCCCTCTCTAGATGTGCTCATGTTTGAAACGGACGACCTGGTGCTGAGAAAGAACGAGAAAAATGTTCGTGCTGTGTCTTCTGGAGGTGGCCCGACGAGCCTCTCGTTTCGGCATGGCTGCCCCAGTGCTGATCCAGCTGGAGCAGGAGATAGAGGATGAAATTCAAGAGGACCTTGAGCCGGAGGTCACCCCGCCACTGGCTAAACCCCAGCGCCAGTGCCTCCAACATCCAGAATCTGGATGAGATGGTGAGACTATACCAAAGGAACCAATTAGGGAGCAATACTGTCACTGTGTACTAATCTGATGGAGTTAACCAGTGATGAGGACTCCATTAGAACCACTTATCATCATCCCTCACCTACAAGGAGGCCAGTCTATACTGGTCTCATGGGCAGTTTATTTACAGTGGCTAATGAATAATTAATCTATTATTGACTGCAATGTAGCTAACAAGGTTTATGGCCTGATTTCACTGAACTCAATTTATACACTTGTGTTGTGGGGAGAGATTGGTTTGTTCAGGTTGCTATAGAGCAGAGCAGTGAGTGAGTGATAGGGCATGGACACGGTCAATATTACTGACCAGAGTAGAGCCACACTCAAGGCTTGGCTGTTGAGATGTCAGAGATTTGTGGTGTGCCCCAGTGATTTACTGCAGACACTTCCTGATATATTGTATACACACAAGCAGTTACAAACATCAATGGAGAAGCGAGTTAGCGGTCCTGTCTCTAAAAGAAGAATGTGCACCCAAGTGGTTATGTTTTACTTTTGGTTTAATGGAAACTAATGTAGTCGTAAGTGTAAAACATAATCACGCTCTTAAGTACATTGCAGAACCAGGAAAGAAGATAAAAAATCAAATTAAAAAAACATTAGCGAAATAAGACACACATACTATACAATGCACAAACAGCAATGACATGTCTGTTCTATAAAGTAGTACACATCATCCATACATTTGTGAAGGAATAATTACATTATGGAACGTAAATACTGTCTTGGTTGTGTGTGTGTGTGTGTGTGTGTCTCCATTTCCCCAGGTCCAGCACTTGATAAGCCGATGCACCTGTCCCACTCAGTTCCCCATGATCAAAGTGTCAGAGGGCAAATATAGAGTCGGTGACTCCAGTACTCTTATATTTGTGCGGGTATGTCGACAGAGTAATCCCCTCCTTCTTCATTTTCTCATCAATCCCTGTTACCATTCAGCTGAGCTCATTCTCTGCCTGTCACTTCTCAACTCTCCATCAATTCCTCACCGACCCATCTACACACTGCTGCACAAACAAAATGCCTTTCAATAGAATTATTATGAGAGATCCGTGTCATGTCACTCTGACCAGACAATGGCGTTGAATTCTTATGTGAATCACTATTGCTGAATACCACATTTGCATACAACAAATACTCATCTTATGAATCCTCAACATATTTCTAGTCATCGTATGCAGCAAGTGTAATGTGTGTGTGTGTGTGTGTATATGCATCAGTGTTAATGCATGTGTTCCCGTGCTGGTTCAGATCCTGCGGAATCATGTGATGGTGAGAGTGGGAGGTGGGTGGGACACCCTGGAGCATTATCTAGACAAGCATGACCCCTGCCGCTGCAGCTCTCTCTGTGAGTCCTCTCCCCTCACCTCGCTCCCCGCACACCCACACACCTGCACACCTCATCGGTATGCTCGTCACCATCCTCGCTGCTCCGGAGACGACGTCTCCATCTCATTTGTACTACGCCAATGTGTTACAATACAGCTTGAATAAAGCTCGGAGGTGCAATTGTTTGACTTCATCAGAGTGAGTCCTTGCATATTTAGCGCAGTGTGGACATCATATCGTTTCAAGGCAACGATTTACAGTTATAGTATCGTTAACCTAAGAGTCAAATTTCCACTGGCAGAATTCCTAATCATTAAACAGCTTGTGGGACACTTTCAGTGTAAGTCACTAGATGGCAGCCATTGCCTTAAACACACAGACTTGTCGTTGAAGAAGAAGCATCTCGTTTGGGGCTGTGCACCTATGGCTGTGCAGCGACTAAGCACAAGTGTGATGACGCTGATGCTGAGTCACACTGTGACATCAGAGCTACTATCATTTGACACCACTGAGCCGCGCTTTTGTAATGCAAGACGCATTTACCGTTGAATCATCATGGCCTTGACCTCACAGAGAAAAGATAAAATGTACATTCTTTGATGAGACGAGGGTTAGGGCATAAGGAATGAATGCCCTATGGTTGTAAGCTTGTTTAGGTAGTAGTTTTATTACAGTGACATGAAATATTGAATTTGGTTTTTAATGGAGAGGCATGTGTTTAATTGACAGTGACTCATTGCATAACCTACCGTGAATAATGGACATCCTTTTTATCTGCTCATTTAATTGACTTGCAATTAGCATAATGCATTAACTAATAGATGACATAGAAAGAAAAAGTGTTCATTTCATGTCTGATCTGCCACCAGCCCAGCATTGGAGACCGGAAAATAACATACACACTGCAGTCATTGTTAATTGTTCCTGTCCAATTCCAAACCAACAAATATACTCACTTACTTGATTTGCAGATTTAATATACCAAATGCGTGAAAATGGTTTGATTCCTAAAACTAACATAGTGCTATCAAAGTGTGCAGCATTGCCTAACCACCCCATTAACATGCAAGCCAGTGCTCATTAAAGCTCAGTCTTGTGCAGTGAAGTCTCGGCTTCATTTTCACCTCAGCCAGAGACGGCGGTGTTTACCAGCCTCCCTGCTGCACAGGTGACAGACGACGACCTTGTTTCCCCTCCTCCCTCATTTTCCATTCCTCTCCTCCCTCTCTCCCCATTCATCCTCAGCCCACAAGCTGGCCCAGCGCCCGGCCACTCCGGTCCACGAGATCAAAGGCAGGTTGACGCCGCGCCCAGACGGCACTGGGGGGACCCATCAGCCTTCCACTCTGCTCCTGAGCCGACATGCTCAGGTCCCGCTCCAGCCTGTCCTCTGGACCCCCTCGGCACCCTCCTCCATCCGAAAGGGTCTGAGGCCCGCCAGCCTGTCGCCGGACCTCCGCTCTCGAAGCCCACATCTGAGGTCTCGCACCCCAGACCCGGGGTCGACGAGCCCGGATCCTGTCGCGAGAGCCTCCCGCTCCCGTCTCCCCAGGTGCTCCCTCTCTCCAGGCCCCGGGGACACCAGGAAAACTCCAGGCACAGGGCTCAGAACCTTCAGAGAACTAGAGGCTCCTTCTCCGAGCAGGTATGGGAGACCTGGGAGATCATGTTTTACCATGAGCTGAAATGTGTGGCGATGGCGTAGGGGGAGATGACAGACACTGGTCGTGATCATTATCATAATGTCATAAAGTCCAGTTCTTCAAGAGACCATCACGGGAGGTTTCAGTACCCGAGTGGATAATCAATCAGCTAATGTCAGTAAATGCCACACTGACCTTCAACACAGTTTGATCCTAATATACTCATTAAAAGCACAGCACGGTTCCTAGTCCTCAGAACCCTCACTGATTATTATACATATCAACCACATTATCACGCCACCAACTTACTCACAGTGACTAATGTACTTGTGCTGTGTCGCTGTGGTGCTTCTACTGACCATAAATACCAGGCCAAGACACCCTTCAGACACTTATCTGACCTTAACGGATTATTTAATAGGTGTTGAAACATTGTGCAAATTCACAGGTATAGACTTCAACTAGTCAAGGAATGTTTATTAACATAGAGTACTAATGTGGTGGCCATTACTCATGTTGATTAGGAATGTGTGGATATAAACTTTAAATGGAACCTTTTGACATGTATTTGATTCAGAGTAATGGCCTACAGGATACGCAAGTAGGACAAAATCTTCTATGCAGGGCTAGAAACAAAGCTCCAAAAAAATGCATTTACTTATTCCTAGAGTAAGCATCTCTCTGATTAAAACCATCTCTCCTACAAACAAGAAACTTTGAACGGGTCTGAGATGACTGTGTTGAGACCAAGTTTATCTAGGCTGTAAAAACAGCCTAAAATAATAATAATTATATTGCAATTCCCAATTGCATTTAGTTCATTTGTGTTTGGTCATTTCCCTGTTAATGTCCTTCATAACAGGTTAGATTACTAAAATGAATCAACGTTATGCCATGCCACAATGTGTTATTGTGGACCACTTGAGCACAAATGGTTGCTAGAGGTGTAATCATCTGAGAGATGAGTGTGGTATTGCATATTTTAGCACTTAATCTCCCAAACGGGGCTATCTGTGGACAGCTTGTTCTTGCTGAATCAAAGCAAGGGGACAAAAAAAAGGATGCAATGATTGTGCCTTGGGTCGTCATTTAATTTGGACAAATATGCCATATGCAAGCCCAAGCATAATCCTTTAAGACTGGTATGTCATTAGGCTGTTCACAAACTTCAGCTCTGGTGCCCTAGTATCTTGTGTGGAGGATGTAACAGCTGAGAGAGTCTTAGGGATTATCCATGCCTCTTATTCCTGAATCAAGTCCCTTCACTCCACTTCTGCAGACTAGGTTCTGACGTAGCGGCCCGACTTCGTTTCGATTTCTCTGCAAATCCCAAACTTTGAGAGGTAAAACGGAAACACATTTCGAGCAAAAAGTAGGTTAGTGTCTGTTGTGTGGAATGCCTCACTGGACAGCCTATGAAAGCTCTCTGTGGAAGTGAGAAGCAAGCAGATTGGGCGATTTTAAGACTGCTGCACCATGTTGTGTGTCAGCATTTGAGCCTGTCCTTCTCATTTGACACCTGGGGCACAAACAAAGTCAAACGGTGTCTCAAAACTACGGTGCAGCTGACTAGTTTGTACCTGATTTCCCTGACTGCAGCTGGAAACTCGTTTCCATTTGTCGTTTTCATTGTCCAATGGCAGATCTCTGGCAGTGGGGAATCTTGGGGTTATCTTGGTCTCCTCTTGGTTAAGGATGGCTCTTCTCTCTCTCCTATGGGAACATTGGCTCAAGGTGAAAAACGGCCATTTGCGCAAATCACTGTCCTCTAAAATATTTCCCCCAGACTCTCCCAGCTTTCGAGAGATTTCGACGGCAGAGGCTATCAACCTTTATTTCTACAGCATCTGAGATTGCAGATTGAGATTGAAGCAGGGTTGTGTCTGAGTCTGACCTTGTCACTGCTATTTCATCCAACATTCCATGAGGTTCTATTCACGTTTATTAAAGGACTCTTTAACCCTTGTCTTATCTTCGGGTCATTCCCATCAGTCATTGTGACCCACCGTCGTATTGCGACAACTTTACCGCATACAAAAACAAAGTGAAGCATTTTCTTTTAACCGTTGGGCTGTCTCAGACCCCCCCACATTGCAAAGGTTAAAATAAATGTTAACCTTTTTTTATTTGTTTTTGTATTGGGTAAAATTGGGTAAACACAACGATGGTTTGTTATGAACCTTTGGGTCATGTGACCCGAAGGCAGCACAAGGGTTAAGGAAGATCTGAACAAGGCTTTGCTGATTGTCTGTATAGTGTTAGCCTTTCAATGATGCTGAGTTTTTGCTTGCTTGCAAGACCTGAATAGAAAGTACATACTAGAATGACATAATAGCTCTTTGTTAAGTGTTGTAGTGCACCAGACTGGAAAGCTTGCAGATAACATTAAGCTCTCACTTGATGAAGTACTGGAACAACTATGTGTTCCAGCTGGAAAATGACCTTGTCAACAAACTCTTCAGTTTCAAGGGAGTTATTTCCTGGTAAATAGAAGTTTCTCTCTTACAGGAAAACTGAATGTAGGGTAACCAGAATATGGATTATTACCTCCTTGGTGCAGATCTCTACACAGCTTCATAGTCACTTAAGTCTGGCTCTGGAAGAGACAATACACTGATATTTCTGAGGATGGTTTTGAACCTTTAGTTGACATCTAAGAACCGGATGACCGGGAATCCGTAGAACTACTATGTACTGTACTGTTGACAGCAGACGTTTTGGATTTAGATTGTTGAAGTTTGAAGTCTACCTGGTCAGAGACTGCATCTGTATGGCTCCAATTGTTTCAATTCAAATCCTAATGTATTTTTATTTGGTGAAAATGACAGGTCATGTACTAGCTTCTGAACGCCAGCTTTAGAGCAGTGTCTGGATATCTGCCCACTTGCAAGAATGTAACAAATGAGCTATTATGAGGGTGTGAAGGTCACCTCTGACAGTCCTGATAAGCAGAGGTACGTCCAAACATGATAGATGTGTGTGTAATCTAGGTCCTTCTTTTTCAGACTGAGACAAAGTGCCTCCACGCCCACACTTCAGCACCTCCAGGCAGAGAAATATGACTCGGCATTCAACTCCTCCACCAGGACAGGCCGTGAAGCCAACCGCTCCTCGCCAGCCCCGCGCCTGACCAGCAGCCTTCCTCGCCCCGTCCAGCGCTCCTCCACACCCCAGCCTCAACCCCAGCCCCAACCCCATCGCTCCTCCACACCCCAGCCTCAACCTCAGCCCCAGCCCCAACCCCATCGCTCCTCCACACCCCAGCCCCAGCCCCAACCCCATCGCTCCTCCACACCCCAGCCCCAGCCCCAGCCCCAACCCCATCGCTCCTCCACACCCCAGCCTCAACCCCAGCCCCAACCCCAGCGATCTAAAACCCCCTTGGTCTTCCACAGGCCCCCTGGCCAACCCTCCTTCCAACCACAGTCCCAGTCTATGCTGGAAAGTAGGCTCACCCAAACCTGGACCAAATCCCAGTTTGCCTCCAAGCTCAGACAGAGCTCCAACCACACCGATAATTCCAGCCTTTCTTCAATCCTGAGGCAAGGAGGGCCTTGTACACCCAGACCTGCTACCCCTATAAGAGGTTACAGTCCAGCTAGATATACTCCTGACTGCACAAGGCAACCCACCATCACTATCCAGGAGCCCGACAATGATAATCCTCCACAAAAAAGGCCAACTCTAATTCGCACCTTCTGCCCTGCCAATAAGAACAGGGATTACTCGTTCGGGGAGGCCCCAGTTAGGTCCTTTAGTCCCATTGGTGGAACCCCTAGGGGGGTTCAAAACAAGACATCGACCCCTGAAATGAACTCAACCAACACTTCACACAGCTCTTCAAACGGTGATACGGATCCTAGGAAAAGGCAGCCCCCCCCAGACAAAATACATCTGGCTACCCTGTTACCGAGAAGACCTCTTCTATTATGATTAACTGTGACCTTAGAGGGAGCCTAGATGAGCTCGACTCACACAAGGTCTGTAGCCAAGGCTGTAGAGAGGGAGACACAGAGAAACGCTACCTCTTCATTCCTCCTCCCCCCATCAGCCCAGCTGAGGAAGCCAGTCTGTACCAGAGTCTGGAAGACGAGATCCTGGCCAACCTCCGGCAGCTCAGCGTCGACTCGGACGACGACAGCCGCAGCAGTGACCAGGGGGAGCGCAGCCACAACTACTCACATCAGACTGCCCCAGAAAGGCGGAAACGAGATCCCAGCACAGACGCTGCAAGTCTCGACCGTCCGAGTGAAGTTAGCTATGACGAGGTCGTTGCTGAACTCTCCCAAGGACAGGAGCGGCCAGTGAAGGCGCACGTGGAGAGCTGGGCGCACACAGTCGGTTCTAGAGGCAGCAAACTTGCGTCCAGTAGTGCAGAGGTGGACACAGGTCTAACCCTCAAAGTGACCAGTTCCTGGTCCTCATTCGGATCCAGTGTTGAGTCTAAAGAGCCACCCATTGAATGGAAAAGACCCTCCTCACACGAGCAACAGAGTTAGCGTTAGCCGTGGCGGCACGACCACCAAATCAGCCTCAGTAAATCCTCGACCCGACTCAAAAGAGCCAGAGAACGTGAAAAAGCACCGACCTGGCTCTCTCAGACGAAGAAGGACCTTAAAGAAACCAGAGAGAGTGCCTTCCATCTACAAACTGAAGCTCCGCCCAAGACTCCGACCCAGACACGACCACAGACCCGGGAAGAAGCCCTCCAGGATCCCCACCCCCGTCTCCTACAGGGTCAGTCAAACCACGGAGGACCCTGGAGGAGCTACGACAGACATGCCGAACCCACAGAAACAACCTCGTCCACTCAACTCAAACATCCAGGCAAACCAGCAGAGTTCTTTGGAAAGCTATGGGAGGCTTCATAGTCGCAGACAGCCTGATGGCAACGATGATCCAATTAGGCTAAAACAGAGGCAAGCTCCCAGCCAGCAAACAGCAGAGGATCCGGATCATGAGTCTTGGGTTTAGCAGCTCACAAAATGGGCCTCACCAGAACAGACCATGTGAACTTATGATCAAATAGGGATGAGACTAATCATTTTGACATCAGTCCAGGCAGTGATGAGAGAAAATGAGCAAATGAAGGATGGATGTGTGGTGAAATAGAGAGACTGATGAACTTTCAAATCTCGGTGGCTTTGATACGTTTCCTTAAATGAACAAGCGCTCCACTGTGAAAAATGTGCATTTTAATGGCCTAATTAGAGCCTGTTTACCCGGTGCCGTCAGATGTATTTGCATTGACTTCATGAGAGGCAGGATGTTGGAAAGAGCAGCTCAAAAGCTTTCATGCGTTGAGGTAGAAAGGTGCTACCACACCTACCCGGTAGCTGACGTCATGCAGAGCCATTCCATTGCCCTCCCCACAACAGCACCCAAAACTATGCCGAACTACTAAACATGTGCATTCCCTGGAAAAGACGTTGTTCTGCTGTGTAATTAATGACACTTTAAGTGGGAATCAGATCCATTTGTTTGGAGGTCAGGTTTCTGTTTTTCACACAGCAGGTCTCGGCTCGTCTCCAAATGCACTTTTCTGAATGGTACACCACGCTGAGAGCAGAGGACGCTCACAAACAGTAACACACACACACACACATGCACAGGGAGAGAGCAGCAGGTATCAGGAGACCAGGGAGAATGGAAACCTTCAGACCTTATTATCGGACACAGCCGGCCTTCTCACGGCAACCCGTTGGCCTCACTGGAGGAACTGTTCTATAACAGCACAGACAGGTGGTCTCGGAGACACCTAGAGCTCAGGTATTGAGGCATGGCTGCGCTCCAGTGCATTTGGGTATACATACACTAACACACACATACGATTACTTTTCGTTCTTTGTTCAATTCTGCCACCGCTACAAGTCAGCACACACGGATACATTTGTATGCTTCTCACGAAAAATGATTCCGTTGCAAAAAAAATACCATTTATTATTTGTCTTTGCCTCATATTTTTTGATACATTCCTACATGCCTCAGTGGAATAAAAGATTATTGCAGTTAATATGTTCTATAGATGACAAAAGGGTTTGGTTTATGTCAATATGTCGTATAGTAAAATATATTCTACTGACCTACAGGTCTTATCCAGCCTTTGCCAAGAACCCATTGTAATACTTTGCCAGTGTCTCAGTCACCTTGTGTGTATTGAGTTTGCAGTGGCAGACTCCAGTCTTATAAATAACCCTTGGGCATAATGCTGGAGGGGTGTCAAGTCTGGAGCTATAAATAGCCTGCATCAGAGCTGCAGCCCGTCACACTACAGCAGCTGCGCTTGTTCCTCCGACTGGCTCTCAAGTCACACTGCACACAGCTTCAAACTAGACAAGGAGATCTCCAATTACCTCCACCAGCTGTGTGGCTACGTGACATTGCAAAGACATGTGCATTTACGCATAAGAAAACACAAGGTAAACAAGGAACAGAGACCAAGTTGGGACCAAGTAACATTTGAATAACCTTTTTTAGTTTACCAAGCACAGTTGGACTATTCCCTACCAAATCTTACACTTCAATCAGCTACGCATATGCTTAAAAATGTCATGGGACATAGGGAACACAAGCGGTCAGTTTCATCCTTGGGTAATTGTGCCCAATCTCATAAAATGATTGGGAAGATACCGTAGACATATGTGCTGTTCAGAAACAATGTTCATCTAGCGTTTTGCTTCACTATTACGGATATCAATTCAGGGATTAAGATATTTGCTTTTTCACAGCTACCAATGTGATTTGGTTTCTGCTATGGTAGTATGCCTGAGGGTGAATACAGGCTGCTTCACAAATGTAAGTGTGACAGGCTCTCACACTGACCTACATGGCAATTCAGATCCAGATATGTTACATAAGCTTCTTTCAACACCTCTTTACAATTTCTGGTTTTGTGCCAAGCCCTTTCTTCTCCAGCAAATAGACATGACCCGAGAGACTTCAGTGAATAGTGAACTTGAATGGGAGGTGACTCAAAGCCTGCTCGGAGGTGAAGGTGAAATGAACTGTATAATTATGAGGTATTTTGCGGAAAGAAATCCAAATGGGCAAAGATCTATGGCACAGACAAAGGAGGGAGTGATGTTCTGAGGTATTCTATACTTCCTAGAACGTGACCAGACTCACTGAGGAGGGAGGAGTAGCTGTCTTTACAGTGACGTAATCACGCGTCTGACCAAGAGATGGTCATTGGACAGTTAATTGTCCGTGCTAAATGACAGAGACTGGTAGCACCAAAACATATTGTTTTATTTGAACAGAAACGTAACAGTAATTTTCAGCGGCTGTGCTGTTCTTTACACAGTGTCGTCACCAATAGCAGTAAAATCTTCCAAAGCCTGCAACTGACCATTTAATTCAAGACTAATGAAAGTCTTACCGTGTGTTTTTGTTTGCTTAAATCAGTTAGCAATTGTGATCAGTTGTTGAGTCCGTTTTTTCTATACTATTATATGTGTCCTCTATGGAATTTAAGTAGAATTGAATTCAAGCAGGTGGGCCTATTGCTTTTTGAAATTTCGTTTTTTAATTTGAAAAAGAAAAAAACTATGCCCCTGTATGGGCCTACCAGTGGCATACACAGCCAAGCTAAACCTTGTGTACCCTACACATAGTATGCACATTTACAAGTAAAAAATCCAAACTAATCTTAAAATGATCTGGAGGTGAACCGAAGTCTGTTGCCCTCCTTTTAATGGCCACAATTACCCACAAATTGGTATAATTTGCATTCAAAGCAAAGCATACAATATAGGGCTGATTTACAGGACAGCAAGATTTACAGAAGGCGAATGACATCAGTTCATATTTTTTATATTTAAAGAGAACTGACCACACCATACTCAACAACCTTGGACTTTAGGTGCTTATTCAAAAATGCAATTTCATTAATGAGACCAGGACAGCATGGGTTAGGTTAGTCTGCTCTCTTTCAAGCAGATGCCAGCCACACTCTCACTCTGTAGGGGGCCTGGGGCATTTGCAATGTCATGAATTACCTCTAAGTTACTTCCACAACACAAACAGCTGTCTGTCTGGAGCCACTACCAGATGCTAGAAGGTTCCTTGAGTGCATTTGAGTATAAATAATCAGACAGGCGGTATTTTTGGTTGAAGTAGCTGCCTCTAAGTTAAGGAGAAGATCAAAAGGTGGTAACTTTTACAAAGATAATTATTTCCCCATCCTCGATCAAGGATGAATTCAGCAGCAAAACTCGAGGGCAGTTGTAAGTAGGTACACGGTGGATCCTGCAGGTTTCTAGTCCAGCGCAACTCGGCAGTCCTGCTCGGCCACTGCCCCTCCCGAGGCTCCTCTCTCCGGGCAGACCTGTCCGTCACATGAGGCTGCAGCGCTCCCGCCGCAGCGCCCGCTGGAAGCGGATGGTGGCGTGGACGTGCTTGCAGCGCACGCAGCCCACGCTGCGCAGCGCCTCGCCGAAGAGCAGCAACATGTGCCAGTTGAACTTGGCGGAGCACTCCACGTAGCCACACTTCCAGCTCTTCCTCACCAGGTCGGAGACGTTGTGCCGCGGGATGACGCGCCCCCGCTGGAGGTCCCTCTTGTTGCCCACAATGAGGATGGGCGTGTCCGATGTCCCCACCATCCTGAGAGGGGCACAGTTAGTCAGTCGAGTGAGGCAAGGTGCATTTCATTTCACTCAGTATTACAGAACAAGTCTTATTTCTGTGTATTGTATTGTTTGTTAAATGATTTCACCAGCTGCAAGGCTAAGCACTTGCACAAATAAAGTCTTGAGAAGTGTTTGGCGAGAAGCCAGCGACATAGTCTGGTATTTATTCTTTGTACATATGTTCTTGTACTCTACCTCTACATGCACTTGTTTTTCACACACACACAAACACAGATAACCACACAAAAGTAAATACATCTCATACATAACCATCCGCCTTTAGTTGGAGAACTCTGGGGAAATTATCCGGAAGGCCTTTCAGTTACAGTAACAAATCCAATCCCTATCTACCATGTCGAAGACATTTCAAATTGTATTCAGAAGTGGGGAAAAGGACATTATACAGAAGCTTACTTTTCAGACAGGTTGACCTATTCATGAGGCAAAATCCAGAAACTTTTAACATATTCATGTTAGCACGTTAGAAGTATTCTTCCCCTTGCCAAATTGAAATGAAAACCCTAGCGTGGGAAATAAAGGACACCTTAAAACGAGGCTTTTAAATTGTACAGATCCCTTCTTGTCACACAACGGTATTCTGTGGCTTTGGGGAGAGGGGGTGTGCCTGTGTGTGTGTGTGTGTGTGTGGGGGGGGTCTGTCTCTTTTTAATTGTCTGAAGGTTGTTCTTCTGCTGTGAGTCCAAGGTCAATGAAAAGCGTATGCTTGTTCAGTGCAGCTGTAGCGCTGATGTTTTCCAGACTGTCCTCCCTTCTCCTTCTCCCTGGTCTGTCAGGTTCCGTTTGTCCGCTGTTGACTTTGTCAACAGCTTTGGTGACAAACTGTTTATTTACTGTGGCGTCACCTTTCTTGCGTACCTGGACCCCTCGTGACAGAGCTGTGAGTAAGGCTAGGGCACTCACTCTGCTCTCTCTCTCTCCCTGGGCATCTGCACTCAGCCCTTGTCTCCTGCTTATCCCCCTCAAACTGAAGACCAGAGCCAGTGACAGTTCCCTCCCTGAGGTAAAAACTTTTCCTCAGCTGTCAAATCCTTAAAACCAACCGCAGAAGTAAGACTATCTTAATTAGGGGCACAGCGACGGAGGAGGACACACGTATTGGAGGCAGATATTGACCGAGGGACTTCGTATTGTGTTGAACATTCATTTAACGAGCCGATTCTGAAGGGCGCACATCAATCGAACACAGTGGCACAGGCCGGACTGCGTAATAACCAAGCCCGCCCCCGTCAATGATTGGCAGAGGCAGGCTCTGACACCGATTAGCCTCCGAGTGGCCTTGGCCAGCGTAGCGTTCCTGTCAGCTCAGGTGATGACTGACGGTCCAGCCCGCCACACATCCTGGCAGCAGACAAACGGGCTCGGTGGGACGGCTACACCTCCCCATCCATCACGACCGGCGACAGGTGACCTCCGCCAGTAACCCCCCGCCATCCCCGCTGTCACCCCCGGATCGGCACTGACGTCGGCGCTGACGTCCCGTCGCCACGGAGGCGCAGCAGGGGACCCGCAGACTAGACGGCGACGCACCTGGGAGCACGTTTGATGGTTTAAAAGGGGAGGAGGAATCATTGGCTTTTTTTCCGACAGACGCCCACAGGGAGTTTGGGAAATCTCGAGCTTGCGTGGCTGGATGCGTCTGCACCACATTATGTTCACTGAAGCATATTTGCAGAGTTAGGACCTGTTTTATCATGAAGGGGTATGCAAATGACACATGATGGGTTGTAGTCTTGGAAGCGCAAACTATGACAACCAAATCAAATGAACAGGCACCTTTCCCCAGTGCCTACACCGCAGTCCCATGGGACATAGGGAACACAAGCTGTCAGTTTCATCCTTGGGTAATCATCAGGTTTCAGGAACAAATTAAACACTTCCAAATTCCTCGCCTGTGTGTGACTTGTGAAGGAGGAGGCAGTTTAGGTAAGCCCCTAACACAACGTCTTGTTAACAAGGTCCCAGTGCACCTTCATGCGTGATATCAAACAAAGATAAAACGAAAGTGGAACTGACACTGTCATATGCCCTTGAGCAAGGCATTCAACTTCACGTCTAAAAGTATAAAAAGGAAAAAAGGAAAGTTAATACATTCTTTATTATAATTCTTCTCATGGCCTCCTGCAATTCTCCAAACATAATTGAGAACATATTTGAAATTCCCTCCTCATTTACTGTGTTCTCCAGTAGTTTGAGAAGCACTTGAAATTCGACATTTCCTGGCTCCCAAAAAACTCAAGTCAGTTTCCAGATCGAGAAATCCGTCATCACTTTTTCATGTCCACCGAGGATACTTCGTGGTCAAGCTGTCGTACCAGTTCCATGAGACACAAAGCAGAGACACGCATAAACAAACAGCAATGAAGTAGGGATTCTCAGGAGAAGCTGCCTTGATGACAAGAACCCTTGATCTCAAGTGGCCTCGTGACCTACGCCTGAATTCGGTGGGTGTTAAACAAAAAAAGCTCCTTGTGTTTTCCACCACCGATTGTCCTGATTGCGGAGTGCGGCCCAGGCAGTTACTGTAATTACAACTGAGCGCCCCCCCCCCCTCCCCCTCCCCCGTTTGTCATGCAGGTGCCGTAGTCCTCTCTCACCTGGTCTCCAGGATCTGCTGACGCATGGTCTTGACGTATTCAAAGCTGTCAAAGCAGCAGATGTCATAGACCAGGATGTAGACGTGAGCACTGCGGATGCCGCGGCAGCAAGTGTCGGTCCATTCCTGAGGTGAGGTGAGGAGAGGGAGAAAGACAGGGATAATGACATCATCAATAAGACTGCTTACTGAAACGGATATCTGCTCGAGTCCATAATCCCTATCAGCAAACAATACTAGTGCGGGTTGATTTTTGATAAGACTTCCACGGTTGATGAATTTGACCCAAATGTAATTTCACTTAACCTATTTCTCCTGCTGACTGGTTTCTCCCAGCGACAGCTATATTTTATTTGTTAGTGCTTGTGGCTACTCCATCAGAATAAAGTACCACTCGTGTAAAAATGAAAACACATATTTTAAAAAGTGTTACCACTAACATCATATGTACTGTGTAGTTGTTAGGAAAGGAAAAAAATATACAGCTGATCTGGTTAACCCTCAGCCATTGAACCAAAATCTTACGGGAAAATAGAAATATTGACCCTTGACTGGAAGTGCAGTTAACACCTTCATGTAAAGATATATTCGCAAGCTCATGTTGACTAAGCAACAATCCTTTCTGCATTTCTGACATTTGTTTTCAAGTGTCATGTTGTATGATGCATTATTCAACCTGACATGAACCAGATCCCTGGACCAGCAGAGATGAAAGAGTGCTGTTCCTTTCATGTGACGTGCCTGGAAATAATACAGAGCTACTTGTCCTCTACTCACCAATGACAGAGCTGATTCAGCAGGCTCTAATTTGAGTGTCATGGTCAGGTTTGTGCATGTGGGTCAAGAGAGAGATAGCTTTTGAGAGGCCAGATGGAAGGGTTACGTAGAGGGGAATATAGTATATACTGTGGGACATTAATACACGCAGTTCACGTTTTCAGGCCATACGGCTGGCCAGAAAACAAACAACCCTTATTGTCTACAAACGAGGGTCCCTCTAATTCTCGCAGTGATTAGCAGACAGAACCCGCCACTTCTAGCGGCTACTTCTTTCAATCGATCCTACGAAGATCTCAACAACTCCCTTTACTTTCACGCCCTCTTTCTAGAAGCCTCCCCAGTGTCCTCAGCCTGCAGGTGTGTCGACCGACGGCGCAACCTAATCATCTCCTCTGTCCCTCATCTCGGTGGAACAGATGGGCACGCGTACCTGCAGGCTGCTGCCGGGAAAGCTGGCGATGGCCGGGTAGTCCGTGATCTGCAGGTCGTGCACGTGACCGTTGAGGACGGCGGCGGCCAGGTGGACCTGGCGCGTGCGGCTCGGCGCCGGCGCGGGCCGGTCGCTGTAGTCATCGTGGAGGAAGCGCTGCACGATGGCCGTCTTGCCCACGCCCTGCGCCCCGAGCACGGCGATCCGGAAGGGAGGGGGCATCCGGGAGCCTCCCCCACGAGCCCCGCGGCTGCCCGCCGCTGCCCCGCCGCCCTCCCTGTTCTCGCAAACCACGGGCCAGTGCATTCAGGGTGGAAGAACCACGAGGGCACCGCATAGTCCACACGCGGGCGCAGAGGCGGGTGTGCAGCTGGGCTTGGCGTCGGCTCATTCATAGGCCACCCGCACCCCCCAGAGCACTGAGGGAGGAGGGGGTGGAGATGGGTGAAGCACGAGCAGGTAAAGCAGATTCAGGGAGAGAAAAAAAAGAGTGTGCAGGGGAACAGAGAGAAGGATGTGTGTGTGTGTGTGGGGGGGGGGGATTGAGAAAAGGGTGACAGGAGAAGAGATGGCGGAGAATACAGACAAAAAGAGAGAGAATGCTTGTTAGTTCAGTTGGTATAAAACACATGGAAACCACCAAAAGCCTATTAATTCAGAAAAAGGAAACAATGGCAGAAGGCTGCTAAGCAACCAACAATAAGAATAGAGCAAGGACAACATGATATGGAGAAATATCAAACAAGTGAAATAAAGACAGTCACATTCATTCCAAAATGCCCTTTCATATTTTGAAAGGGCATTTTGTACATATGTAGGGCATTTTGTACATATACTTTATGTATCGGTACAAGACTTTGGAATAAAAAGCCTGCACAGCTAAATACAGCCCTGGGTAGCGTAGAGCACCAGCAGTTAGGCCTTACCTGCATTTACTGACCTCATTACTAAGAACCTATGCTTAATTAGGGCGTCACACTTATTACCGCACTTGGTCAAATACAATAAGACTGAACCCTTAAGCATCACAAGATGAATACCAGGTAACGAAATCATAAAATCGTAATCTCAAATGATTCAAATGTTTTGACTACTTTTCAACACCCATTTATCGAACTCGTTTTATACACTTGCAAATATTTGGTACAGTAGATTCAGGGGTCAAATCTCTCGTCGTAGGCTATCCTGGGTGGCCCTTGCCAGTTTTCACTATGAGATTTATAATTTCATACGTTTTCTCATGAACGTAGGCTACAAACCTAGAAATTATATAGCCTATGGGCAAAGTTTAAGACGAAACTACGGGTAGAAGCAGCATTGAGGTCAGGTCCTGAAAAGTGGAGCAGCATCACGATCTTTACCCGCTCATGGTAGGCTATGATGGAAAGTACACGAACTGCACTGATGTACCATATTAGTCTACATGTTGATAATGTGAAATGGTATCTACTATCGTTTAAGATCAATCTAGAACAATAAATAACCTAGCCTACTGGTACAACTGTGCGCATTCTACTTGAAAACACCTCGTGGCATAAACTCGATTTTATTTACCCACCCCACTTACACAAGTTGATATTAATAGCATGCATTACCTTAATTATCTAATGTGTACAAGTTGAAAAAATATTTCAACATCATATTAACGACAGAATAACGACATACTGTGGTACAAACTCCATACATTAATACATCTAATATCTTGCGGAACTGCTGTAAGATTCCAATACATGCTTACCGTGCGCGCAAGTAAGGTGCTCTAAGGATGGAGAGAGGTGTAGTCTGCTGCGAGATCTTTACCTGCCGTGATGCTGTTCTGTGTAGAACCTTATTCGTTGACTTCCCACGAATATATAAGTGGCTCAGGTGCCTTGAGTGCAGAGTCGTAAGACCTCCTCGCAACCCCCACCCCGCACACCCCGTCGCCATATCTCCCCCCCCTATTGGCTAGCGGTACACGCAGTCCAAATATTGTGTGTATGTGTTTGGGGGGGTGGGAGGGGGGGGGGGGTTTGAATCGATATGCCTACGTAAATCAAACTGCTGTCGTCAAATTACAATTTTGAATAAGGTTTAGTGAAGCCTAATGTTCAGTATCCTATTATCTATGTAAATAATGATGACTTCCATACCAAATGTAAGGGTGTCCGTTACGATTGTGCACCCTGGTCGCTTACTTTTGATATGGTGTCTCATCATGGTTTTCCAATTGAAAAAAATCAGCTAAATCAAGCAGGTTAAGTCATTTGCGCCTGAGTGTAAGACATTTTTTCTATGAAGATTGTGTCTATTTGAGGGACATTTAACACGCAGACATACTTTTTACGCACAGTTACGCACTGCCAACCAGCTGAGTTTTACCGTTTCGGGTTTGTTTCTTCGTCTCCTTACTGTTGCAAAACACAGTAAGTCCGTTTGATTGAAAAGCCAAAGAAAGTTTAAACACGCACCAATTTGTATTCCCTGTGAATACCGGTAGCCTCGCGTGCGTGAGCGATAAAATCTCAAGTAGCTCACGCGCATTGAGCAACATGTGTACACACTGCAACTGATGGGCAGTCGGCTGTTTCTTAGCAACCAAATCTTTTGCCCCTGTTGCTAAGTAACCACGTGCCACATACCTGCCTCATATCACGTCACCTTTACAACCCACATCATAGTACGCAGGTGTATTTTATGTGATGTAGTCTACGTGCAAAGTAGACCAAACTGAACCCACATCTTGACCTATGTGACCGTTGCCTAAAGTGATCTCATGCAGAGTTATTTTAAAAGGCAAAGTGCAGGTTGCATTTCCCTTTTAGTCATTGTTTAAAACTCCAAATAATAACCTTTTCAACTATGCTGTTTGTGTGGACAGTTTATTTGCCGTCTAATAGCCAATACCAAGTGAAGTGTATCATTTTCAGGGTGTATTTAGCCAAGGCTTAGACACTCAACTATTACCATGCACGCTGCCACTTGTCTTTGCTGTTTGCGTTTATGCCACCGACACAGAGGAGAGATGCCCTGCCAGTCTGTGATTGCATAAACCATGACAGTGAGTAAATGAGAAAGTCAAACACGTATCTACAGACTGGACATTTTTATTGAAATACAGGAGGTTACATCAGACTACAGTGACATATTGGCAGCAAGGAGTGAGGGCAATGGTAGCCTACAACAGGCTAGAAGCTTGCGGATAAACATTTCAGATGACAACTTTACTACGTGCATTCTGTATTGCTGGTTGGTGTTTTTTGTTATAAAGTACTTAAAGAGGTTTGGGTGATATACAGCAACCTTTGGCCCCCATTAATAAAACGTTCCCCTTTTAGCGATACCATTTACAAACTGAGGTAAAGAAACAACAAGGGACTTGTTAGGAACAATGGACACTGCCTCCATGCAGGATCGCAGGCACGTAAGCAAGTATGGCAACGACATAAGCCTCGTCACAAAGTACAACAGGTGGCTTATTGACTACCACTGGTCACTCGTTTCAACTGTTTGATACACTTGAGCTCAATTCCCAGAGGTGCAGGGTGCACGGTTAATTATGGAGACGGCAGATGTCATCACTGGAATGAACTCTTATTTATGATTAAAACCTAACACAGTTTCAGCATGAGGACCTGGTACATAACGGGATTATAGCCCCAATGTTTGACTAAATACAAGCACACAACTTCTGGATTACAGGGTTATATTGTCTTTCATTATTCATACAGAAGTGTTATCTACAAACTACACTACATCACTGAGCAGTTTCATAATGGGCTGACACTGGTCCTTAGATGGGATATGGGCACAATACCCTTTCTCCTGAGGAAAAAGCTAATGGTGGAGCCAGTGGGGAGATTGAACTGCCGGGTTAGGCAAATACACGTGGCCTTTCATTGATATTACGTTTCCTTTTTCCTCGCTGGGAAAATATCAACTGGTGGGGGTTCGATTGGAATAGCCCCTACAGGTCCAGGGATTCGACATATTTGGATAAACGGCTGCAAATTGAATTTCAATAACAATCTCAAATATTAAAACACAATGTATTATATTGACTTGGAATCTAAATAAGGTGAAAACAGCATTACAGAATGGGCTACTACTCATTCCACACACACACACACACAATCAGTACTGACACTAGAAACCAGTAAATGGAAAAGGGGGGGATGGGAGTTATAGGAATGATATGGTAGCTGTGCTGTTGATAGCTGCAGTAGAGTGGGCAACTTCAAAAGGGGAGGAGGCATGAAATAATCAGCTGCACGTATCAATATATAAAAAAACAAAACAATGGAATAGCACAGACTCAAGCGTACGCAGAATATTTGCTACCATAAATAGTGGTTTGTGTAGTGGTTACGGAAACAGAATGCCAATGCATTAAAACCATAGCAACCTAACAATTTCTTGTTCCCTTGCCCTGCTCTTGCGCCTCTGAGCTGCCATTTTGGCTCAGAATATTAGGACCCTCGTTGTCTTATAGAACAGTGAAATAGCTTCAACTGACCAGAGACGAGATAGGATTCATTAGCTCAGTTGGATAGAATTGGTGGAATGGTTAAGAAAAGTAGCAAATGTACTACCAAAGCAGGACAAACATTTTAAAAATGAATCGGCACGGAGCAAATATGACGTACACTTTCAAAGTACATTTCAAAAAGGTAAAGCAACGAATGGCTTTGTGAATATGAAAATCTGGCCTTCTAGGGGAGGTGTTCACCGTCAATCACTTTTCACGACATTAAGACATTTAGTTTAGCATAGAATTGCTCACTCCCAAGGGAGAGGTAAAATGTGGAGGGGGAGGGGGTTGAAGGATGGAATGAAGGAGGGGGGGGGGGGGGGAATATTGACGACGGCACAAACGCTCAAAAGCCGCTGTTGTGCTCCCAGACGTGTGGAGTGGAAGGTGTTTGGACGGAAGGCAGGGCTGGGAGCGTTCAGTTCTTCAGGACTGCGTCGTAGACCTGGTAGACGTGCTGAGACACCTCTGGAGCTCTGCACTTCAGGGAAAGCTGGGACCGAGAAAAGATGAAAAGATGTGAGACAGCTAAATGGATAAACATGCCCCCAGGACAACGCGCTGTGATCAGAACCCCCCCCCCCCCACACACACACATCTCCTCATGCATACCGAGCTACTGAATGTAGCCCATTACTTTTTCTTGGAGCCTGTTTTAGCAGACTTAATATACCTCCCATTTCGAATGCAGACTTGATCCATTCTCCCTACTGCTCGAAATGCAGCCCCTACTGTGGCCGCTCGGGTATTCATTTGTCTGAGGTGTCCGCCGACTAACTGGCCCCTCAAACAGCTACACCGTTGACCACTTACCGTCTTAATCCAAATACATTTACCCGGGCTCTGCGCTATAAGCCTCGCCTAAGTGCATTATTTCATCAGCTTAGCAACTTCAACCCAGCTGAAGCTGCTCATCCTCTTACCATGTCGGAGTTCCGTCGTCTCGTGGGACGCGTGTCATGGCTTGGTGGTGCAGCAGTAGAACTAGGCAGTTCTACTCATGAAGCTTCAATCGAGAAATTGAAAATGCCAGGATGACCGTTTGACAGAAAACGAGGACTGACAAATATTAGATGCACGCTTTTTTTTCCTTCTTCTTCTAAATACCGATGTAATGGGGGTAGAACATTTGAATTGTTTACATCTCAACACCTGGTCTCACTAGGCCTGTTTGCGACGTCGCCTCGCACTGAGGCAGCTTGTCTGCTCTGAGGGACCCGACGCAGAACGAAGAAGGAATTCTCCTGAGACTGACAGGCTGGTCAGCTAAGCTAAAGGCCCTACCTCAGGATGGGGGAGCAGACAAAATCAAGGGAGCGCCAAGGAGCAGGGACTGCAGGCTGGGAAAGTGCTAATCTGGGGAGAAATAAAGGCAGGCCGACATGAAAGCCGACATGCCGGGAGTAGAAGCTACCGACAGATGCCTAGCTTTCAGCAAAACTTTGCAAACCGACATCCCCAGCATCTTTAACAGCAGGCCATGAACGGCGCTCTGTGTAATATCATGTCGATAATTTGAGGCATTCTCCATTTCTTTGTAGTAGAAATAGACGATGGCCACCAGGATGGATTTCAGATTTCCTTCGACCACCTGTGGCGTTTCTAGATCAAACAATGAAAACTGCTTTCGAATTTCCAGAATACACTTGACCTTCATGCAGCTTTGTGTGTGTGTGTGTGTGTGTGTGTGTGGGTGCATCTTCAACCAATTTTTTTATTGGCCAGCCTGGAGACCGCTAGCAGAGCAAATCCACTGCTGCCACGGCTAGCCATTACTCTCTTCCAAGGACAGGCCCAATGAGCCTCTCTGTGGTTGGGTTAACAGGATATAGCTTGGTGCGTGTGCAACAAGGAAAAGTCGATAACTTCCATAAAGCACGTCTCGAGGAGACCTGCTGAGCTGGGAAGTAGAGGTGCTCCACACTTCGTTTCAGTGGAGAAGTGGCCGCGTCGGGAGAGTTATGAGGGCTGTCCTCCATGTTCTGGAGTCAAACACCGTGTTCGAGCCCCCCCCCCCCGTGAAGGTCATCATGCAGTGAAAATGTTCGACTGAAGGGCCATAACACCCTTCGATTATCCTTCGTCTGACTTGCGAATACTCTCTAAAACTTGGGACCATACTTGTCTGTCGCGTATATTCTGGGTGGCTTCCACGAGGAGTTGTAGACATGTCACCATGTCCACAACAAAGAATCGTCATAATTCGACTGGCACAACCTACACCCTGAGACCGGCTAGACTGGCGAGCAGGCTCCTGGTAACAGCACCAGGTGGAGAACAAGGAAGGGGCTTTATAAACCTCTCAAGGGTGTATCAGGCGTATGCTGAAGTGTCTGTGGGATGATGAAGAGCACAACACATGACTCATTTGGCTCGCTTAACCTGGCGCCTCCAAGTGAGGCACCTGCGGTTCATTCAGAGCTTTCGCTGACACCAAACGCACGACTCCCCCCCCCCCCCCCCCCTCCCGGCACACGCGTCCCTCACCGTGTAGTTGGGGTTGCCAGGTTGGATCCGGAGCTCGGCCAGGATCCAGATGCCGTTGGTGAGCTTCAGGGACTGGTACAGCATGTCCTGGCCCTCCACGTTCCTCTTGGCGATGGTGTAGATGTTGTTGTTCTGCAGCTTCCCCGACACCGTGTCTGCAAAAGCCACATGCGACGTCGAGTCAGAACAAGCGGGAGGGAACCGTTGTCCTCCGGAGGCTACCGCACGGCTCACAAAGCAAGGACGAGAGGTTGTTCAGGTGTCTCACACACACACACACACACACACACACACACGCACACAAAACAGAGGGGAGTTTGCTACTGACTTCTAGCTGTAAAGCTGTAAATAGCAGCAACAAGAAACAGGGAATATTGTTTTCAAAAGGCACACTGACAGACTGAGTTTTCGGAGAAAAAGAGCAATCTCTACAATCGCAATGGATGGTTTTGTGGCGTACACGAAATTGGAGACAATACAGAAATAGATGGAAGATACACTTCATGTGAACTATGACTAGAATAATGATGCTCGTGAAGTCGAATTCTTCCAAGCTTGATTCCTGCACCTGGAAAATACTCGGGCTAATAAGAGCTGCTTCTTCAATTACATTAGGCATACTCTGTGGAAGGCTTCATGTTTCCCCATTCATTCCCCTGACCTACATCATTGGCGTGCTCTTGCATTTCAGCCAGTCTGGGTATTTAAATGACATCTAATGTTTTCTGTATTAGCCTTGCTAACAACTGGCGCGGAGGACCGCTCAGCTAATACATCTACATTAGAGTCATAAACTGACTATCACTGAGTCACTCCATAGGTCTATCAACCATCCATAACCATTATAAAATATGCTTAGCTCAGGTAGGCTTTTGAGGAATATGAGAATTGCTTGTAGTTAATCGTACGTGCGCGATCAATACCGTCCCTCAAAAGTCCTTGTAATGGACAGAATCTGCCAAATTTCACACCTAGGTAGGTTGACACTCATTCCTAGTTCGAAGAGGAGCCTACAATCACAACTAACTGAACTACAAGTACCACAAACGCCGAGGGGCCGGACGACTGCTTCCTGGGTCAACAACCCTGCCGTTGGAGCGACAGGGGTGTTTGAAATGGGGTCTGAAACAGGCTTTTCAGGGAAGATGATGGAAGACGGGAGTATGGAGGAGGTGAGGCTAAAAGCCTTGAAGGTGTCCTGAGACAGGCGTGCATGTGAATGGAGAGAAGCAAAAAGAAAAGGAGAATTATTGAAAAGGAGATTGACAGTGTGGGGAGGTGGGGTGAGTTCAATTCCCTGCAGTGCTAACAGGTGACTCATCTCTTTTTTGATTCCGTCTATATCCAAGACTAGCATACAGATGATTCTTATCCCATCCTGCATGTTAGGTTGACGGTATTAGTTTTTTTGTGGCAAAACTGTTAGTACATTAACGTGTTGATTGGTGGTATTGAACTGTGAATGATGACTTCATTCTCACCTCCAGGGTCGTACTCTATTATAATCAAGATGTAGTCTGTTTTCTAATGATGCAATGCAACTGTTATTAAAACATATATTTCCTACGTTTGCTTAGTATGCAGGATAACATATTCTGTAATACAAAATATGAAATATGCCATGACACTTCTCATGAGACATACTCTTCACAGTAAAAGGAATTCATCTCAAAGATGTAATCTAAAATGTGATTTTATTTGAAGTTATGGTAATGCCCCCTTGAGACAGAAAATAAACAAAGAAGTAGATATTGGAAAGTGAAGATTGCTAGAAATAGAAAGACCGGGACAATTCTCCGAACAGAATTGCACCGACAGCCTTTGAGGCAATTTAAGATCTGCCTTTTCTAATTTTCTCACTGATGTCTTTCCAAGCTTTGGAGAGTGAAACCTTCGATCTAACAGATTCATGACTGTGGTTCCTTAAGAGTCTGAATGTGAAGGCAAGTCAATATTGGGAAAAGGAAGGGGGAGATTCAGGTTGCATTGTTCACACCATTTCTATATAAATGTAAGCAATATCGTTTTGTATTGTGTGTGGCTATTTGCAACCATTCTGACACCTCCAAGTGTCACCTATACACAATTGATTATAGAATTTCAAATAAAGGAGGATTTTTCCACAAAAAAAAAAAAAAGGCGGCAAATCATGGCAAGAACAAACAGTGCAATACACACACTCGGAGACTTCTGAAGTCTGCAATTATCCTCCTTTAGTACCAGAAGGTGCCAATGTAACACAAAGAACCCCTTTACAAAAGATCGTATTAACCTGATACCCACATTCACAACTCAATTGGACAATTGGCACCGATTACCGCGGAATAAAACGGAATTAACCCGCCACAAGGACGACCACCTACGAGGAAAAAGGAACCTACCTGCGTTTAGGTGGCACTCCTTGATCTGGTACTGCAGCTCGTTCTCGTTAGGGATGTCTTTCCAGGTGGCCAGGAACACTTGGCGCTCTGCAGCAGATGGACAGGGGGGAGATTAGAAGTGCGTCAGCGATGCTCACGGCCCCCCTCCGGAGGAGCGGGGGGGGGGCAGGGGGGCATCCCGGGACAGGACGACGCGTCGGCACGCCGGCGAGGCCGCGCGCGCCCGTCAACTCACCCATTTTGCCGTCCTCCACGAAGAAGATGTTGAGAGGGATGAGCCCGCTGAAGTAGAAGACGTCAATGTTGTTTTTAACAGCCACCTGGGGGGGGGGGGGGAGATAAAAAGAACGAAATGAGGCCCCAAACACACAGAGGAGATATTCAGTCTACGAGTTTGACAGTTGGAAGTGTCTCAGGTGTTCTTTGCCACTCTATGGCTTCGCCAAAGGGGGTACTTTAGGTGAGGGACCGGGCTATTCTAACTGGAGAACCTTGAGGATATGAGACTTTGAGTCTTGCTAGACATCTCTTGATGAATAAATCTGGAAAATGTTATGCAGATACCACAATGACCTAGACTGTTGGTCGTGTCTGAGCCTGGTTAAATAGGTCAGAAAGCTAAATGTGTGGTGTGTGTGTGTGTGATTGTGAGAGAGAGTCTGCCACTGCTGGAGTCATGACGAGGCAATAATGTGGGTAGTGGACCCCAGCACCTTCGGGGCTTGACGAGTTCTGTGTCACAGCTGCACACCATGGATACACAAGGTGCACTGGGATTGGGCTTGTCAAGCATAGGACACATATTTACATGTGTGCATTGGTCTCTGTCGCTCTCTGACACACACACACAATTCAGAGAGCCTTAGGACCTCCCATGACCTATTTGTACGTTTGGTAACATTAGTCTCTTAAATTCTTGACGGACGACGCTTGTCGTAAAACGCAACAGGACAAATCTGTTGACAAATAAATATTGATTTACCGAAGTAGCTGCCCATAACTGACATAATTCACACATAAATCCTTATAATGATACTTGGAGAATGAAGTGCAAGTCAACCCCAATACAATGTCAATGTCTTAGACTTCGAAATCGTTTTCAGTGGCAAGTGGACACCCCCACACATACACTGAGGAGAGCGATACAGCCTAGGGTCTGAATCGTCCAACCACAGTAAACATCCATGCAGCATTAACATAAACAACCAATCTGTATTCTCTTCTAAGTTCTTGTAACAACTGGGGGTCTCCACGGTAATTATACAACCGATAGAAACAAGAAAGTAATTAAAGTTAGTGGTGATTATACTGTCTGATAACAAAAGGGGGTTACAGGCAGATATGACGTTATGACAAGCCGTGATTATCAGTATACCACCCTTCTGTTTCGAATTCTGTCTTTAACTAACCAACCAAACCAAATTATACACATGAATCTACAAGACGGCTACTGTCAGTATCGGTATTCCATTACGTTAACAGTCAACTCTTCAACGTATTTAAGGACTGCACCGAAAGGATCATTGTGTATTCAGATCAGGTGAGTAGCTCTGGTGTGCGGACGACTATAAATACACACAGAGAGAGGTCTGATTACCAACTGAGGTCGCCGCCGCCGCTGCCGCGCGCGTACACGCATCTCACAGTGCAGCATCGGGACTTGAGATAAGGACACAGGCATAATGGCCGCCCCATCTGGTGCCACTGTAAGTCACTGAACAGTGGAAATGGGCTGCCGGGAGATAAACATGAAACGCGCTTTTCGACTCGGAAAGATGTCTTGAGATTAGATCCTTCCCCATCTGTGTCTGCCACAGAACTCCTGTCATGTGCTCCAGTTTTAAAGACTATTTTTTTTTCTTTTCAATATTAGAATGTTGGGGGGGGGGGGGGGGGGGGTTTAGGTTATGTGCCTTACTTCTGTTTAAAATAAGCAACGTGAGATTTAGGGTAACTGCCTCCTGGGTGTTCTTGTACAAAAATATGTGGCCTAAATTGCCGGATATATTCCGAAATTGAACAAATCAGTGTCAAACGAGTGAAGACAACGACCTACTAAACAACTATCGTAACAAGAGATTGGAAAAGGGCCGAGGTCATAGAAATCAGCTCAACTTGCAAGTATTGATCGGTGCGCCGTCGTGGCGTACAGGCTGCATGTTTGAGCGAGAGCAGCGCACGAACAGTTTGTGTGGGGGCAGCGAAGTCTGGAGTGGATTTTCCAGCTGGTTGCTGTCCCATGGTGGGAGTGTGTTCGCTTCGAGTGCGCGGCCCACTAACATGCCTTGCTGCCCTCGGCGTCTGTGTACGCGGCCCACTAACATGCCTTGCTGCCCTCGGCGTCTGTGTGGGACGACTCCCTCGGCTCGTTCGTGCCTTAAACCCCTCCAGTCTCCGAGATAGTGGAGAGATAAGTTCACATGCTCCCCCCCCCCAAATGCAGCCTGGGGGCGGTGATGTCGTCTTCGTTGTGAGGGCCTTTGGCCAGAGCTACGCCGAACGGCTCGGTTCACACCCTCCACAGGAGCGTGAAATAACCCCACGGGCTTCGGAGGAAGACGCCAGCGCACACGGTCCAGCGCGGACGGGCGACTTTACCTGGAGGTTGTTGAGTGGATCCATCTTCATGACTGGCCCGATGGTGTTCAGAGGCAGGGAGACCTCGATGCTCTGGCTGGGCATCAGCGGAGTGTGAATGGCCAGCGGGGTGGTGGGGATCACGCCGAAGCTGCACGCATGAGGAACACGCATGACCTACATGGGAAATGCTACGAAAAGGCCCTTCATTTCTACCGCCCTCCCCATTGGAAAGACCAATTCAGACAGTAAAAACACACTCCCCCATCAAATATTGCCCAGTTAAAGCTCGCACAGGTGGAGCTTGTGTCTGGTACAGCATAGTCAAAAAGAAAGTACGAGCTTTCAAGAGGATGCAACAGAAAAACGATTGACTGGACTAGACGCGGCTAAGAGCGTCGAGTCTGTCACAGTGTGTGCCCTGCGCCTTGCCTATTCTTGTTGAACTGGATGGCGAAGTCGCTCATGTGCTGCAGGGCTTTGTTGGTGAAGGTCATGTCCATGTACATGTGGCCCTGGCGGCGAGAGAATGTTCCCGAGATCTCCAGCCCTTTGGCTTTCACTGCAGGCAGCCACACCTGAATAAAACACGAAGTTTTAAAAAGAGAAGGAAAAAGAATGCATGAATTCGAGACATGCAAACATATGCTCCTAATGTTATTTTGATTAGGTGCCTTAAGTAAGATCTTTTTCTGTCCTATAAACATGTTGGCTAATGAGGCCCTCTGAGAGTTGTTTAGCAGCAAAGACAACAATTTTTTGGAGCAGCCTGTTCATTTCCTAACCTCCTAACCTCCCTAACATCTGGATTTGCAAGATCACAACCATGCAAGAATCCATGTTGCCAAGCTCTAACTTATCCGTTTGTGCCCGAATCACTGTGATTGGGACCACTCGGCGTCCTATGAGGAACTACGGGGAAGCTTTGGTTGAAGTTAGCCCGTGATGAGATGGTGATGGACAGATGGATCCATCCAATCACCTGCCAAGTATTGTTTGAAACTGTTTGGAAACTGTTTGGAACAGGGCAAAGACATTTTCCCAGATGGATATGTGTCAAACCATCTGTCAAGTCAGGTTACTACTTTCCAGCCAATTATGTTCAAGTATCCTGTTCCAATCGTCTTTGATGAGGGGGGCCTTTCTCCTTGTCTCATTTGTGCAAAGCACTGTCATTCAAACTCGAGGACGAAAGCAGAGAAATTCAGACAAGAGTTGGGGATGCCGTTTCTCATGTTTGACATTATTTGATGTTACCCTATTGCAACTGTCAACCAGATATGATAAAGTACAGAACAGGCAGAGGAGCATGTGCTTCAGTCTGTAAGTAAATAATGCTTGATATTGACCATTTTCTATATATATTCTATAGTTATAAACAGATTTTGATATACAGTACAGTAATGCATCCCCTCAGCTTTTTTTGTATTGATCTATTCTTTTCTACAGACATTAAACTACGTTCCCTACCAAGCACAGTCAGCAGATTCATTTATTTACTTTTATATACATTGCTGCTAATGTGGATATTCTATGGTGTGTTACCTTTGTTTCGTAATTTTTGGGGGCCATTTTTATGACATATTCTATAACTTTGTACATGGTGATATGGTTCTATGGGGAATGAGAGTCTTGATAGCTGGTGTATCTGTACTCTATGTTCAGCTACCGCTAAGTAACAACACAGACAAACATCCCAGTATGACCTATTTTGAAAGGGTTTGGAAGAGTCGGATGGAATCCTTAATAGGGGTGGTGACTCATCTAACCCCCGTCATCCTACTGCCACGTTATTCATCACCCTGTCATCGATGACGACTGAATTATCTTAGGAAGTTGTTTTCGGCGTATGTTTTCCTTTCAGGGAATACTCACGGCTTTGGGAGACACGAAGCCTCCAGTTGTGTTGGCCATGCCTGTGGACAGCTCAAACAGGTCGCTGAGGCCGCTGCTGAGAGCCGCGGGAGCGGGGGTCGGGGACGGGGCAAACGTGTTGGGAACGGAGGAGGGGATGAAGTTCTGGCCCACCTGTCATGTGCGCACACACGTGCAAAGACAAGGCATTAGGAAGATCTTTGTGAAGTCTTTGATGAGACGGCGGTGGGCTTACTTGACGGTAAGAAAAGAGACGGTGAAGATTTAGGGTCATGGTTCCCCCCCCCCCCCCATCCTTGACAGGTGCTTTGAGAAGCTTACATTATTACCAATGACCCTGGCTGTCAACTCTTTCAAGGGTTTGGTCACAAATGTACCGTTGTTTAAGTAAAAAAAACGATCATCTTTGAAGCTGCAATTCTGACTGATTAGGCAAGCTTCAAAGTAATCACAATGCATTCATTGTCGCAAGAGAATGACGTCCTTAGTCCCGAAATCCCACCTATGACTCCCGCAATTTGAGCCTTCATTTGACGTATCAGCAGACCAAAGGAGAAATGAACACGTTTACCCTTCAGTGGCAAGCAAGGGTGGGAGCTTTTAGCAACAATCTGTGGTGGGTTAAGTGAGCAAGTAGGAGCATGCAGCATGCAGGCAGACGGAAGGGCTCGACTTACTGCTGGACTTCCCCCAACACCTCCTCCCAGGTCTCCCCCGAGCTACAGGAGAGAGAGAGAGAGAGGGGAGAGGCCCCACATCCAGCACCCGCATCCACAGACAGACAGACAGACAGACAGACAGACAGACAGACAGAGACATAGAGAGAGAGAGAGAGAGGGGGAGATAAAGAAGTACTTAGCAATGGAGACCCTCATAGCACCCATTTTAGCTCCTGGAAAAATGTTATCCTTTGTAGTTAACATGAAGATAAAGGACACAATTAAAGGGTTATTTAGACAGGAAGCCCAGCTTCGCCGACAGCCTCAGTCAGGGGGGAAGGTAAACCTTGCCCGAGAAGCTCAATGGAAAATATATTAGTGACATTTAGACATGTGGAAACTTGGGGAAAGGTGTCACTCAGCAAGGAACATTACTAGCTTTAATGCACTGCAGTGTTTTCATCTAGTATAATGTTCCCATTTCGAGAATCAAAATATAGACTCATAAGAAGACATGACAATAAAGCTTTTAAAAGCAAACATAATTTTCCGTAGGTAATCTGGATGAATGGTTTCTTTTCATGATTAAATAGTGGCCCAAGTAATCAAAGTAATGTTTAATGAATTCAATAACTGGATTCCTTAAATTCAACATTCAATAGATGGGTTGAATTGTCCATTACCACATACATAAATGAATAAAGATAATCATAATTTGGTTCTCAACAGTCCTTTAGAGTGGATGAAGGATAAAGTCGCTCTGGGTAAGAGCGTCTGCTAAATGACTACATGTAAATTAAAAATATAGCAGTAGAGTTTTCATTATGGTTCAAGGATCTTACAAAAGGACAGTGGCTGTAGCTACATGAATGTGTTCTGTTGCCATAGGTGACGGGTATCAACTTCATTTCATATCCTATGTATTAAACTGGTCCCACATATTCATAATATTTGCATTGCATATGTAATGTCAACATTATACAAACTCAACCTGAATTGTTGCTAACCTTCCTGCAGCCGTCAGAACCTGTGGCGGTGATGCACTAAAATGATCAGCCAAGACACTGGTTAGAATTTTTAAGACCGGCCTTCCGGAACAAAATGGCAACATGAGATGCCCTTGACACTTTCTCTGATGTAGGAAATCCTTGTAAACAAGACTGTGCTGACCCTCTCTTCCCGGTCTGAGGGGGAGAAGTAGCCGGGTCGACTGAGCAATGAGTGACTCACCACACTGTCTGATGCCCCTCAAACCATCAACATGTTCCACCATTTGACATCCCCTCAACACAGCCTCGGCTCCCTTTGAGTGAGAAGAGCCTGTTGGAAATGTTGTGGGAGAATACTTGATGCCCCAGCGTATCCCCGACGGCAACAGACAGAATGTCCCAGAATAACTCGGAGAAGTTGCTTGCAGTGGAGATTTTTCTCCGTCTTTAGCATTGACGATATTGTATTAGGGCTTCTTAGGAATGGCTTTAAGAGGAACAGCAATGCTTGTTAACAAAGATCCACTATAGGGCATTTTATGATTTCCCCCAATTATTCTCTGCAACCCTCGTTTTTACCACATCGCTGTCATGTCCAGATGAAGTCTGAATGCGATGTTTACATTTAAAATAAATGAAGGATTGTAGTTTCATTTCCCTACTACTTTATACCAACGCAGACATGGTATGCCTAGTAAGGAGAGAAAAAAGGAGAAAACCATTTTAAATGTCCCTAAAAGCGCTGTAAGGGTGAACACAGCTGGCCAAATGAAAATGGAAGACGGATTTCACCGGAACCTCGAGTCGACGTCTTAGAGCTCTGCCTGCGCGTCTGGCTGACCTGCGACTATCGCCTCATCTAGAAGGTCAGCATTAATATTCAGCCTCAGGATGCTGACTCAGCGAGCCCTTTTATGATGCATGAATCACTGCGTCGCCCCCTGGCCTTCCGAGAACAGCCGTGTACCCTGTCTGTGCATTAGCATGCAACTTGTCAGACGCTCGCCACTGGTCCTAAAGGCTTTGGGAAGTTGTCCCGCAGTAAAGCAGATGTTCATCTGAAACATTGACTTTATCGAGGAGGCATCTCCCATGCATGAAGGCTTGAACGATTCAAATATGAATAAAGACAGTGAAGACAGTCTGCTTTTGGTAGTCAAAATTGCTATCCAATTAGGAGAGGGCTAGGACTGTGGATGTCTTCAAACCATACATAGTTAATGTGGATGTGCCTAGTTTTACGTCAAAAAAATCCCTTTTTTTGAAAGGAACCCTGGAGATCTCTACAGGTGTGATGACTTTAAAAAGGGTTCAAAAGGGAAGGTGTCACTTTGCGAGAGGAGAACCAGAAGAGACAGCAGCAGCACAGGCGTTCCCCGCTACCCTCCCTATTCCTCAAACGGAAAGCCAATTCCCCCTGAGCAATAGGCTGCAGAGTCCCAAAATCCAATTACAGAAAAGGAATGTCAGAATGTTACTGTTGAGGGGAAATGAATTGCTTTGTACCCCCCCCCCCAAAAAAGAAGGAAAAAAAGATTGCAAATGGTTATTAAGCAAGGGGAAAGAATGACAAGGGTGGATTTTAAAGGCTTCCTGTTTGACAGTGCACTGCCATTTGAGCTAGTGTTTTCACATGATCTTTAGCTGATAGTTTTGTAACGGAGTTTAGAGAAGAACGGCGGTGAAGTGTTGCGGGAAGACAGGTTCATGTATTATTCAGTAAGACATTAAACTTGCAATCCCAGGATGCAAAGGTCTAATCTGATACAGTGCTTCGAGTCCTATTCGCTTATCATCAAGAGATGCAACAATGCAGAGTGTTCATCGGAGAGGCAGTTATGACAAGGACGTCGACGGAGAAACCGGACAATGGCATTTTTGCATCGCTCACCATGAACTTCCCAACGTTATTAACCATCTTCTACTGTGCCTCAAAAAGGTCTGTTTGAATATGCTGAACGATGCCGTTTGCTTGGTTTGGGAGAAGGTCACGGCGCCCTTTGACATCATCAGCTCTAATATCTAACTACAGACCACAGTGCCACACGGTTCACGGCTGTTGGGCTTTCATTAAGTCGTTGCGATTCCTCTAATTGCTTGAACAGCCTAAGAGAGGCCTGCTGATGCCGTTCAATCTCATCTGTAATTACTCAGCAAACATTTAACATTCCATGTAGCGACATGGTGGAGAGACATCCCGTTAATCGGAAGCTCCAGCTGGATTTAAGTCATCGCTATTTTAATGACAGTTCCAATTAACATTTAATAGGAACCTTTTATCATTCTGGAGGGCCAAGGAAGGTTAGGTGAGAAGAGGTGCCACCACGCCTCATTGGGCTTGAAAGACGAGCCTTAAATTAATCGATGGATATAGTCTACCCTTCGAAGGAGTCAAAGGAATATCGTCCGACTTTACGGTCAAATTAAGGGTGTTCATTTCATTGTGAGTTTTTCATGCTGTTGGCCACAACCCTTAGGTTACATGAGTCGCTTTGAATTTTGCAACCCATGGTCATATATAGATATATATATCTCTATCTATATATATAGATATATATATTATATATAGGGTGATGTTGAAGCTGGAGCGAGTCAGGGAACATTTGGTTCTTATCAGTGAAACAACAGATGTGACTGGGCCTGCAGGCAATGCTTCTGAAAGCACCAGCGGCTAATATCATTAAAAAGACATCATCACCCTGTGCAAGAAGAGCGCCTGCCCCCCCGCCCCCCCCCCCCCCCCCCCCGCCAAAACCAGAAAGACATTAGAGTATTATTATACAGCATCTCTCCTCCCTAAACAGCAGCCCGTTACTTACTGCAAAATCTAAGATGCGCATGTGAGCTGCTCGAAAAATTCTATTTTGTGCCGTATTTATAACAACAAACCAGTAATGGTGCTTCCGAGAAAATGGTAAAAAAAAAACGAATTCATCCGCTTTCCATGAAAGCCAGTGTGACGTGCTCCCCTGTCTTGCCTCCTTCAGAGCAGATCAATCAGACGCACCAGTCGCCTCACTGGCAGACTGGAGGGTCTGGGTGGCGCAGCTCAGCACAGATCGCCAGCGAGGGTTAGAAGGGCGCCAGGGCACCACATCATCACAGCTCAACTCTGGTCTCAAACTCACAGACAAGAACTGACAAACAGGGACCAGACGAGACAATCTCTTCTGCTGGGATAAGGGGGAGGGGAGGGGGGGGGGTAAGGGAGGTATTTAATCTAAGATGTCTCGAGAGGTTGTTGTTACAGCAGTCATTTGGCTTCGAGAGGGTACTGCATTGAAACCAATTTCAGTCATCCTCTGAGGACGCAGCCAAATGCCACCAAGAGTGGCCGTTCACCGGGCCGACGGCGGGAAGCTTGGCATGTGGTGGACTGACGAACAGCCACCGCGGGAAGTGGACGCGGCTTGTTTCGGTGGTGGCCGAGGTGACAGCCGAACCGATATCAATCGATCACACGGTCACACGCAACTCGCACATCTGCAGCCACATTTCGATATCTAACGGAGAGGCTGATGATGGAGCTCCGCTTCCCATCTTCTGAAGCGGCCTTTAGGTAAGGATGCACATACATGAAGGGGAAGGGTTTGACACCCTCCTAATGAGGCTCTAAAGGGTAAGTGATCTTTGATACCTTTACGTGGATGAGCCATGATGGGGTCGGCGCACCCTGTGCACGCAACGAGCGACTTCAAAAGGTCAACAGACTTCCGTTGGCATTTTTAACGGGTGAGGAGTTGACATAGTCAGTGAATGTGAGATGTGTAGTACACAGTTTGCAGGCCTGACTGTTGGATGAGGGCCGAGGCTCGTCTATATCCCTAGCTTCTATAAAAAATAAAATAAAATAAAAAAGCGGGTGGAGAATGATCAACGATCTCAGGGGAAAAAAAGGTTATTGGCAACAGGTTGCCTAAATACAACTGCAGCATGCCAATTCAGTCTCAGAAAGCCTCCAGAGTCCTTTTATTGATTTAGAACTCTTCAGAAAGTCCTTCCCATTCGGAGGTTTGTGTCTACAAGATCAATATTAAACCACTCTGATAATACTTCAAATCAAGGGTAAAATAAAACTCTGAATTTGAAGAGTGCCACCTCATCGATTATTCATGGGCTGAATTTCGGAACGGCCTGTGTGATTGATAGCGTGTGTCTACATCCATTTGCGGGTGTCAGGGACGATGCGTGTCGTCCGGGCATGTCTGCATACGATATTGACGTTGGTTACAGTGTCGTTTGTCGGAAACGCAAGTGTGGGCTTGTGTCTGTCTGAGTCACTCACCAGGCTGTCCAGGCCCCCTCCCAGAAGATCCACAGCTCCCATCTGCATGGAGGACACCTGGGGAACGTTGACGGGGGGCCCCAGGTCCAGGTTGAGCAGGTCCCCGAGGAGGTCTCCCTGGGAGGGGATGACCTGGGTCTGGTCCTGGGGGGCCACCGGCCCCGCGCTCACGGGGCTCTCGCCTGTGTCGATGCTGAGGCAGGAGACAGAAGGGGAAAGCAACCTTGGCAGGGCAGCCGACCATGACGCTGTGGCACTACTACTACTGTACCAGAACCAAAAAGACCCAAAGTCCATGAAGGCCTTACCACACAGGTCACACACCAAGAGGCCTCACTTTTACAAAGAGGGTTAGGGTTCGTTACTCTTAGGGGGTTGGATCCAACAATATTATAAAGGGAAAACTACCATTTTAACCCCCAAAATCCTCCCAAATATAACGTTCCAGTTGTATGTGTGTGCCTCTCTCTCTCTCTCAGCGCGTCCCTCCAGCCCTACCTGCCGTGCTGGATGGGCAGGTGTTTGCGGTGGATGCCGTGGCTGCCCTCCACAAAGGCGTTGGGGGGCTTGTGGTAAACGGAGGCCAGGGAGCCGATGTGGCAGATGAGCTCGTCCAGCAGGGTGGGCTCGATCAGGTCCGTCTCCTCCGAGATCAGGGGCTTCTCCGACAGCACCACCTCCTTGGCCGTCACGGGGTCGGTGGAGAGCAGACGCCAGTAGATGTAGCCTCGGTCGCGCAGGTCGGGGTTGTCTGAATCCTGAGGTAAAACAACAACGAAACCCACACCCCAAAAAAGACGATGAGGTGAAATATGAATAAATATTAAGAGATTTAAAAAAAAATAATGAACGGCGAGCTTGTGTGAGGTCTGAGTGAGGTTCCTACGTGTCCCCCCCCCCGTCTAGCCGTCTAGACGTGCCCCGCTCACCTGCGTGGCCAGACTTAGAACCTGCTGCACCAGCTCCTGAGTCTCAGATGGCTTCTTGAGGAACAGCTTGACGATGGCGGTCAGCAAGGTGAGCTGGACCTGAAACGCACGTCCATGAAAGAGAAATGATCTGACCCGCCCGGCGTTAACAACCATCAAACAAATCCGGTCATTTGGTCGGCCTCAGAGCTCTTGCGCGTTAAAAGTATGCGATCGAAAGGCAAGAGCGAGGGCCAACCTATAAGCCTTTACGGACGTGGCAACGGAGCTGAACGTCTTCATTTCTCTGGTCTCAAACCCCCCCTAAAAACTCCTCGAACACACCCCGAGAGCCACATGGTTTCACTGCCCACACACGGACCCGTCGGGTGGTGACAGACCTGGGTGCTCTCGTCGTGGAAGCCCTCCAGGAAGCTCTCCAGCAGCTCGTCGGCGTTGTCGATCCTCTCGGCGTACTCGCCCACGATCCAGATCATGGCGGCGCGCGCGTCCGGTTCGTCCAGGGAGTCCAGGTTCTCACAGAGCGTGGCGATGATGCTCTCGTACCTGAGGGGGGGAGGGGTGGGGGGTGAGAGAGAGGGTAGATGCATCATCCGGCTTAGGTCATCATGGCTTACCGTAGTGTGAATGTCTTGGTCTCCCCGTCTGCGGGGAGACCAAGACAGGCCTGAAGGGGTACGGGGCAGCGGGGTCAACGGGTTACCGTGTGAAAAGCCCAAGTTCATCCCGCAGAAGGCATTCAGTCCATTCATTTATAAACATATCCTCATATTTTGCAGCCTAAAGCCGGCCTATGGCAGCGAGCAGGAAATAACGGCATGCCTCTGGGGATGTGACGTACTTGTTGGGGTACTTGCGGAAGATGTCCCTGATGACCACGATTGCCTCCTGGACCACGTAGTTGACCTTGGTCTGGATCAGGTCCAGCAGCGTGCTCACACAGCGCTCGGCAGATTGCTGTGAGGACAGGGGCCGAGAGACGACAGCAAACTGATTGGATTCACACCGGAGGACATGGCAGAAACTGATATATTACTGTGCAACGTTCTCATGCGTTGCTTTAATTGGACCATTACTAGTCCTGCGTTTCACACTGCAGGAGGATGTTTCCTAGTGACTTATTCTGATAGCTGGCTTGCAATGATTTAAACAGACTTCACAAAAAAACATGGCATCCATTCGTCCTCTAATCCTAGACTGGAACAGCGGACTGAAGCGGTAGGAAGCTGGTTGGGTGGTCATGTAGATATAGGAGGACCTTTTGACCTCTGTTGGTGTGGGACTGCAGGGGCATTGTCCTGGCCCGGGATGCTTTCCGTGCTGGTGGTCATTACCTCCACTTTGATGGCACAGCGTCCGATGGCCCTCACAGCCTTCCGCACAAAGTCGACGTCCACCTCGGTGGCGTACTCCTTCAGCTCGGCCAGGACCTGAGGAGAGCGAGGGACGTTCCGGAATCAGAGGACACATTTGCATGCATGCCCAACAGGCCCGACACATGGCAACAGAATCTTATCGGCGGGTGCCAACAACGGTCTCATTCACAGGTCTGAGGATTCGTATCGGGTTCGGTAAACAAACCGTGCAATTTACGACAAGCCTTGCCCAATCCCACTGCCAACCCAGCCCCCATCGGTATACTCTACGGACTTCTCAAGATAGGCTTGTGATTGTCCAGGATTGGGAAGAATGGCAGCTTCAATGGCCTTGGAGGGATTTACAGCAGGCTAGTCTGGGCCTGCCTGACCTGTCAAACACTGTGGCTGTAAATACGGAGACCAGCCTCTCAGACACTGGCTGTCTAGAACATGTTCACTTAAGACACCCCGTCTGACAGCACATCAATCCGCTCGAGCAAGTAGTGCATCAGGAATGACTCACTGGAATGTGAACGTGTCAACATTGGAACGGAATTACAATTCAATAAAGAGGAGGCTTTAGAAATAACATTCAGGATTCAGGTGTAAATCCCATTCTTCATTTCCGTAAACTTTAGCACATCCTGCATAGCCTAAACCATGTCAATAGACGAACACAGGAAATTACACTTAAATGAACTGAATACTAAACAGAGTGACAATCCAAAATGGCCAGGTGTTTGGGGCATGTGTGTACTGGACAGGGATTTCCACGTGTCAGTACCTGGGCAATGTTAGCCTGGGAGGCCAGGCGGATCATGATGTCCAGCTTCTCCAGTTTGACGTAGATGGGGTCGTTGTACTTGACAAAGAACACCTTGATCTCCTGCTTCAAGATCTCCGGCCTGGATGGAGAGAAACAGAGAGATGGGAGAATGAGATGGAAGCCGCGACAAATCAAATATTAAGCAACGGTGACCTGATCTGAACCCAGACAGCTCACAGTGGGGTGGTGGGGGTGGAAATTATGGTAAGGGAAATGCTGTCACCTAGTGGCTACGTAGCATAAAGTACATTCGGACCATAATGTTGCAAGGGCAGACACCTCGATATCATTATCTACCCGACGACCACATATCTGGACAAAGGAGTAGTTACTGTTTAACAAGGGGAGTAAACCCTGAGTAGGATGCATGCAAAGTTTTCAAATCTTTAACAGAGGACAGCCGAGTTCCTCTCAGCGGGCACTTCATCTGAACGGATTCAAGGGGCACAAGCACTCAGGAGAAAAAGTCGAGCGGGGGGTTCGTTCGGACCTTTTCTGGACGATGAGGTTGATGTTGCGCAGGGCCACGTACTGGACCTCGGGCTCCCCCGACAGCAGGGTGACCAGCGGAGGGGACAGCTTCTTCAGCAGGGTGTTGTAGTAGTCCGAGTCCTTGGGCAGCAGCTCCAGGAACTTCATCAGCACCTTGACGGCCGACAGCACCACGGCCGAGTTGGCGTGCGAGAGGCGCGGGGTGACGCGCTCGCAGATGCTGTGGGGGGGGGGGGAGGCAGAGAGGAGGCGATTTCAGAGAAAGGTTGAGGTAGGTTAGGTACCTTAAAAAGGAAGACTAAGGTACGTTTCGTACAACCCAACAGGGATTGCAGACAGGGACACACACGGGTCGTGCACACGCGCACTGTCAAATCAAACACACTCAAAGACCTATGGCCCACATGCTCCCGTGAGAAATGTCCGAAACCGTCAATATCGAAGCTCGTGAAAATCAACCCCCGTGGGACGGCTTCACACGGCTTCTGATTCTCGCAAACCGTTCCAACACAGGACACCCGCCACCACAGACACACACCCGACACTCTCTTACCTCTGGGCTTCTCGCTCGTCCTTGGGGTTGTAGTTGGACAGGCAGTCCAGGATGAAGATCTGGCCCCACTCTGTGCACTCGTTGAGGGCCGTCAACAGCTTGTTGATGTTCTGGGGGTTGAGGTCCAGCAGGTTGCTGTTGGGGTGCGACTCGCTGATCTCCGAGAGAGCTGCGACGGCGTTGGCCACCACCTGGAGAGTACAGGAGAGGTGGGTTAGGTTACTCACCTGGTACTACTGGCTGGCTTCTAGGGCTTTCTGGGTTTGCTAGTGTTATTTCCGACTGTAGCCTACATGGTGTGCGCTGAGGCCTTACCACAGCGGCCTGGGTTCGAATCCGGTCTTGTCCCTTTCATGCATGTCCCCCCCCCCCCCCTCTCTCTCTTGCTTTGCCTTTCCACTTTACTTAAATGTTGTATGAAAAAATGAATATACAAAAAAATTAAAACCCAGTGGCGTCTGCTCACCATGGGGTTGGAGTCGGCGATGAGGTCCCTGAGGGAGTCCAGGAAGCCCTGGTCCTCCACCATCTGGGCGTTGATGTCGTGGAGCTTGGCCACGCACACGGCCGCCGTCTTCCTCACGTAGGGGTCCTCGTCCTTCAGACACTTCCTCAGCGGCTCGCACAGGTACTCGGTGATCTTGTCCACGCGGATGCAGCCCATGGTGCGTACGGCCAGGGCTCGGATCAGGGGGTTGGGGTCCTCACAGTCCTGTGGGGGAGCAGGAGGGGGCGGGAACACGGGGAGAAGGTCATTTAGATGTTGGTCTATTTATATTGTGTTATAGTTGGAATACTGTATGGGCAAGAGTGATGGCAGAAGGCCAAAAGGGCATTACAAGAGAGTGACAGTAGCACAAAAAGTCCAATGTCAATTCAAGTAGCTACTGAAATCAAATCAAAATGGGACATTCAAACGTGACCGATCAGTGGACCTAGAAACGACAAAAGGTGAAGAAAGGTGCCCTGCCTTTACAAAGCTGTTGACAGCCATGATGGCCATGTCTGGCTGGCTCTTAGCGTAGTTCATCAGGTACAGGTAGACCAGCTTTTTCAGCTCCAGGTTGTCTGTCTGCATGCAGTTCACCACGTCTGGGAACAGGGAGCTGGGAGAGAGATATGTGTAGGAAAAGAATAAACAGAAACATTTGAAGAAAGAAAAAAAACACTGCATAATAATATCCCAAAGCAAATGTGACACCAAAAGGATCTTGAACGCTTATATATGTAAACATTTGATGAGGCTGACCATGAACACTAGTGGTGATACAGCTGCTACAAAAGATATGCAAAGAGAGAGGCTATACCTGACGTCTTTGCCCACAGTCATGGCAGCAATGACCTTCTTCACGGCCTCCTTCCTCTTCTCTTTCTTCTCATTGTTCAGCTCAGCTTTCAGCTCAAAGATCTCCCCTGTAAGTGGACCCAAATGCAGCGTTAACCGCAGCCCAGTACATCCAGCTCAGTGCACGCAGCAATGCTATTATCAGTAAGCCTGCACTCGCGTTAAGAAATTTCCACGGCCTTTGCACCTACTTCCATGTTAATTAAATCATGTGGACTCACCTTTTTTATTAGTTGTAAAATATTTTGAGTCAGTCATCGTTGCAGTTTTTCAAATCTGAAATGAAGATTTTCATAATGTTTAACAAAGAACACGGGAAAAGAACCACATATATGGCAATGTTACACATAATTAAGATCTTAAACAAGGAACTGGACTCGAACTTCTCATGAAGCCATGTTTTACACAACACATGCCATATATATGATTACTTTAGTCATTTTAAGAATATGCATTTGGAGGACATTGCGATGCCATCTTAGAAGTCACGACATCATATCAGCATCACTTTCACTGAAGAGCGACTGGCTAACATATAGAGCTAGCAGTTTTTATGGTTTCATACAAATACAACATTTTTCAACAACATATTTCAATAACATTCGACCTGAAATTCCTTACTAGGGTGTGACCCCAAAACAGCAGCCAGTGCCAGTGGACAAGGGGGAAATCTGGCTGTCTAGCTAGCTCTAGTAGTAGTAGCAGATCTAGTGCTACTAGCTAACTATCTGGTTGATGTACAGGCGGCCAAAGCGGCCTCTGTCAGTGCTTGTGACATAGTAGCTAACGTTAGGCTATTTTATAAAATATACCCAAACACAAGTCACTTTAAAATTAGATAGCTACATACTTGGTTTGATGTTATGTCAAGGACAAAATCCGACAGGGCGGTGAACGACGGTCTTCGCTAACAAGCAACCAACTGCTGAGTTATTTTGCCTGCTTTGCTGCAGCAGAGGTTTAGCTAGGTAGCCGTGGAAAGATGGAGAAGCCCGGAAAAACAAAATGAAGCGGAGGAGAAGGAAAGGCGCACCACCCCGGAACTTGTAATCTAAAGCAGAAACACTCGGACGTTGTTTACAGGAGGACCAGCTGTATCTGGTGAAAACACGTTGTGATCGTGGTGTGTGAATTTAACAATCCAGTACAAACGTATTTGTTCTTTGAAAGTGTATTAGGTTATTATCACTGACCGTTTCAGCAAAAGACACACAAGATGCAAATCTGCAACGTGTGCAGTGACCAGACGCCTAAATATCGATGTCCAGCTTGTAAAATCCGATAGTGAGTATTGGCACATGATCACATCAATATCACAAGTTTTATTTGGCAACCAATGTTAAACCTTTTAACACCCCTAATTCACGTCTTTCTGTTTTGCAGCTGTTCGCTCGTTTGTTACAAAAAACACAAAGGTAAGAAGCACTGCGTGCTTTTTGTCAATACACTGAATTTCCTATGTGTATCAGTATCACTCATAACTTTGACTACATCACAGTTTCAGGTTTGCCATTTTAACAAGTAGGCTAGGCCTACACTAGCCACTTTACACATTGTCACTTTCAGCTACTGTGTCACTTTCAGCTACTGGTTGCACTATCAGCAATATTGCACTAATTGTACCCCACTTGTCTTTAGGTTAGTATAGGTTTATAAGGTTAGTATAGGTTATTATGTGTATTCTTATACACATAGTATACTGTATTGTATATTTAGGTTTATTATATGTTAGCTTATCATAGATGTAATCTATGTTCTGAGTACTTATATGTTATGCCAGGTTGCTTTGCGTTGTCTTGTCCTGAGAATGTCAGTGCCCAGTTGTGTTGTTCTGTGCATCTGACAATAAAAGACTTGAACTGCAAGTAAATTAACATGTTCACGGTTCACCCAGATACCTGCCTGCCTTCGAAACCTCCAGTGCAGGAACCAACTCCAGATCTGCAGAGAAGTTCTAACAACGGTAGGGCATCCTATCTCAGTTTTCGAGTATTTAGCATCACCTGGAAACAACAAAAAACACTTGTGATGGTTTGACCAATACTTTGTTTTTTAGCAGAGCAACCATGGACAGTTGAAGATCTCCTCGCCGACGATGAGAGAACAGATAAAGTACCACTCGAAAGGCTTAAATTATTAGGTAGGACATGGGTTATATACCTTCAAGTTGAATCCTGAAACTTGTGCTAAATGTTACGTTTTGGTATGTGGCTTCAAATGTTTCATTTTGTATTTGCCGTTTGTGATCATGATCTCAAATTGCTACTCCATCCGTGTTCCGGTTCTACAGGTAAATCAGAAGAGCTCAAGGATCTTCTTCGCAACCCCCACCTCCGTCAGCTGATTCAGGAAATTGATGCCGCTGACAGCAAAGGAGACGCCATGAAAGCTGCTATGCAGGAACCTCTGTTTGTGGAGTTTTCAGATCAGTGCTTGAAAGTTGTTGAAAATAATGAGTATAATGAGATATAGTTTGTTTAAACAGTTTGCATGTTGTCCATCTACCACCCATATTGAGTCAAGTAATCTCTTCTTCTTTTTTTTTTAAGACCAATAAAAAGCCTCAGTTTGTGCAGATTTGTTTAATATTTATTGTAAATATTAACTCATTACAAAGACTGTACACCAATCTGTAGTTCTCAAACTATTTACAGATAATGATGTTTCTTAAAATAAAAATGGATTGTAGCAATACCCTCTTAGCTTAAATACTAGATATGCAGAACTTGGATACAATAATATTCATACAAAAACAATTGGATTACAAAACATCTAGAATTGATTACACTATTTGCATTTCAGGCAGTGTGGCACAACAGTGAGTTAACAGTGAGTTAACAGGCTATTATACATTAATATTCAGCAGCATTTAAAAGAAAGCTTTCTCCCCGTCCTTTTTGAAATATAATTCCTTATCAAGTTAAGTGTTCATTTTCCCGCATGTTGGACAAGTGAACTATTAAATATAAAACATAGCATTTATTACACACATCATCTTCCTCCAGTCATTTAACGTTTGTCTGGCAACATAAGTGCCAAAGCATAAAAACAAATGAACCAGAACACATTCTAAAATAAAATAATTTAAATGTATTCCCATAAAAATGATAATCTTCTCGGGTTTTATCAATAACAAACTGGGCACCTGACATTAATACATACACAACAAACGCCGCCTTTAACACAGTAATATACATCCATGAGCAACTAATTGCAATTTCCCAATACGTCTACAGTACACTTAACTTCAGGTTTGGATAAAGGCACTTGCCATTTCACCTGAGACTTTCAACAATGATACCATGTTTGAAGTAAAAGGTCCTATATTCTTATATCTTTCTATATTATTAAAAAGGTGCTAGGATTGAGGCAACAAGGAAAGGGAAATGAGATGAGTCAGTTGTTTTCTAGCAGGATTTGGTTAAAACCTGTCACGCCATCAAACTGCTGTGCTGGGTGCATGTCCGCGTAGAGTAGTGGAGATCTCTGGAAGTGGAGCTTCACAGGCCCCTTGAAAGAAAAACGAAAATAACACTGTATGTACTGTACTTAATACCTTACAATGCATCATTTGTATGAACATTCTTTTCACTTTATGAAAGGCAAGGATCTCCATGTGTGAGGAAACCGTCATCTTACCCTGGGCTGAGCTCTGATAGAGGCCACCCCCTGTTTGAATTGATTAGTCTCCACCCTGTATTCCCCTCTGTTAAGGGGCATGTTGAGTAGTGCCATCACAGACATCATCTTCTGGAACCCTGTGGCTGTCATGGACACAGTGATGGTCGGGGCAGAAGCCAGTGCCAGACCCATGGGCCAGCCTCGCACGATGACCGGCTCCTGGAAGCTGGAGAGCTGCACAGAGCCTCTCTCCCTGAGGATTGGGTCCAACACCGGCAGGTCCTCCTCTTCCTGGAGGTCTTCGGCATCATCCAGCTCCGCCTCAGCCAGGGCGTCCATCAGTGCCTGCAGCCCAGACAAAGAACAGCCATGTCAGTCAACTCGCCACAGGAGTACATGGCTGCTTGATATCAAATCTAATGTATGAATACTGCATCTCACCCTCCATTTCCTCCAGTTGGTCTGAATGACCGTGGCTGCCCTCTGCCATCTCTGGACTGTCTTCCTCACCAGCCAGGACCGCACCACTGCCAGACAAAACCAGATGATCACAGAGTCAGCACAGATTTCTAAGAAGCTCTTTTAACAACATCAACATCTGATGCAGGGCCCTGTTCGTGGGCTCACGAGGCCTGCCAGCTACTAACAGGTGCAATGCTTTGATGTGCAACAACTAATCTCATCACGGTCGCCTGCAGAACGGAAAAAAGAACATCCTTCATTAGCATCGTCAGATGGTGACATTACGGCCACGATTGGTCAATGGAACCTAAGTACTGTGATCCTGAGTCATGTCCTAAATATTCTCATGAAACCAGCCAACGGCTGTTGGCCAGACAGGCAAGCCGGGTCACACAGAGGCAACAGCAGGGCCTCTAAGCCATCAACCTGACCTCCGAGAGTACACCTGTACACCAACAGGCGATTTAGAATAAGCTTTACCTGCTTGGATCAGGACGGCAGCTTGTCTCCGAGCATGCCGTCTGCGCTGGCAGTGCCGGCGCCAGCAGCACTGGATAGAGAAGGCCTTCTGGGACAACGCCCGGTCCCTGTGCTCCTCCATGAGGTCCAGCTGTGGGGCAGATCAAAGCAGATCAGCGCTGGGGGGGATTAGGGCTCAACCCAGCCTCACCTCGCTTTGGCTGCTTACGTCTGGGCCAGTTTAAGGAGAGAGAACCTGGATGTCCGTTCGACCGACACAAAGCCCCACTATAGGCGCAATGACACTACTGACCGATTTAAAGGCTCAGGCTTGTTCCATTAGAACCGTAGAGGTTAACATGACGAGGATGCGTTTGACGATAAGAACACCACACCCCACTACATATAGGCTACTGTAGTTTCTGTACGCTGTGTTGATTGGTTGGTGGACACATCACTGACCATGGCCTGCGTCAGAAACACTTTGGTCCTCCCACAGTGCACCAGGGTGCTGCGTGGCTCACTGACAACATCCCGCGCCGGGTCAATTGCGTGGCTTTCCAACACCACTCCGAGAACATCCGCCACTGCTGAGCGAAGATTGTCCTTGTTGGAAGCGCCCAAGCCTGAGTCAGAGAGGGATGGGGGTGAGAGGGAGACAGGCTGTGAGTTTCTCCTTAAGCACTGTACACAAACATGGAGCAGGGAACACGTCTTGAACAGAGGTCAAAGATTCAGGCTGCGTAGACATAATTTGTACCATGCTGATTATTTCATTCAAGGTCGAATGGCTGCAAGAGTGCCATGACAAAGTTAATGTTTACAGATTCGGTAATACCTGGAAAACCACACGATTATGATGATCAAGTCCTTGTCATACTCTTGATATTACAAATTCATATCAAGAGAACTTTCTCGTACTTTATCTGCAGGCATTGCGTGCATCGAAAAACGATGACAGACGGACAAGGCCCATGCCAAGTTCACAAAGGGAAATGGAAGCACGCCATGCAACAGAGAGTACGCTTTTACCTGAGAGCTTCTACAAGAGCTCAAAAAGGTTATTAGAAAAGTCTGGTTTTCTGGTCTCCATAGCAAAGACAGCAGGGGAGGGAAGAATCTCCAATCGAAGGAGAGAAGGGCTTGCAGAGGAAGAGGAAAGACAGCAGAGCACAGAAGAGAGAGAACACCTTTGAGTTCACCGAGCCGTGATGTCACGTCCATAATGAGTCGTGTCTCTACTTTGGTCAGACTTACCATTCTGACTCGAGTTGGAAATCAGTCCATAGCGTTGCATGAAACTTGTGTAGGGAATTCTGCATGAAGAGGGAAACACAAAATGACATCTCAGGCTAAGTCAAAAGGAAGGATTGACAGCTTCTATATAGATATTTCTGAAACGTTATCTACCTGATTGGAAAGCCTGCCGCACTAATGTGTATGGTCTCCACAATTCCACAAGCCTCCAGTTGCATAATAACCTTATGATAAATACATCAAGGTTGTTAGAATGAGGATATCATACAATTCCTTTCAAACCATAAAACTTGGAAAAATAAAATTGGAATATGATAGAAAGTACAGCGAGATGTTCCTGTGTAGTGTGGACCAAATGTACATACTCCCGTGCCATTAACACAATGATATAATTAACTGACATCGACAAAGGAGCCCTCAATTACACTTGCAATGACCCAGCCTTGCAGTAGCAAACAGCAAGTCTTGACATTGTGTTATTCAGATAAGACATCTTCTGAGTACAAAGGTGCAGCATGACTCACTGACGCTTGGTAATGTACTGAAGTGGTTCTGTCCTACCTCCTCCTTTTTGAAAGTCAACGGTCTGCAGTCCGGGTTAGGCTTGATGCAGCGGGTATAGTGAGGAGTGGTGGTGTGTAGGATCTTCATCAGACTTTCCAGAGAATTCTACAGCCAGAACACCAAAACCATCAGGAGGGATACAAGGAGCCCTTATACGAATCCTTAAATAAAACAGCAAAAATACAAAATGTTTCCAAAACGCTCACCTTAAACTTGGAGACCACAGTGACCACCTTGCTAAGCCCTCTGGTGGCCTCGTTCTCCGTGTCTCTGTCAGCAAACAGCTGGTGGAGCAGGGGGTTCCCTGACTGCTGAAGCAGCTGGAGGATCTCTGAGGGGACTGGGTCCTACAGGCAGGAAGCGGGATCAAACCAAATCAAACTTTATTTATATAGCGCATTTCATACAGGAAGGCAACACAATGCGCTTCACAGAAAGGGATGGGGGCTACAAACACTTATGTTTCACACTAATTTTCCAGAGGGAAGCAAAAGGAGCCAGTCAGCTTCTGTACTGGAGCGTGTTTAGCCATGCCCAATGGAGTTGTTGCTTCTTATCTGTGAACGGTTTACCACCCGTCATCAGCTTGGCACCGTACCTTGTTCTTCTCCATCATGCCCTCAATCTGGTAGCTGACCTTCCCGGCATAGTGGGCCACCGTGAAATGGGGCTGCTTGCTGAACTTGTCCCAGCTCACGTTCGTATTGTCCGAGAGCTCCTTCTCCAGACGCGCCCTGAACTGCTTGGCATCCGATGCCCGATTGAGACGACATTCCTGGGGGTCGACGAATCAATCACAAGACAATCACGGACATGCTATAGGCCAAGCATATAGATAACGATATAGCTGATAAGGAAACTAGAGAGATTCGACTTTGCACGAATGACATCACAGTGAACAGACCTCATTGAGGAGAGAGAACACGCCTGTGGGGTATCCCTCTAGGAGATTCAGACAGCCCTGGTTATCCTGGTACTTGACAAAGGACCACTCCAGCCCTTCAGCAATATACTCTTCCTGTAATGGAGGGATTCTTTCCATCAGTAAACATACTTATATTTACAGAGGCCAGAGGTGCTACATAGCCTGTTCATAGTTTCAACAAGATGTTCCAAGAAATTAAGCTGAGACAACGTGTGAAACTCAACTCAAGAAGTACACATTTGTTTTGTTTTTTAAACTACCTGTTGAGCTTTGAGATAATGGGCGACAAAGTGCTGCTGCAATTTCTCATTGGCGTAGTTGATACAAAGCTGCTCCAGGTTATTGAGTTGGAAGCACTCAAACCCATAGACATCCAGCAGACCTAGAGACCACAGAGAAAGGACAGCGATCAATCCCAGCCTCGGGTCACTATATAAAAAGAATGTGCTGCGCGTTCAAATAAAAGGGTTCTGTACCTATGAAATTGCACCAAGTGGATGTGTCTGCACAGATGCTGTTGTTGATGAATGTAACCAACCATTCAAACAACCTGTAAAGAACAGCAAACAGAGTACAAAAAAAAAATCACAAAATATGCCGACTAAGATTCTCTTTCATATTCAAACCACAATTGAATATGATGTCCCCCATCTTTGTTGAAATGGTGACTAAAATGTTCTTGTCATTACCATACACATATGGGTGATATTTCGAGTATGTTGTCACACAGAAGGGTTGGACCTCGGCCCAAACAAAAGCAACACTAATGGAGCAGTGGAGCCATTTCTATTCATGAGCTCATAGTCTGTGTTTGTCAGACTCACTGGGCATAGATGACCTTGGCCAGGCAGTCTCTCCTGACGCTGCACTCTGGCAGGGAGCAGGGCTTGAGGAGGGCACTCTGCTTCCCCGCCCTCAGGGCCCTCACCCTCAGACACGCCTGGAGCTCCTCCTCGGGGACGTGCAGGAGGGCAGCCGTCTTCTGGAGGGAACCTGACAAACGCGGAAGGGTCAGGGCGACTCCAGGTCTTCAAGCGTTATGTCACATGGTGTCACTGGATATGTAGTGATCCACCGTGAAACGATACCTTTAGATTGCTCCTCCAGGTCACATGGCTGCGATTCGTCCAACGAGGAGCAGAAATTCACGTTGCCCAAATGAAGAAGACCTGCTAATATCTGTTAGCATCACAAAAGAGAGGAGTGGTGGATTTGGAAACATTTCTTTAGGGACTATGGAATTCAAATCTCTTCGTGTGGGTGGTTTACCGTGAATATTTGTCCCCTCCTCTCAGCATCGATGCCAAGGTGCACCATCGCCTCTACGGTCTCTTGAAAACAATCTTCTGCAAAACAACGTAAAGAAGACCAACATGTGTACCACTGATCCAATTAGCAAATCCACATGGATGCAGAGCATGAAAGATCTAGACTGACCTTCAAGTGTATTTTCACCATTTGGGAGCCAGGCAAAACGTTGGTCACATGGCATCCTCCACTCCATCCTCTGTTCATTGGTAGCTCCTTTCATCATCTAAAACAAAATGTATCTTTAATACGCCTTAATGCCACATTCATTGAGCGGCGTGTCCAACTCAAAATCATGTTTGAATGGTGCGTCTTAATTACTTGCCTGGTAGAAAATGTGGAAGTTCCTCTCACTGGCTGGTTGGCCAGCTACCCTGGTCTTCTCCAGTAGGTATGTTTGCACTGACGCCCCCACTAGCAGCTGGGACCTACATGACATGACGCATGTTTGAACAATGACCAGGGGTGTAGACATGATGACAAATACCTGTCAACTTGATGATTATCTTCATTAGTATCTGCACACATACCAAGCACTGCAAGAGATATCAATTGGCAGGCAGGGACAGGCAGAACGATTACCTGTTTAGTTGGAGCTGGATGTACTTTCCAAACCGGCTGCTGTTGTTGTTTCGTAGCGTGCAGGCATTGCCTACGTAAAGGATCAGGGAGGACATTTGTGGGATGAGCGACTGCTCACAGAAACGACCATTTGACGGCTCAATGGTTTGATAGCCGTTCTCAGCCTTCTCACCAAATGCTTCCATGATGGGATTGGAGTCCAGCACCCTCTTCTCAATCCTCTCCACCGTGCCGTGGCTCCTAGTCACTGAGGAAGAGGCTGCCACCGTCGCGTAGTACTTCATCAAGCATCGCGAGGTCCAGGTCTGTAAAAGCAATGGTAAGGGCACAGAGAAGGTTCAAATGCACCAACTCTGCAGTTGACTGTTCATCAGATGTATTTGATCGGTTTTGGGGGGGAGATTTACCTTTCCTGCTCCACTCTCACCACTGACCACCAGGGACTGGTTGATGGGTTCCACTTGGCCCTGCACATTTCGATAGGCCTCTTCTGCCACAATGAAGATGTGGGGTTTGAACTCCTATACAAGAACAAAAAAACATCAAAATACATGCAATGACTCATACTGCAATGACCTTGGTCTTTCCCTTTTTTTTTGCTGAAGAGGAAGAGGCCAGTGGTTCTCACACACCTGAGGCTGAGCAGCACAGTGGTACTCCTTCATCACATCCAGAGAGTAGAGGTCTGGGATGGGCTGGAAGGGGTTTAGAGCTACCAGAGTGCACCCAGCATGGGTGTAGAACACCTTAGCACTATACCTTGCTTGCAGGCATTTCAGAACTAGGAGAGAAGAAGAGATCTGTTTTTTTCCAAACATTTTTTTAAACCACCCAGAAACATAAGCAATAACCCTGCAATTACTTTTTTAGGCCTACCTGTTGATGGGGTTACCGGGTTGACCTTGGTAAGGTCATCATAGGTGTGGAGCTGACCCTCATCTATGAGAAAGGCCTTAACCTCTCCTTCCAGAGAGTCATTGAGAGAATGGCGATGGGAACGGCTCTTCTTCCTGACCCCTCTCACCTGCCAACAAACCCCCCCAGGACACAGAGGAAAGAGTTAATGATAAACTGTGTCCAGCCAGTGTTTGTGTCCGCCAGTGTTTGTATGACAACAAGGAAATAGCCACGATAAGTGAGGACAAGCCTTTAATGTAATATATTAGGGATGTTATCGTAAGTGGATCATTCCATATACCAACCCAAAATAAAATGATTCCATCAAGAGATGGAAATACAAAACTACAAAGTGTAAACCCAGATTGCTGAGAGGTCTCTGGTCTCAATGTTCTCCGGACATTAACGTCTTCTTGACATATATCTCATTTGTCTACTCATCTAGGGTAGCATTACATAAGTGAAAAACATGCCAATAATATGCGGTCATACTCATTTTATCAGACATTAATCTGGGGCGCTTAATAATAAACTTTACGAAGACAGCAACAACCTGCAACTATTACAAAGTCTGTTTATGCTAAGGATGCAAAAGCCTAATCCAACATGACACATCTACTTAATGTATTATCGTATATGTCAAAGCGGCATAAACACAACACAAAAAAAAAGTTCAACACAACGGTACAAGAAAAAGACTACCGAGGACAATGACAAGTATTGGGTCTCATCTCAATCCATTATCTTGTAAATCACAAACAAATGTGAGCGTGATATAAATCTGAAGTGTACAAACAACAGAAAAGTAGCTACATATATACCTTTCCCTCATGTCCATATCCCGTGCGCTGGCTCTTGTCAAAATTCATGGATTTGGTAAAGTCCCGTCCTTAAAAGCGAACTGGAAAAAATGTTATTATAAGGATTTAATTATTGACATCCGTATAGTAGCAAAATAACTCAATACATCAGTTTCCCAAAAAGATTGTCAGATCCCGGGTCTCCGTGTCCAGCCGCCATTTGAAAGAGAATTCCAAGTCTTCTTTTGCTCTGTCATAAATTTCCACAGTAAAGTGAAGGACAAAAAGCAGCCTCCCCGCCTGGATCAACTTGAAACTACACAAGCTGCTGAACCGTGATCAAAACCTTATTGGATAATGCTAGTCCACGCCCTTTTCATGACGCACAACACAAGAACGCCCTTTTATAGAACGCGGAAGTACATAAAAAATATGATAGAATGTAGGCTAGTAGGAAATAACATATTTTATACAGTGAAACATTATAACGCTTGGTTACCAAATGAAGTGACCTATTTACTTTTACGTTCAATTTTTGCGAAATACAAAAACAGCGGTAGGTAAAAACATACTATACTGCTAATATAAGCAAGTAGCCAAGCGCATTCTTTGTGTATGGATAGTGAGTTTGAATCAGAGCTACAAAGTAACACAAACAATGTGTTTAAATTAATCGTTTGTTGAATTTGTCATTCACTATATATTCAGTTGACTCCAACTATGCACATGATTAAACTGTGTAATCAAAGACTATCATTCAGTCGTACTATTACTTTCATTTTGCAGGCAATGTCTCAGCGGGAATTGAAGGAGGCATTTGTGAGCAATCTCAGTGGGACCAGCCTCGGAGAGGTGGTGATGGGTTCCTTTCTTGCCCCATTGTGCATAATCAGTAGAGGACTCATTTTGATCCAGTATCATCAGAGCATGGACGCACTACCACTTCCCTGGATGGGCCACCTCATTCTGGACTTCTTCACGATTATACTTCCCCTCGTCCTGTCATGCACTATTCTAAGTGACGTTCTTCATCTAGTTATCATGGCCTTAGCAGTTGTTGTGATTGGTGTACTTTTCCATATTTACCGCCACAGAACCCCTCCTCGTGTTGAACACTTCCCAGATGCCATCAAGAGATTCCTGCAGAGCCATGTTCAGTGTAACCAAGTCCCCTTTGTGACCATCTTTAGAGTGCTTGTCAATGTAAAGACTGCCATAAGTATTTTGGCAGTAGACTTTAGTGTGTTCCCCAGGCGTTATGCTAAAACAGAGACCTATGGGACAGGGGTCATGGACTTTGGTGTTGGAGCGTATGTCCTTGCAAATGCACTAGTCTGTCCAGAAGCACGGGGAAAGGAAGCTAAAGGATCCAAATTAGGTCACGTTCTTAAACAGATTTTGTCAGTCTGGCCTCTGGTTATCCTTGGCATGGTCAGGTTAGCGAGTGTCAAAATGACTGGTTACCATGAGCATGTGTCAGAATATGGTGTACACTGGAACTTTTTCTTCACCCTAGCTATAGTCAGAGTGGTGGCCACTATGCTCTTGGCTGTGTTCCCTCTCAGTTGGTCAGGGCTCCTGGCCCTGCTTATTGGTGGCCTTTACCAGTTTACCCTTGAAACCGGACTCAAGTCTTTTATCATTCATAACAGTGATCGCACAGGCTTTCTACAAGCCAACAAGGAAGGCATATTTTCAGTTATGGGATACATAGCTATTTACATGGCTGGTGTGCATATTGCACTGTACGTGATGCGTCCTCGAACACAAGTGAAAGACTGGCTCAGATTGATTGGTCATTTCTTGGTCGGAAGTTGTGTACTGTATACTGCTTTGTACATATGTCAGACATACATAGACCCAGTGTCTCGGAGAATGGCCAATATGTCCTTCTGCTTATGGACCATTGCCCAGTCTTTATTTTTCATGTCCTGTCTAGCTACTGCTGATATGATGTTGGTGTTTTTGAAAATAGTATCACAGTGTTCTCTGGTTCCATCCTCATGGAATCCATATCAAAAAGACACCGCTGAGGACAAAACCAAAACGATGGAAGGACTTTGTCTCATTCAAGCTGTCAGTCGTAATCAGTTGTTATTTTTCATGCTAGCAAATGTAATGACAGGATTGACCAACATGATAATGGACACTTTTAGTGGCAGTGATACCTTTTCTGTGTGTGTTTTGCTTTTATACATGTTCACAAACAGCTTTGTGATATTCATTTTACATCTCTGTAAAGTCACTGTGAAATTTTGGTAAACCCTGTATTAAATGGAATATCTTCAGTTTCAATATAGTCCCTGATAACACCGAATGTTAAGATAGTTTGATCATTGACATAAATTTAAGCATGATATGTTTCCAGACTGTTCAATTTTTTATTTGCAAATGTCCTCAGCAAATTACTGGTTGATGCTGTGTCTCAAAAGTTACAGTAGGCCTATACATAATTCCTGAATAAAAAATACTTTTCATTTGTACTATTTTGTCCCAGGAGTTTCATTTGCGTTAACCGTTCAAACAAACCATCATCATATGTTCTAACATGTAAATATGGAACAGATGTACAATAAATTACTATCTGAGTATTATCAGAATGGCTCTGGGTTTTAAGTAAGAGACGAGATCTTTGAAAATAGCGGCCCCTAATGGTCTAATGTAGACCCGAGCTGAACAGTTGAGCCAGCTACGTCTTGAGGGCAAAGGTTGGTTAGTAGCTACTAGCTAATGAAGATTCCGCCACCACTTAGCTACACCTCTGTCGCACTTGTTTGTTTTTGTATAAAAAGGCAACTTTCAAAAACAGGTAAGCATAGTATAATGGTTCATTCCATCAAATAGTGTCAGTCTTTTCGCATGACTTTGCCAAATTGTGTCGTTTTCGACGTAAACAATATAAGCGATAATATACGTTAGATAAGCTATCCTGAAAGTCGAAGTCGTTTTGTCGCCACAATTATTTATCGAATTTCCTCAACCTACTGTCACTTCGCTACTACAGTACTAGCTAGTTGTCATGCAAGTGTCATTTATGCTAACTTATCTCGCTTACGGATTCATGAAGCATTTTGCTACTGCTGCTAGACATTTTAGCTGTACTGGTACACTATGGTTTTAACTAGCCTAGTTATGGCAGGAATGTTTGAGTAGTTTTGCAATATTCTAGCGAGTTTGACAAACGCCTTAGCCAAGAGGCTAAGACTCGTTAGCTATCGCGCCAGACTAGCTAACGAGTTAGCTAGCATAATCCGGGACGTGTACTGGCTAGTACAGGGAGTTAGCTAGCAACTTAAGCTTGCTAGCTAGCGTTAGCCATAAGAAATAGGTCATAGGTACCAACTGCTACTTAGGAACTAATTGGCAAAGCAATTATTTAGCAGTAATGCAAGTAAATGACGGTCCACGTCAAGACATGCAACACTTGTTACTAGACATTGGTTCATCGAAATTTTCCTAATTTTGTTCCTTGGCTGTGTGACTGTGTAAAGAACTTGAAATGACCCGCGATGTAAGCGTTATTTTAGCCATTGGTGAAACTACGAATGCCGGATTTGCTCAGTCTGTCCCTTCTTACAGGCAGCGCTACTACTAGCTACCACACTACAACAGGAGCTGGAAAGACATGGCGCGTCTGGTTGCGGTTTGTAGGGACGGAGATGAAGATTTCCCATTCCTTGCAAGACAGATTCCTCTTTACATCGATGACACTCTCACGGTAAGAAAGTATTAGTTGAGGTGTTTCCGTCCCATGAACTATGTATGTTGGTTGCAAGGTTTCGTAATAAATGATCCGTTTTAAAAGTACCTTAAAGGAAACCGTGTCAAAATGCTCGTTAGGTGGCTAGTGTTAGCTAGATAGCAAGGCCTGTCTGTCAAGTAACGTTGACTAGCTTTAGCTTTCTAACGTTTTCTCCAACTGGATTACTTCCCTGTGATGTTGTCTTGCAAGAGATGTATCACTAGTTGCCTTTAGTTCGACTTAACTCTATCCATTTCATCAAGGGAACTGCATTGTTAAAAATGGTGGAGATATGTTACTGAGCCCTTAATCGACACTCTAACTGTAAATCATCAGGGACTGCTATCAATTCCCATAATTAATTGTATTTGTCTCTTCTCCATTTGAAGATGGTGATGGAATTTTCTGACAGTGTCATGAACCTGGACAGTCACCAGATCAACAGCTCTCAGATGAAGCAGTTTGTCCAGGTGAGTGAGTGCACTGCATGGCACCTGAAGGGATGCCCATCCTTAAGAACGGGGATGCCCTCTCCGTCGACTCCCACCGTCGACGCTCCGACCGTGTTGTAACCGAGTGCTTTTCGCCACAGTATCACAGCATGTTGAAGCAACAGGAGCTGAACGTTGCCATGATGGTGACGTCTAGGGAGGTGTTCAGTGCGCTGACCCAGCTGGTGCCGTGTGTGGGCTGCAGAAGGAGCGTGGAGCGCCTCTTCTCACAGTTGGTGGAATCCGGGAACCCGGCGCTGGAGCCCCTCACTGTGAAACCTACAGGAGTGCTCTCTGCCACCAAGGGGTGTGTGTCCGATGCCAGGAAGCTCTTCACCCTCTTTTATGTCCACGGGTAAGACCACTTAGGCTCTTAGGGCACAGGCTCGATACAACCAGCTTTCTGAAGATGATGCATTTGAAAAGAAAAAAAACCCCAGCCTATTTTATTGGAGAAGAACTCCATGTCTTTGTCAGTCAGGGAAATATTTGGAATCGCATGCTAACGACGGATCCTGTATTGTTGTATTTTCCACAGGTCAAAGTTGAATGGCATGATCGATGCCATTCCAAAAAGCAAAAAGAACAAACGTTGCCAGTTGCACTCCTTAGACACACACAAACCCAAGCCTTTAGGGTGAGTTCTTTTTTATTCGATGTTCCATAATACATCCGCATGAACAAGATTTCACTCATGTAGAAAAGTGTAAAGCCAGTTGATTCTGTTCCCGTTACCTGAAAGGAAAGCTAGTTTGTCTCCGTCTTTCTAAGATGCTTTTTGCTAAAAATGTGCTGTGATGCAGTGTGTTTGGGATATCTTTATGAATCTGTAGAGAAGGATGCTCTGTGAAAGCAGTAGGTTTAGAGAAAGACAGTGGAGGAGCCAGGACAGACAACAGATGTAGCATCGAGTTTCACTTTGGACCATTTCAGTTCCCCAGCAGGTAGGCAGCACAGTGTGTTCACCCAGAAGGACTTTCTCAGATAGCCTTAACACCAGTCATGGAATATTTAAGGTTGTTGCTATGAAGATTTTTTCATGTTTGTTTGTTAGTTCCCCCCCCCCCCTCTTAGCTTCTTGTTAAGATGAACTTCTTCCTAGCTAAGTGTGCAGTGTACTGTATGTTGAGATGCCATGTTTTTTCGGATGGAGCCGTCCTAATGACGAGCCTGGGTGTGATCACAGGGGAAGCTGGATGGATGTGTGGGAGCTCATGTCTCAGGAGTGCAGGGATGAGGTTGTCCTCATTGACAGCGCCTGTCTCCTGGAGACCTTGGAGACATACCTACGAAAACACAGGTAACCCTCCACCCTGCTCTAATTTCCCCTTCCGGGGGTTGGTTTCCACATTTGTTAATCTTTGTTTTCCATATCAGTATTTTCTAGTTTGCTGGGTCATCTCCCTGTTTTCTTGCTTGGATTTTAATTTTTTTTGTGCGTGGCAGGTTTTGCACCGACTGCAAGAACAAGGTGCTGAGGGCATACAACATTTTGGTGGGGGAGCTGGACTGCAGTAAAGAGAAGGGCTACTGCGCCGCTCTGTACGAGGGGCTCCGCTGCTGCCCACACGAGCGCCACGTCCACGTGTGCTGCGAGACCGACTTCATCGCCCACCTCCTGGGCCGGGCCGAGCCGGAGTTCGCAGGGGGTTACGAGTACGTAAAACTCCCCCCCGCCCCCCCCCCATCCCTGGTTTTTGTTGTTCAATCTGACAGAGCATCTGACTTTATGGTCTCCGTTCAGGCGTAGGGAACGTCACGCCAAGACGATTGATATCGCGCAGGAGGAGGTTCTGACCTGCCTGGGGATCCACCTCTACGAGCGTCTCCACAGGATCTGGCAGAAGCTCCGGGCAGAGGAGCAGACTTGGCAGATGCTGTTCTACCTGGGCATCGATGCCCTGCGCAAGAGCTTTGAGGTGGGTGCGATCGCCGCTTTGCATTACGCGTCCATCGTCAGGGAAACGCGTTTGTCGCGGCGCTCGGTCGACTGCAGCCGTTTCCGTCGGGTTTGGCCTTGTCCGTGGCGAACAGATGTGTGCTGTATAGTTTATCCGCCGCTCTTGTGCCTTTTTCCAGATGGCGGTGGAGAAGGTGCAGGGAATCAGCCGCCTGGAGCAGCTGTGCGAGGAGCTGTCTGAGGAGGAGCGGGCCAAGGAGCTGAAACAGGAGAAGAAGAGGCAGAAGCGCAAGAACAGGCGCAAGAATAAGTGTGGCTTCGACGTGTTGGAGCAGGAGGCCGAGGGCCCGGACAAGGATCTGGATGAGGTAATCCTCCACCTCCCTCCCTCCCGCGCCCTCTCTCTCCTCCCCCCCCCCCCCCCCCCAACCTTTCATAATGCCAATGATCAGATCCAAGGCATCCTTATGTTGCCGTTGTGGCTCTCAACATGGTGACCAAGCAGCCCTTCCCAGCATAGACCACTGTTGAATGTTCGTAGCGCTTGACTTCTTTCCTCCACAGCATGAGTACCCAACACGGCCCCTTTTCTGTGTGGGCCTGCAGGGTCCTTTGGGGTCTGCTGAGGGAGGCTGCAAGGCCTGCGGCAGCCCGGAGGAGCAGAAGGCGGCGGCAGCGGCGGGCCGCGTGGAGGTCATCGTCACCAACGACGGCACTTCCTGCAGCTGCCCGGACGGCGCCGTTCCGGGCTCGCCCAAAGCCAAGAAAGGTAATGCTGCCCATCAGCCACCACCCAAGACCAATCCCCACGCTCACGGTAAGATCCACCCCACCGGTGCCTTTTCGTTTTGAGGTCGGTAGCACCTTGTAGCTTGGGCACACCGAGCTGATTACAGCTGCTTCCCCCCCTCCCCACCCCTCTCCTAGGGTTGTCTCCTCACAGCAACGTGAGCGACTGTGGCTACTCCTCCAGCATGGAGGGCAGCGAAACCGGCTCGCGGGAGGGCTCTGACGTGGCCTGCACAGAGGGGATCTGCAACCATGACGAAGCGGGTCAGTTTAGGAGCTTCCCCTCCCCCCCCCATACTTCACAAGTGTCGTCCGTGACGTAACCTGACCTCGTCAGTCCCCATTCTCACGGGGGGGCGTCTCCTCTGTAGGTGACTACTCCTGTGGCCACCGCTGTGCCGAGGACAAGGAGGAGGATGGAGTGGACAGCTGTGTGGAGTGCTGGGCCATCTCTGAGGGAAACACTAAGGGCAAGAACAAGAAGAAGAAAAGAAAGAACAAGGGCATGTGCAGTGATCAGGTGAGGAACGCGGGATAGATCGGAATGGCTGAAATGTCATGAGGATTTTTTTTTACGTGTATTTTTCCCCGACTTGACATTTCTTTTTCACAAATGTATTTGGCTTGTTTGTCAGGGTCTGCCTGATGGTGGTGTGGCAGAGGGGAACAGGAAAGGGCTCGGTGATGCTTCTCCGCACACGTGCCGAACCAAACAAACATGCAGCACTTTATGCTGTGAGACGTTTGCTAGCATTGCACTTCAGTTGCCGTGGGCGGAGCATCGAAAGAGCATGAGCCAATATCTGGGGCTCCCAGAGGCCATGTTTGGTCAGTGGGATGCCAGTGCCAGTCTAATGGAACTCCTGGTAAGTAAAATTTGTAATATCAAATCTGCAATATAATATTAGAATTTAAATGTACATGCTTTTGTAATAGATTATTATGATTATTAATCATAATGATTATTAACAATGTTAATAACAGTTAAATTATTAATAATCTGTGAACTGCAATATGGGAACCACATTTACGGCAACCATGTACGTGTTTTCCATGGAAGTAATTGTGTGTTTTAGGTTTGCCCAGATAGTTTATAGCCAAGAAGACCTATCAATATAGAAATCGATTTAAGTAAACCTTGCCTTGGTTGTGAAACAGGATGACTCAGAAGTGACTTCAGATGAGGAGAACTGCCTCACACAGGATGAAATCCAGGCGTTTGTGAAGAACAACAAGTCTTTCTACAACAACCGGGATCAGTACCGACAGCACCTGAAAGAGAAATTCACCAATTACTGCCTCTCCACTGAGCAGAGTAAACCAGTTTGTGGCGCAAAGTGGTTTGCCACCACCACCGGCGTCAATTAGTTGCACACATGAAATCTTTGTACTGGAAAACACTCATTATTACCACTGCTGCGCCGCCTCTGAAGAGAGAAACTTCAGAAGTATGATGTGTTGTCTTGTTCCAAACATTTTCACACTCTTTTGTTTAAAGTAAATGGGAATTATTTTATTTTCTATGTCAAACTGTCTCCCTGTCACCTATTTCCCCCACTATCTTGCCCTTCTCCTCACCCCCTCCCTCTGCCCCCTCCCTGACCAAGCCCGGCTGTTATTTCTGAACTCCTATGTAGGGCTGCTGGTGAGAGCACAGTGGATTTTGATAATCAAGCTTGCAAAGCTGTGACATTAGGGTTAGATGTTGGTAGTCTTATGTTTTTTTTGTTGCATTTTCTATTTTGTTCCACATCCTGTGACGCATCATTTTAGTGGCAAAAGTTGTACCAATTCCAATGTGTACAGAAATGAAATTATCTGAATATAAAGATTTTACAGAAAATAAACATCCATTTATAACGAGATGGATGAGAAGTTAAGAGCGTTATGTGCAAAATTTACTAAATAAAGAATATTTATTAATATGCATTACACCATTGTTTTGTTTTTTTATTTTAGTCTTCCATGTGCAAATTGACGTCATCCACAATGCCGGTGTCAACAAGGCGCCAGTAGATGGCAATGTTAGACAAGTTTAGCCCGTTCTTGGTTCTTGGGCATTACAGGAGTTGTTCCAGAGACTACCGGAGAATTATATTTTTGAATAGCATTTAGTTTCAATATTGCCATAATTCTGTTAAATGTTTTCTACATCTCAAACCTTAATTATACAGTAATAATACCTTTGTGATGTATGTTCAACAAACGTTATTTTAATGAGATATAGGCTACATTATATTTTTGCCAAACATCCATAAACACGTCATAAATCATCCAAACATTACTAAATGAAGAGCTATGCTGTCTTTGCTAAACAGTAATCTGTTGAAGACCAGAGGCCCCGGAAAAATTACTGTTTATCACCGCGAGACCTGTATAAATCAAGTGGGAGGTGATGTCAACCAAACACATAACGAAACGGTTGCCATTTAATATTTAATCCCGAGCGCAGGGATTGGGGCTTCCGTATACGGTGTTTTTTCCTGGATGCTGCGAAAGCAGGATTAGGGAGGGCTGAATGGTGCTGCAGCACGCCCCATATAACACTAAGTATAGTGACTAGTTTGGACAGATATACATTCGCCGGTAACCGATTGCTGCCGCTTTCACTGCTACAGGCTTTTAAAAGTATACTGTTTGTCGTTGATAATCCTCCGAGATGGAGCGCTGGAAAGGCAGGGTAGCTCTCGTGACAGGAGCCTCGGTCGGGATTGGAGCGGCTGTTGCACGGGCACTTGTCCAGCAAGGCATGAAGGTTGTCGGATGTGCCAGGAACGTGGACAAGATAGAGGTAAGATCATATTAAACTATGCTAAGTGACTAAACTACACTGTACAGTCATACTTGGCAACCAACATTAGCTTGTTCTTAGGGTTGATGGAAGTACACCGCAGATCAATTTGGGATTGTTGGAGAGCTAGCTGTCTTGCTAGCCACCACTTCTAGGCTGCAAGATTACCAGCTAGCTTCCTAGCTAATAAAAACAGTGATTACATCGATGCTCTTCATGCAGATCCCAGTAGGTGTAGGTGTATATATCCGACCCATGATTCAAAGTGACGAAATAAGGATAAAAGTTTAACGTTTACATTACACTATGAGCTCTCCCAACAAGTACATTTGTAAAATAAATCCTTGTAAAAAATATATATTTCCAGGAATCTGTTATAAACCATTCATGCTTTTGTATACTGGGCTTTTGCACATAGTGCTACATTATCAAATAAACAAACAGGTTTATTTGTCAACATGACATAGTCACGCACATTTCTTGAATATATATACACATAAGATCTGAAAACTGGGCGGGCTATTTGTATTATAGTCTTATCTTGATTGTGCAATTGATTTAGCCCTCCCCCCATTTGCTAATCACATGGCCTCCTGTCAATCGTTAACCTCTAGATTTTAGCCCCTGTCCTTGACTTTTGCAAGACTTCACAGCAACTTAGCCTTCAGAATCAATCAGCAATTACAATATGTCAAACTGGTCCCAGGTTTACTGCAAAGGAGGGCCCAGCTAGCCTCAATTTACCACTTGTAGTTTGTCTGCTGAGTAGATCATTACTATTTTCTTTGTCGTAAGGTTAGACTTTTAATATAGAACGGGGAATTTTCTCATGGAAAAGAATGCCTATCATTGAAGTCATGTGTTCACAGAATATATTTCATAAGTAGGCTGTGTACTTGGATGTTCTTTTATAAACTCCACTTTTTATGCCAAGCTTTGATTTATACACGCGCAAACTTATTTTGGACAAACATTTGGCCAGCCAAGAGGAAAGATGTTAGATTGTGAGGTTGAAGGAAAAACCTGGCTTTCAACGCCCCCTCTCTGAGACTGCATCAGTTGTAAGAGGCCTTTGAGAGTTGTCTGGGTTAAAACAGAGGGGACAAGGCTGGCATTGTAGCCCCTTGCCATGCTCACTGTGGACTGCAGTAGCAGGGCCAAACCGGGAATACCGAACGTGGGGGTTCGCAAGTGTCCATCACCATGCAATTGTTCTCAACTTCCCCTCGGTGCTCTTTCACAGGAAAAAAGGATGCTTGGTCGTAGCCTACCATGTACATATCCCAAAAGTAATGTGCTCCGTGATGACAGACGAGACATGAAATAGGATAACTTCCATGAATGAAACCATATTGTATGTCATGCTGTAATGTCAAGCAATTTCCTGTATAATAGGAGCTTGAATGAGCTGGAGAGGGAACTTGACAGAAGTGCCTCAATAAGGAGGGGGGGGGGGGAAAGGGACGGCAGTGAGAGACTTGTATAGTCGCCCTGGGCTGCCTGCAGGAATTAAAGAAGGAGGGAGGGAGAGAGGAGAGGGAGGGGATGAATTGAAATGGAATGGCAACTTCCAAGAAACCCCAACCAGAAAGCTAGCCAGATTCCAACAAACACTTGTAAAATGTTTGGGGGGAAAACAACCTAGCCTCTTATTTCAAAACCTACAGTAACTAGTGTACCTATACATTTCACATTGAGATTTGTATTTGTATCCAAAGCAACATACTGTACATAGCTACCACAGATAGGACCAGTTCTACGACTATATTATTGTCACGCTTAGTTTAGCATAGCATACTATATCCCCCTGTGCTTATTTAGATTATGTTTCCGGTAGAACAGGTAAAGCATAGTCACCTTGTTCCAGGTGCCCTAACTGTGATTCAATGGCTTACATAGAACATCTGTAACACCTGAACTATCTTAGTGATTAGGCTAGCAATTCATTCAAGTAATTAAAATAAAACATTCGGCAATGCAGAGGGTGTAACGCGATCCTAAACAAGTTCAGTGACTGAGTCAGATAAATGACTACAATGCCTTTATCTCAGCTGCCCGAAGCCACTACCTGCTTTTATTGTTTTGTACACAGGCGTAGCCCCGAGTGTTTCAGGCTGCATTGTGTAACTGTATGGAGGTGGCGTATGGTTGGCTTTTCAACAGTGTTTCTGTCGGGAGGAGGGGCACTCCAGGGAGAAGGAGGAGGGTGTCTGTCATTTTATCTATGAGTGGCTGTACTTTGGGCTCAGCCAGTTCTCAGAAAATGTCGGTGGTGCATGGCATGAAGCAGGTCCCGCCCCAAGGATCACTGTGTCATCTTTGGATCTGGTGCGAAAAAGGGGAGGGGCGGGGGGTGGGGAATGGAAAGACGGGTCCCAGTTTGTTTCCTCTCGTTTCCCCTCCTCCTACCCTCCTACCCTCCTTAATTCTTTTGTTATTAACATAGACGATCAAACTATTTGCACCGTCACTCCTTTCGAAAATAACAATGCCCCCGATCCCTGCCTTAATACAGTTAATAGTTAAGGTTACATGATAGCAGTAGTTCATTATCAGATTGGCCTGCTTCAGCCCCCTTCAGTAATGTTTCCCAGTGTTGTGAGAAATATTTGTGTTCCGGGGGAAAACTTGCTGAGACGAGAGAAGGAGGGAGTGGTGTTTATTGACTCCATAGGTTGTGGAGACATCAGAAGTCGAAAGCCGACCGAAGGTGTTAATGGGTAGCAATCTACCAGCCTTTCCTTGTAGAACATTGTCTATAATTCACCCTGGAAGAATGCATTTGACCCGACGGCCAACTTTTATTTAGCTTTTTACAACACCGCAGAGCCCCATAAATCAGGCCATACTTTTTTTCGATTCCCTTTTGTGATCGTGTCAGTCTGTCAGCAGAGCTTTCGAGCCGGAGCGTGGTCCGGATCATCATTGGTCCTGAGCTAATGCTCGACTTAGCCATCGAGAGCCATGTTCGACAGGATTGTTGAGTCATTGCTTGTCCAGTTGGGTAGGGATTGGCTGGCCTACATTTGAGATTATACAATCGCATTATGTCCCCCCCAAAAATCCATTGACGGCCTCAGAAAAAGTTAATCCATTTACCATTTTGGTCGGGAGTTAGTTATCCGTGATGTCACCTTACACAAAGAGATGCACCGGAATCATCGGTGACGAACAAAGTGTCGTTTCTTTGTCTGCGTTTCGAAATAGACACAGCAATGCAGATGCCCTACAATGCCTCATGCCAACGGGAATATTAGGATTCTTCACCGGCTTAAGGGTTAAATGTGCGCCCTGGGGGGGTGTCGAAACTGTACTCCATCATGACCAGGCTGACACCAAAGAGAGAGTCCTCCTGATTGGCTCAGCCTTCATGCGGTGGTAAACGTGCGCCCCGGCAGATTGGCAATTCGAGTCCCAACCTCGCGGGCCGGTTCATTGTGTCTGTGAGAGACTGTCACTGTGGTGCCACTGACGTGCCACCCCCCCCCCCCCCCCCACCCCTCTCCTGCCTTTTTGAGGGGTTCTGGGCCACTGGCCAGCGCGCGGCTCTCGCCCAGCGAGGCGTTTTCACCCGGCAAGACTTTGAAGTGGGTCAGGCCGGCGTGGGGTGACCACTCTTTTGTCTTCCACCTTTCTTAGTCCGTCTCGCTCCCCCTTTGTGTATTTTCCCCTTCCACTCTTTCGTATTATCTCTCTTTCTCTCTCTCTTTTCTCCAGTCAGTGTGTTTGCGTTCTCTCAGGGGGGAAGGTAATGATACCATGAAAAAGGTGCTGGCTCGGCTTGTGCCCGACCTGCACTGCAGGTATTCCATGTGATGAGTCAATTCTGTCCCAGGCTCATCTGCTCATTACTTATTCATCGACTCTCGTCTGACCCCCCCTGGCGCTTTTCCACTGACTTGATTTTCCATTTTGGCCCCTAAGCTGATAAATCACTGCGTCCGTCACCACTTTCCCATATGGAAACTGTTGCTGTGTCAGAGACAATCTCCCATGGCGCTTACTAAGCATCTCTCTCACGCCTTTCACTGTTCGGATTGAGTTACCACTCAGCCAAGTTAACCATTATTTGCTCAGTAATACAAATCCTTGTGTTGCTGAGCAGGTTTTTTTTGTTGTTGTTTTTTTTTTTTTTTTTACATCCCACGCCCCTTCACTGAAACCCTGACAATAGCTGGATCAATGACAGAGGCAACCTGCAGTGGTGCATTATGACACCTCTCCTCCCAGCCAGCTCCACGTCTAGCTGACCTTCCATAATTACAGCCGCGTGGGCGTGGCTGCGGCTGCAGCGGCCTGCCCGCCCCCCCCCACCGGGATCGCAGGAGTCTCGCACGGCAACATCACTCCTGATTGGTTCCGACAGCTGGCTGACCCCTGAGAGCCCTCCCCCTCTGTTCTCCCACCACTCTAGGCTGTCCATGCCGTGCTAGTCACCTGGAGATGCAGCGAGGGGGACGGGGCGGGGGGACGGGGATAAGGAGAGACTTCCTGTCTCGTCTCAGCAGGAGGGCTTGTCTGTGTTCACGCTGCCGAGCTGTCTCTGCCGTCACTGCCTGGCTGGCTCTCTCTCTCTCTCTCTCTCTCTCTCTCTCTCTCTCTCTCTCTCTCTCTCTCTCTCTCTGCGCGGCTGTCTGTCTCACCCCTCGGGGTGCAATGGCCGTGTCCTGTCTTTTATGGCTTCGGCTGACAGTTTATTTATCTAGCCTTTCGGAGAACGCTCTCCTTAGGCAGTTCATATGGAAAGGGGAGAGGGAAAAAAAAGCACACGGGGTTCGAAGAAGCACCCTCATTCTGCGGAGGCTGTAATCACATGGATGCCTGTGGTTCAGATAGCTGTGCGTCGGACAGACTGAATTAGGCCAGGCTGGATCACAAACACAAAGACAGGCTCGGTTCACCGAGTTCTCCGTTTCAGGAAGAGGAGGGGGATATGGATGAGGAATAGAAATATAGGCCCTGTAATTGGATTGGTCTGTATAACCGAGGCTAAATCAATGCGTTGCATTTGATGCTAAACGCGTCGGGGCTTTCTACCTCCACTGTTGGCAGCTGTGAGCATCGAGTAGAACAGTGGCGTCGAAAAGGCTTCGGAGAATATCCTTTCGTCTCCCGCCTGTAAGTGAGACCACGGTGGTTCTCGTAGTCTCGACTAACGATCCGCAATTCGGTGACTTCCACCACCATAAATGTTATTCAAAGGTTCCCTGCAATTAGCCCCAGCTTTATTATTCAGTTCTGAGTCAGATGTGTGGCATTCAGAGGGGCGGGGCTGCATGAGGCCCGTAACCACTCGCGCTCTGCTCTCTGCTCGTCTTGCGTGTTAGCACCAAACACGTGGCATGCTGCACTCCTGCCTGTAGGCAGCTGAGCCCCAGAGAGGATGGAGCCGGCTTGGGACTCCTGTGTAGCGTGCAGGATCCACCAACCCACTGTTCCCTCACACGCTGGTGGTGGTGGTGGGGGTGGAGCATGTTTAAACACGCACAGGGCCACCAGGGTTCACCGGGACCTTGCCTCTCGAGTCCCTGGTTCCGTGGATGCTGAACTGAGAATGGTGTCAGCGTGGTGTCGCGTTTTGGGTTTGTTTGCCGGGCGGACGCGGCTGCTGCGCGGCAGCTGGGTATCTCTCGCCCGCTCTAGCCAGTGAGGGCCCACCCCCCTGCCCCCTCCCAATGCTCCTGGTGACAGGCCCAGTGAGAGTGCTTGTCCCCGGGGGCCCCAGAGGCCCGGCGCGAAAGCGGGAGGTGCAGGATGCATGCTTGACACACTTCAAGCCAGCGTCAGCTGCTGATATAACCTGTCACATGAGGCTGAGGAGACATGGGGGGTGGGGAGGGGGGGGGGGGGACGGCACACTGGTCCTCTTCACCTCCCCCCACCGACCAGGCCCAACGCAACCCTCGACACGTCTCGTCACCAGGAGATAGACCCCACGCCCGAGGAGAACGTCAGGGCAGACCTTTGGATTTGGGGGCAAGATTTCTTTTATTGCCCCAATCTTCCTCTCTAATATATAATCTGCCATATAATCGTAACAGCCTCATTGTCTTCGAAGGTGCCCTTCCCTCTTTCATCACAGGTCAAGCTCTCTTCCTGTCCACATTCCTGCTCTGTCTCCGTAGCTCAACAGAGATGCCGCCTCGCCCGATGACCCGGTGTTACGCAACACCTGGCTCCCACCGCACCGTCCTCCCCGGGTCGGGACGGGGTCATCGTCGCTGCCAGACTTTCATGCCAAACGCCAGTGGGGCTTTCACTTGTCATCAGACGGGACGTTTGACAGTCGCCGCCGCGTTTCATGTCCAACGTCTCTCAATCGCCGGTCGGCGTGGCCCTCTCGGTTCGTGTCCTGACTCTAGACGTCGAGCGCGTGCGCGTGTCAGAAGGCTGGGTGTGTCAAAGCGGGGGTTGGTTTGACGGGGGTCTTTCTAACAGACAGTTGCTGGTGCCTCCACGCAGCATTATCTAATAGGTGGGTAGGTATATAGTGCAATAAAGACCTATTCCCAACTTGACCTTTGGACCGTTCTTGATGGAAAGTGTGTTCCCGTAGTTCTCGTTTCCTGGGCTGAGCTTCCTCCTTCGCTATACAGCCTCCAATCTGCCTTGAGCCTGCCCATACGCAATCTGATAGCGATGTTCACTGTCTATTTGACCCAGAGTTGTACCTTTTTTTTGGTAATCTTTTTTTCGTGTTCACGCAAGTGGAAGATTAGACGAGCAGAAAGCTGGCCTAGATGAGATGTGCGTTTTTGGACAAACGTCTCGGCTACGTCTCCTAAACCTGAAACGTATCGAGACGGTTGCGCGGCGGAGAGGGGATCTTGTTCCAGTTGGACTTCCTCCGCTGTTACTGCACCTCTCTCATTCAAACACCAGTGTTTCCCCTACCATTATATTAGGGGGATTAAAAATATTATATATATATTTTTTTTTTATATAGCGCCAGATTACAAAATAAGTCATTTAAGGTTACCTTTCCTATAAAACAGGTCTATAACTTGCCCCTTTTATTAAACAAACTAAATAGCTTTATGTTATTTATTTTATTTACACGACGGCATGTCATTTCTGTCACATGGTCGCCCCGGCCGCCGCCCTCCCCCCCTCCCAAAGCTGTAAACCTAGGGGGAAACACTGAACACACACACACTCGCACACACGCTTGTGAGCCCTTGCTACACTCATTCTTATCTTCTGTCTTTTTCGTTTCAAATTGGCGCTTTCCTCATATCCTCGAATCCCTCCCTTCGTCCTTCCCTTTCACCATCCCTCTTTTTGAGCACGACACCACGGCCTCAGTCATTTACGATGAAGATCCAGTGTGACAGGCCCGATTGCATCGTGCGTTACAGGTGCTCAGAAGCAGATGGGACAGGAAGGAGTGGGCTCGCGACCGAAATAGATTGCGCTCGTGGCGAGACCGTTCAGTCTGAACTCCTTGTCAACACGCGCGCGACGCCTTGTCTCCGACAAATGAGCTGCGAGGCACACGAGCCCTCGATGCCTGCGGTGTCTCGGAGCTCTCTCCAGTTAACCTGAGACCAATCTCATTCCGGAACACTCCCTCGCTCACAGCTGCATCCATCAGGCCTATTGGCTCCCCGCTCACAAACGTCCCAGAGTCCCAGACGTCTTAACACGGCCATAGGACTTGACCTATTCCAGGGGCAAATCTCCATTTGAACACCCCAGTAAGAACCATGGCAACGGTTCACTGAGTCCTGTTTGAATGCCTGGATGAATATCGTGAATGTGGCGCCGGAGGACAGAGGTGGGCAGTAATGCCTCCTATACAGCTGACCTTACATAAGAGCCCTCTGCAGGGCTTATATAGACCGTGTGTGTGCGTGCCTGCCCGCATGTTTCCGCCCTCGTGTGTGAGTGCACGTCGCGTGTCGGTTCGCACACAAGACAATGATCTATAGCAAACTGCTTTTTTTGGTTTGTTTGTTGCTATACTGTAGGTCACTAACTGGTGCTCGTAGCTAGGCAGCCTGTTTCTGCATCACTGAGTCCCGCTGAGGTTGATTCCACCTGCAGAACGTCGTTCCTCTGCTTCTCTCTCTCTCTTTCTCTCTCTCTGTCTCTCTCCCTGTGTCTCTCTCTGTGTCTCTCTCTCTCTCTCTCTCTCTCTCTCTGTCTCTCTCTCCCTGCCCTCACATGTCAGGCCGTACTTATGTAAACTCTGAGAATGTAGCCTGTGGCCTAGAGATGCAGACCTATTTGTGTGCCCCGTCTGAGAGATGGGTTTAGAACTGGTCTCTTGGCTCATACCTGCTCAAGGGGGAATAGACATCATGTGTTTTCTGAGTGATGACACGTCCAAGACCCCAGTGACACCGGGGTACGGTTTCAGAGAGGACCCACACTGCTAACTCCGGAGGTCAATCTCAATGTCAGTTTTCGTGCGTGGGAGGCAATGGATCCTTGTTGACATTTACAGATGCCTTTTTCCGGATGTTGCTGTTTGGTTGTAGCATAAAAATCGAATAAAAACTGGATTGCATGGGCTTCATTTTTATGCTATGACCATGACAAAGAAGCACTAGGCCAATTTTAAAGTGGAATCTAGTTCCGATGTGAGGCTATTTTGTAATGTCATGTTTGTTTAGGGGCTAGGTAAGGGCCTGTGTTTTGTTGTGGATGCTTGTGTGGTGCCTGGGCAGCCTAAGCAGCTTTAGGTGCATTGAGTCCGTGCCACAGCATTCCCCCAGTGCCAGGACTGCAGTATTGGCCAGTGTATGACCTCACACACGCAGCCTCTGCCAGCCCCCACACACACACACAGCAAGACTCCCTGTTCCTGGCTCCTGGTCTCAGCCAGTCTCAGCCAGCTCTGTTGCGGCTCGACTCCCCGAGCAATAGTCCACTCTTAGTTCATTCCCTCGCTCTCACAAAGGGCCCGGGCCCGGCCTCCCATTCACACCGGGCCTTTTCTCTGGCCGAGGCTGGGCTTTCTCTTGCTCTGTTTGGCAATACTGAGCCATGGCGCCCCTGGCCGCCCCGGTGTCTGCTCCCAGCCTGATCCCCTGAGGGCTTGGCATGGATGGATGCTGAGGGGAGGAAGCGGGCAAGTCTTGGATGCTGGACCAGCAGCAACCCTCCTTGAGACTTGCACTCCTCTTGCACTTGAACCATTGCACTGGAAACGAACCATATTAACTGACAGTTTTTTTTTCCGTTGACCCCTGATAAAACGACGAGTCGGTGCTTAAACAAGGTTACAAATCACAGAGCCCTTTAATCCCGAATCTTCACTTCACGTAATGCTCTTCCCTGTAGATAATCCTGATTAAACGGTGTTGGGTGAATTCAGTTCAAACCTCTCCGGTTCTGCTACCGTAGGCAAATCGTAGTACATGGTAGTGAGCCATTCGATTGGTAAGAGAGTGTGTCTCTGTGTGTGTGTGTGTGCATGTTTGTTCATGCGCAAAGACACCAGCCCGACTCGGCGCCCACCCTCCTCCCAAATTCCCTGGTCCTGGAGCCCGGCGTAGGTGAGGCAGAGAGAGAGAGCCACGCAGTCCTTGGCATCACTTCCTGTCAGTCCAGACTGAGCCATCATGTGATGGGCGCAGCTGGTCGGCGTGTGGGGGATCTGTGTCGCGTCACAACAGGGCCCCGGCCCCGGGGACCCCGGCTGACCTGGATGTGGTTCAGCCTGCTGCAGGATGGAGCCTTCTGGGCTTCAGCAGAGGAGCGAGGCCCTTTGGGGGGGGGGGGGGGGGGGTCAAAGGTCAAACACCGATAATCAAGGCGTGATCCGAGGTCGGGAGTGTTATTTCCTCGACTTTCATAGTTCACGTCAGACATGATGTATTGTGATTGAGGCTCGTCGGGCACGGAAGTCTGCCTGACACCAGCGTTGCTTGTTATGGCCCAATGCTGTACTTAACTGTTATATCAGTGCTGGCTTTGCTTGTGTCTGCGGTGAATGTAAAAATAGGAACTGTAATGTGTTTTAATGATTTAAACAACATTAGAAATGGTTGCAAATAGAGTGCCAAGAATGGGCAGGTCTGCACTAGCCATCCATCCTATTATGGGCTGTTTCCATTATTGATTTGCAGCCGCATCTCTTTTCAGCTAGATCTAGCGGTGAATGGGAAGGGGCAGTTTGTTTTTCCCCCTCCAAGTCTAACTTGTAAAATCACCCTGATCCTGCACTGTTCTGTGACACACTTCATTGAGCATACATTTACCCTCCATGCCAAATGAAAAGGCTTTGCCTGTCTTGGTTTTCTTACTAGCCAGGTGTGAAGCTTTTCCTGTGAAAAAAACAGATGCAGTCAGTTCTCGGAAGACTCAAAGTTCAAGTCAGCGAGTCAGTTGCGAAGTTGCCGGTTGCGACGTCTTTAAAAAGACGTGCAGTTAAACGTGCCCCGAACTGAGGAGGATCCGAGAATCCCAGCTGGCACCTGGAACACCCACCTCAGTTTACGACAGGACCCTTCCTCAACCAGACCTCCAGACAAACAAGTGTTTTTTTGTTGTGTTCCTCAGACAAACCAGTGTGTTTTTGTTGTGTTCCTCAGACAAACAAGTGTGTTTTTGTTGTGTTCCTCAGACCAACAAGTGTGTTTTTGTTGTGTTCCTCAGACAAACCAGTGTGTTTTTATTGTGTTCCTCAGACCAACAAGTGTGTTTTTGTTGTGTTCCTCAGAAAAACAAGTGTGTTTTCCCTGCCTTCCTCTGTGTGCAGAAGCTAGCAGCGGAGTGCCAGAGTGCGGGCTACAGCGGCACGCTCATCCCCTACAAGTGCGACCTGTCCAACGAGGAGGAGATCCTGTCCATGTTCTCGGCCATCAAGACGCTGCACCTGGGCGTGGACGTGTGCATCAACAACGCGGGCCTGGCTCACGACGAGCCCCTGCTCAGCGGCAAGACCGACGGCTGGAGGAACATGATCGATGTGAGCTCGCGCGCGCACACACACAATGTCAATGTTGTCCTTTTTTTCGCGGGTGCCGTACGCACTCACACACACACACACAGTAATGTCAATGTTGTCCTTTTTAGTGGCCACCATTCTCTCTCACACACACACACACACACAGTGGAGCTGTTTCATTGGCCGTGAGACGAGGCTTGGTACGGTGCACAGAGGCCCACTCTAGGCATCCTGGATTTGGCCCCTTCCATTGTTTAATGTCTCTGTTAACAGTTTGATTCATTGAGCTTTTGACCCATTCGAGCCCCCCCGCAACCCCCCCCACCCTCAGAAAATCCATCCCTTGTGAGCTGAAACATGTTTAACGCCTATCCATCTGTTGCCATGGAGGCCGAAATGAATGTGTTCGCGGGTGTATTTTTAGCCTGAGTAATCTGCACACTGACCTTGTTCAGTTCCCGCCCTCCACCGAGCCGCCGTTAGGCTTTAACCTGCCGCCTTTGAAAGTCACTGTGGGAGAGGTGAGAAGATAGAGGAGATTGTCCGACTCGACTGTTGACACTCTGCTCTCGTTCGGCTTTTAGCTTCGTCATTTACACTCGATCACAATAACACGCAAAATAGTTGTTCCTCGTTCATCGGGAGCAGACGCTGAATGTGGTCGTCCGGCGAGGCTCATATTGAACTCTTCCCGTTGGTCGTTTGCGCGTCATCGAATGCTGCTGGCGTTGATCTGTGCTTCTCGTCCCTGTGCTTCTCCAGGTGAACGTCCTAGCCCTGTCCATCTGCACGCGCGAGGCCTACCAGTCTATGAAGGAGAGGAACATCGACGACGGGCACATCATCAACATTAATAGGTATCGAGATCAGAAACACCGTAATACTCAGTGTAGAGAAGGCGGGGTTTCGAATACCAGCGATACCGTGGACGTATCGCAGTTTTAGTTTATCTTCATCTCCCATGCAATGTCTTTATCTCTCTCTCTCTCTCTCTCTCTCCCCCTCTCTCTGTCTACCTTAGTATGGGTGGACACAGGATGGTACCAAGTGCGGACGAGCACTTCTACTGTGCCACCAAGTATGCTGTGACGGCTCTAACCGAGGGACTACGGCAAGAGCTACGAGAAGCAAAGACCCACATCAGAGCCACCGTCAGTGCCAACTCGTGTGTGTGCGTGTGTGCCGTGTGGGCGTATCGCGTGTGTGTGTGGTGTGTGTGTGTGTGTGTGTGTGTGTAAACAAAGATAACTAACTCGTTTCCGTCGGAACTCCTTTTTTCGCAGAGTATATCTCCCGGAATAGTGGAGACTGAGTTTGCATTCCGGCACCACAACAGCGACCCGGAGAAGGCGGCAGCAGTGTACGAGAGTATGAAAGTACGTTTGACGCAGGGGGCCGCGGCACGAGCGGCTTTGTTCTCCCCTGAACACGAATGCTTACGAGTTGACAATCGGTGACGGCTCCTTCTCCGCCGCCCCCCTCTCCCTCTCTCTCTCCGCAGTGTTTAAAAGCAGAAGACATAGCCGGCGCGGTCACGTACGTCCTCAGCGCATCTCCTCATGTGCAGGCGAGTCATGCTCCCAGTCCCCTCTGTCAACATTAGCCTCTCCGAGTCAACACGCAACTCGGGAGCCAAGCTTATTGTTACAATGGCACCCGGTCAATGGGATTGGAACCAAAAACCTGATGAGTTTTTGGACCATGCGCAGAACCTCTGTTTGTTAAACCCCCCCCTCCCCCCCTCCCCCCCTCCCCCCCTTGTGTGCGTTGCAGATCGGCGATGTGCAGATGAGGCCGGTGGAACAGGTGTCTTAGCAACGGAGCAAGAAGCAGTCGGTGGTGCACACAGAAGCAGCAGAAATGGTGTCTCCCTAGCGACCCCTGCTGGGCAACAAGAAGAAAAATGACAACTAGAGTTGGACTGGCTGTGGAGGAATGTGGATGAGGGGGATCTGTGTACAGATCTGTGTGTGTGTGTGTGTGGGCGGGTGGGGGGTGGGTGGGGGGTGGGGGGGGGGGTTCCCAGGTGTGACGAAAAGGGGAGGGAGGGCACTTCTTAACCACTACTCAATTACTACTGAGTGCTGCAACATGATCTTTGGTGTACTTGCTCAGCCTTGTTCAAACGATGCGACTGCAAACCAGGAGAGGGGGGGGGGGGAGTTACTCCTGTACCTTGCGGTCATCTACACGACCGTCACCTCAGAGGGAAGAGGACGCCATCATTTTCTTGTCTTTTTTTTCTTTTCTTTGGTAGGTCATATTACATATCTGTTTGTAATGAGAGAACACTGTTGTTCATAAATTTAATGATGATACTTATGGTATTCTTTTTTTTAAATATATATAAACATATTTTAACGATGATTACATAGGTGGGATGTGGTTTAATACACTGTACCCTGACTAATAGATAATGCTCAATCCATTCTACCATCTGTACTTAAGTTTTAACACTTTGGGTTGGCATGGTTCAGGTTTACGAAATGTTTTTTCAAAACCCACATCAACCACCAATTCAGTAAGTATGAGGGGACAGCCACAAGCACGATTCTGTAATCCCTTCCCTGTCAAGCAAATGTATTCCCCCCACTCCATAAAAATATCCTGTGTGATTTTAAACGGCTTTGTACTTTAGAAAGGGTATGAAGGCAACACTCGCATCCTGTGTAGAGGTGACTAACTCTTGAGTGCACTTGTATACTCTCCCCAAGTGTGTACTTACATGATAAAGTAGATATTTCTCAATAAATTAATATGAATTGCCTCTGTGTCATTCTTAGTGACCTCCCCTGATGTTCTGGGTCTTGAGTGGTACACTTGTTTGGTGTTGTTCACCTTATCACGCTTATGTCATGACACAAACGAAACACACCCATTGGACTTTGAGCAACTCGGTTTCTTTAATCTTCGTTCCCACTTTGCGACACCATGAGATTTTGCTTGGGATCCTTCCCAGTAAAAAAAAAAACTTGTAAAAATGCTGCCCTTTTTTATTGACAATCGTCATGTGTGATTTACAGAAAGCTGTTGGTCAGATTACAGTATAAGATAAGCGTGGCGTCAAGTGCCGCAGTGTAGATTGTTGTGTATTGGTCAAAACAGACTTTGATCTCGCCAACAGCCCAAGTTCGGTAACAGAATTTGCTCCACGATACACACATGCCATGTTACAGTTGGATCATATGAAAACCAGCTACTGTATAACCACACAGGAGAATAAAAAGTAAAACATGAATAATAAAGTATGGTGTATTCATAACTGTTTCTCTCTCGAATTTAGTTTGTTTTTGCTTTGTTCAACCTTTCAAACTGGTGTTTGTCAGTACTGTGGTTTGTATTAAAAGTATAAATACATAGGCTACTGTAGAAGCATCCCAAAACTTAAAAGAAGAAAAAAAATCAATAGCAGTGTTATCCACAAGGGAGTCAGGTGGCTGAGCGGTTAGGGAGTCGGGCTAGTAATCTGAAGGTTACCGGTTTGATTCCCGGCTGTGCCAAATGACGTTGTGTCCTTGGGCAAGGCACTTCACCCTACTTGCCTCGGGGGGAATGTCCCTGTACTTACTGTAAGTCGCTCTGGATAAGAGCGTCTGCTAAATGACTAAATATAAATATATCCACGAGGTGGTGCTCTATAGACATGAGATGAATCACCAGAAAGAACAAAAGCGATAAGTCTGCTCACAGTTATTGACTGCAGTCGATTCTGCCTATTCGAAAAGTGTTGTACGCTATCTTCTGATGTGAAATAAACACACCAAAATCCCTGACAGTGTAACATGACCATATTTCTCGGTCTACCTACTGCTCCTCAGTCGTCATCGCCCCCCCCACAATGAAATAATAGACAATAGACACAGATCCAATATTATAAGTATTTTATTCTAATAATTTGTTTAGATATAATTGCAAAGAAATCCAAGTCCAACATGGACTATAATCCATCAGAATCAGTGAACTGGCAGCAGACTTAGCAGTGGAGCCATCAATTGGCCAAGAACAGTGGTGATGGGGATATATACAACTCATCTGCAAAATGAATACATTTGAAGAAGAGAATTTAACCGGAAGGCCATTTCCACAGTGTCCATGAGGACACCTAGACCATAATCTGTTGCCATGGCAGTGAGTGTCAAGTGGGTCATGGTCCCAGGCACAGAGGCCAGTAAACTGCCAACTGAGGGGCTGTCAGAGATTAGTCTGGATGGAAGGCTTCTCGGGGAGAGGGATAATGGAACTCATGATGGCTACGTTTGGGTACGTCTCCCCCGCGCCCTCCAGGTACGGAGGCACATCCGACTTCTCGTGGAGCGCAAAGGGCGTTATTGAACTTTTCAATCTCTGGGGTGGGGAAAGACAAGCCATCGTCAGACAGTTGGTGTTCTCTCCGTAAATGAGTCATTTATCTCATGTTAATGTTTAAATGTTCGATCCGTGAGTTTGTGTAAATAAAGAGATGAGACGTTGAAAGAGTGACAGACATGGAGGCCGTGGACTATTTTACCTGCATGAAGGAGCCCGGAAGGATCCACAGAGTGTGAATAGCTCCAAGAGGAATCCAGATGATAGAGGCCATGGCAATGACCCAGCCAATCCCCTGAGCCCATGGTGGGTACACGTAGCCCTCATAGCGGGCAGGTTTAAACTGGATGATGGAGAAAATCAGGATCACCTGTTGAAAACCAAGAGGATTCAAGGGGGGTTTTAAGCAGGCAATGTCACCTTTTGCTAGTTGCTAGTCAAATGTTGCTAGGATGACTCACCGTAACCAGAAGAGGAGAAACCACTGTCCAGCACACTTTGAAGAAGATGTTGGGTTTACTTCCAGTCATCTCCTCTAAATTGTCGGAAAGTCTCTTCACCCCTTCAAGAACACATAATAACCGTGTGTTTTTTTTCTCCGCCTCCAAAATCCTTTGGGTCACACATTTCCATGGAGACACATGGCAGCTCTTACCATATATCCAGCAGGTAGCCACGACCTCGAAAAAGGCGAGGAACATGATGGACACTATGGCTGTGTAGTGGTCCATCAGCTGGAAGACATAGATCCCCACCTGCACAGACAGACCCTTCAGCATGTAGATGGATGCAGCTATGGTAATGATAGGGCGCCGTACACAGTGGTTGGTTATGTGTACCTGCATGACATGAGGGATCCCCAGGAGGAAGGCAGTAATGCAGACCACTAGAACCAGCAGCTCCTTCTGCCTGAGGTATTTCATCAGGGACTGGCCAAAACCATCCATCAGACTGGTCACCATGACCTCCACCATGGCAAACTGGCAAATAACCACAACATCCCTTCTGAATTAAGACTTTTGATGAGGATGTTTTGTACCTGTGACTTATTCTGCAGGACAGGTTACGTCTTTTACAAATCTGAACGCGAAAGGTCATTAAGTTCCAGTGAGTTCCACACCTGGCTGTCCAACCCAAGGCACAACAGCATGAAGAAAAACAGGCTAGCCCAGAGCGGAGCCACTGGCATCGTCAGAAAGGCTTGTGGGTAAACCACAAACACCAGCCCTGGTCCTAGAAGCCCGAACATGGACAAGGTAAAAAAAAAAGCACTGTTAAGTCAAAGGTCTTCAGAGTCGTCTGAGATTTTGAATCTATGACTAACTCACCATCCACGGCCAATTCGCTGACTGGTACATTCTGTAGAAAAGACATGTAGCCAAAGGCTGAGAAAATAACAAAGCCTGCAAGTATGCTGGTCAGCGAGTTGGTAATGGCTATAGCTAGGGTATCTCTGTGGTGAGAGAGCACAGTGTTACTAACGTCGAAGTAGCTTCTTCACACATCAAAATCACGGCAAGAAGGATCACTGCGGAAGTGATTGTAGCGGCTTACTTTAAGATATTGTTGTTGAAGGAGTTGTAGCTAGACATGGCCATGAGAGAGCCGAAGCCTATTCCTATGGAGTTGAAGATCTGGGCAGCAGCGTTAACCCACACCTGAAACACAACAACAGCTTTCCATACTACCAATGTCTATGGGATATCACCGCTTACCATACCTCTTACAGCTCAACAGTTACTTAATCTAACTCCTTATCACACAACGACATGTCTACGTCCTTAACTGCTTCATCACTGTTGACCCTTCACCCACATACTCTACACTTCCAATTGTTGCCTCTCCCTCCATCCACTTTTCTGTCCATTCTTTTGTGGCCTATTACTTCCTGTTTTACCTCCACAGACTTCAGCTTTTCCCACTCAGGCACGATGAAGAAGAGGATGCCATCCATTGCTCCAGGAAGCTGGACGTTGTTTATTAACAGAGCCAACAGGATGACATACGGAAAAAGTGCTGTGAAGTACACCACCTGGACACACACACACATACACACACACAGATATGTTATAGATATGTATATACTACACAAATGAGTGTGAGGCTCTTCTCTTGGCAATTCTCTTTCTCTCCTTACCTTGCCAGTTGACTTGACCCCCTTGAAGATGCAGAGGTAGATGAGGATCCAGGACAGCAGAAGAAGAAGTAAGAGTTCCCATCTCATTGTCCCCGTCTCCTCCACTCCCCCGGTCAGCTGCAGCATCCTGTAGCTACAGCAAAGCACAAGGTCTCTGGTTAATCCTCAGGGCCCTTTCGACGCACACAGGGAGCTTGAAGCTCTTTTCAGTCTTCTTCAAATCAGAAAAAATCAAGATCGTGAAGCTGCTTCTCTGGTTCCACACAATATTGTTCTAATTAAAATGTAGTTAGCCTATCATGTCATGGACCTTGAACCTGGAAAAAAAGTGTCACCATTGGACCTTGAGTGATTTTACAAGAATTTTTGTTGTCAAAAGAATGGCATGAGGCAAATGTGATATCATGATTGATTTGAAAAAAACACAGAACAGCATTTAGAAAGCATTTTGGATCTGCTGACTCTGAATGACCTCATATAAAGACAATCCTACCAACCGTTCCCAGAATTTGAATTCATTATAATGAATCATGTAAGTATGCAGTGTCATGTCTTCCTGCAAATAATTAACAGCAGAGTTGATCCTGCATTCCAGGAAATCCAGTCTCTGCCCTCTATGTCCTCTTGATTGAAGCATCTCTATTCTTCCTACCACAACTAGCCAGGTTCCCATTCTGTGTCTGAAGTGATTTTATATTTTGTCCATAATGCTGGACAGTGATGATATCCAGGCTGGCCTCAGTGAGACCTACTTGAAAAACTGCTGGCTGGCAGTGGAAGATTGTGAGCTGGAGTTGGACACTTGGTCAGTACAGTTGGCCAAGTTCCAGGTGTTGTTGCAGTTCTGCCAGGGTAGTGGGCTCTGGAAGGAACTGAAGAGGTAGTACAGGGCCCAGGTGATGATGATGTTGTAGTATGTACACATGATGAAGGAGATGGCGACCGTCGCCAGGCCCACTCCTGAAGGTAAACAACACCATGTACTATAACTTCTCTTTACAGTACAGAGGTGATGTGAATTCCTTGTGACTACCAGCCATGTACCTTTGAACAGCGGGCAGACTTTAGCCATGGCTTGAACAGGCCCTCTCCTCATGTACTGTCCCACAGTCAACTCAATGTAGAGCAGAGGAATCCCTAGAAGCACCAGCATCAGCAGGTAGGGGACCAGGAACGCACCTTACAGCAAAGATCACAAACAAGGTCACTAATGACCATCTACAGGAAAGGTTACACAAATCGAGATTCAAACTATTGGTCCGTGTGCCACCGCCGTAACGTTTCACGGAGCAAACGTGTGAGTTATCCCACAGACGGCGTCCCCAGTCGCCTCACGTAAAAGAGAACTAAGCTTTAAGGACGTTTCCAACACACTCAGCTACCACCACTCACGTGCTGCTCACTCCCTTTTACAATCAACAGGTGTGTGGGGACTGTAAACTGGAAATTGAACTTGTTCTTCCAAAAACGGCACACAAAATGTTCACAGATAAAACACGAAGCAGCACAAGATAGTGTACCCATATACTGAACACTTGTTCTCCTGAATAATTCTCTTTAACATGTTTTTTGTTGTTGCATATTTTGCCAGTGATAATGAATGCATGGTATATAGACTTGTTACAGAGCCCTTCAGTCTCTTTAAGAACTTGTCTCACCTCCTCCACTTCTGTAACACAGGTAAGGGAACCTCCAGACGTTGCCCAGGCCTACAGCACAGCCTATCCCAGCCAGGGTGAACTCTATCTGCCTGCTCCATGTCGGCCTGCTTGGATCCTGGTCCATTTTCAGTACTCCCTGGGTTTCCTTGGCTGCTTGTCTGAGGCCACGCTTCTCAGGAAGGTTGGTTCAAATATATAAATGAAACGTGGTCATATAATCACTGTTTATGATCATTAATGATTACCTAAGCACCGAGGAGATGATTATGCAGGAGTTCAGAAGTTAACACTTAGGCAACAACTAGTTTGTCGGATGGGTAGTCCTTCTGTTTGTTATTTGAAGATCTATATTACACTCTAAAATCACACAATATCGCAACGAAGTGTATAGACTTTAAGTGTTCCCACATAGGCCTACTGGAAGGCACATTGAAATCCAAATCCACGATATGATGCTCATCTTATATTAAATATATCTAATATAAAAGACATGCTTTGTCCTTTGTTAAATTATCAACATGATTTTGAGAATTGAATTGAATAATGAAAATAAGTACTATTTGCTTTGAGGCAGGTAAGTAGTAGCCTGCACGCTCTGGTTGTAAAACATGCCATCAGCCCACCATTACCTCAGGGTGGCAGTAGAGCATCACGTTTAACGCAGTAGCCTACCTAAACAGTATTGACAGGACATGCTTCCATGTGAGTAAATTCACAAAGTATGTTTTTATTTCTGTTTATACAGACTAAACAGCATCCCTATATTTGAATATCGTGTGTGCTTTCGTGTTGAGAGTGCCACTCGTGTGGGAACAACACACAGATTTAGAAACAGACTAGTCATTTTGAGAGGCGGGGCAAAAGAATCTTCAATACTGGAGAGATTTTTCATAGGAAAGGCGTGGTGTTGGTCTTCGTGATACACATTTAAAGACTTCTCGATTTGGTTACATTTTGTTCAAATACAATGGGGAATTGCCACACAGTTGGACCAAACGAAGCTCTTGTAGTTTCAGGTAGGTTTGGGTCTTTTCACTTCCATGCATTATAAGCTACTCCGTTTTTCCCGTTATCATAACAGTGCACACATTCGATCTTACGTTATTCAATTGCATTTTGCCTAATAGTAACCTACATTTTTCCAATATGATATTTCAGTAAGGATAAATTATTACAGTGTTCAATGAGACTCAAATAGCTACCGATTCTATGCACCTAATATGCTTAATTTTATAATAGTACTGTAAAGCACAATATACAATATTGGAGTTTTTTATATATATAAACATACTGATAAGACATATATGCCTAAAGCATTTGCCAGCAAGTGACTAGAAATAGCTATAATAGCCTGCTATAGATTTAATTAATTGTTTTTTCAGGTGGCCATCTTGGCATTTGCTCGCAAAATCGGGGAACCTCAAGAAAAACAAAAACGTGTTTTTAATGTGTGGGCTACTATAAATGAAACCTCTTACTTAAGTGCCCCCAGAAATGCGATTCGGACCCTAGAGGTTAGTTATAGGCTCTGCAAAAATAGCATGCACTATGTAGGCTACATCAGTTGACCAGTTGTCATCAACTAGCGGGTCATCATAGTCTGCTTGTATGGCCTATTGTTGAGCTATTGGCTAGGCCTATTCATACACATTGTTGAGGATCTTGTTCAAGCTTTAATGCGTTATTGTGAAAGCACAGCCAAGCCCCAGCCAGTGCAAATTATTAACCCCAAGAATTTAACAACACGATGATGCACTAGGTAGGATACAACACACGTACTATTGAGCTCTCGACATTTCAGGGCTCTCAAGTCTCACGCATTCGCCGTGAGACTCACGCATTTCAACCAGTTCAAACGCTCTCACGCAACACCTTATATTTCTCACGCTGAGAAGTAATGGTTAACTTGTCCTGCTTTACACAATAAATGGACGAGGGGCAGGCAAGGAGGTAAGTTTTCTGCCGCGTTGATAGCTGTCTCTAGTTATACAGAGTTAATGCCACCTACAAACCAATCAGAAACACTAGCCGTACCCCCGCCTCCCTGTCTCCCGGATACGTGACAATGTACCCAAACGTTGACAGGTATGCTAATCTCACGCCAAACTTTTGATAGAATTTGAGAGCCCTGCATAGTTGCCAAGGAGTGGCTTTTTTGTAAGACATGCATTTGGATTGGAGATAGATCAGACTATGGTTGAAAGTATTACACACTGTAAATGAACTACTCCATGTGTAAGGTAAATATGTTACTTATGAATCGTCCTTAGTTACACAAACTATTTACCAATCCCCAATGATAATAACCTCAGTTGCGCATTTTTGTTTTGAATTGGCAAAACTTGTTGCTAAATCAATATTCAAGTTCAAGTCTTTTATTGTCAGATGCACAGAACAACATAAGGTCAGACTGGGCACTGAAATTCTTAAGACAAGACAATGCAAGCACCTGGCATAACATAACATATAAGTACACAGAACATAAATTATATGTGGGACCATCCTAACCCTAACACTACGGGTATAGTATTGTTATTGTGCTGGAAGTCGCTCTGAGTCCAAAGGAAGGCCGTCAAAGGAAGTTCAAAAACGATAGTGTGTATAGACATTTCCACTGTGTGGAAACTGTAAGGATGTCAACAGAAGCCGTTTTGAGGAGGAGTTGCACAAAACACTCATTCATTCCTGTGACGCCGTGTGACGGATCCTGATACTGAGTGTGGCATCTGAAGTATTGCAACAGCCGGGGAAACGGGTATCTTCACCCCTTGAAGGAGTCTGGACAGGTCTATTGCAACTACAGTGGAGCATTGAAGCTAGGCCAATATCCTGTCATCTGCCTTCTCGTAGGCCCTGTTTGGTATGATTTAGTAGTGTTATTACTGAAGAACAACAGGATTAGACCATGACAATCTAATCACATGGTAGGTTGAGAGAGAGAGGTAATCCCAATGTGTTGACCAACTGGGACATGAGGCACAGTCACAATGCTACTCATGCACCTGGAATTGGCCGGATCTTGTCACGGCGAGAGGTGGGGTAGGACCCAAATGCACGAGAGTCGGCAGGCATGGTGGAACGAAAAGGGTTTATTACATTTAGTCATTTAGCAGACGCTCTTATCCAGAGCGACTTACAGTAAGTACAGGGACATTCTCCCCGAGGCAAGTAGGGTGAAGTGCCTTGCCCAAGGTTTATTACTCGAAACAACAGGGTACTCGCAGGGACAAAGGGTAGTAAGGACAATACAAAGACTGGACACAAAACAAGAACCTAAATACAGAACCAAACGACACACAGGTGGACACAATGACGCTAATGAGAACGAGACACAGGTGAAGACAATGACAGGGAAACACTAGGGCAGGGCAAAATACTGAAACCAGGGGGGCACGGTTGTGGCCGTGACAGATCTTTTAGAGTATGGGTTATGATCGTGTAAAATTGGAGGAAAGGAAAAATGATGCCCTAAACTTGTATCAAGGACCCTCTTTCTTCTTCTATATTACGCCATATTCATCTGCAATGTGGTTTAATTCTTCACTGAATGGGATGTCTTTGAAGCAAATGTCAAGCAATAATAGGAGCTTTAGGATTGAATGGACTAAAGCCTAGCAGCCATGCCTCGTGTGTGTGTTGTGTATGTGTGTGTGTATGTGTGTGTGTATGTGTGTGTGCGTGTGTTCTTGAAAGAGGGTGTCGTGACAGCTGAGAATGTCACATGTCAGCCCTCAGATAATGCCACCACCCTCAAAGATATCGGCCTGCTGTGTGGAGATTGGCAAGACAACTATAGTACCTCATCGGATTTAACTGATGGTGCATATTTGTTTATGCTGCAATCAGCATCTCTAAAACTTGCTTGGTTGGTCGGTTGTTTTGAACTATGTGGTTGTTGGCATTGGTTCTTCATAAACATCTGTTGGCAGTATAAGCCAGTAAGAGGAATGTCATTTCTTTCATTTCCTTTTGGATCCAACTTCAAGCCACTAAACTTGTTTCCTCATATTTGGAAAGGGGAGTGTACAAGTGTGTCTGCTTGACTTTGATAGAGGAGAGATAGTCAATCCAAATTGTCATGGGCTACTTTGGTCAGATAGATTTGTAAGAACAAAGACAATCGCTTGGACTTGATACAGACCTATTTGTCTACTCTAGGTACTTCAAAAACAGAGTGTTATAGTGTCACCTGCTGTCACACAATTGTCATTTCTCTCCACAACTGTAGTCATAACACTGTTATACTCCTAATAATGGGAACTTAAATGTACAGGAAATGTACCAAACGTTAACCATGATTTGTTGGTTACTTACAAATGAAATACCATAGTATAATGTCTCATAGTGAAAGTGTGCCACAGTCGTCAGTGCGTCACCTTTCTGGTTCTCAAGAGGGTTTTTGTGTTGGAAACATACAGGAACAACAACCTTTATCTTCTTGTGAGACCTACTAACACCTTTTTTTGTTTTGACCACAACACTCACTGCTCCCTTTTCAAGTGGTCTCCTCCCCAGACAGTGAGGACTGTAGTCATCTGTAGATACATGTGTGTTCTCCTGTGTTCCGCAGGTGGCTGCTGTGGCTCTGATGAGAAGACGTACGTGGTGGGAGGCTGGGCCTGGGCCTGGATGCTCATCTCAGACATCCAGAGGTGAGGTCTGTTTCTGGGAGGCTCTCAGGCGCCGCGCTGCCAACAGCACACGGCTCGGGTCCTCGGTGTCCGCTCGTGACCGACGTTATTTGAGGGGAAATCCACTTGGTTGTAGAAATATCATTTAGCCACATCAAAAATGGACAAACGTCCCACCATGCATCAGGGCAGCATTTGAGATGGGCCTTGGGATATTCTGGTTACAGTTCTGTTGAGAAAAGAAGACGGCTAGGGTCAGTCAGGCTCATTCCCACCAGCAGCAAGTGTTTACTGAATATGTAAGCACCACGCGTCACAGCATTCGGCTGCTCACGAAGCACTTTCAGTGTGCCCTCGTTTCGTACATGACTGGAAAGACAAACAGCACACACTAATGGAGAGGTCAGGTTCAGTTGAGAAGATGTCGCAAAACACGATATTGCAGCACCAGGCCAAGTAACAACAGCATGCTGGACGATGTCCTCTTTATAAACCGTTTGTCCCAGTGTTTGTTACTTCACTGGTAGTGCCCTTAGCGTAGTCCAGCTCCGGCTAACAATTGGAAGTTTTCATCTTGAACTTCATACTGTTACAATGTTTCGTCGGATGTGTTCTGTCTGTATGTTGCCCTTTTATTTCTCTTTGTCTCTTTCTTTCTGCTGTGCTAACCTGCATTGCCGTGTCCGCTGTTAACCTGTCTGTTCCCCTGATGTGCTCATGTCTGTCCTGAACCCCGTAGCTTCATGGCCATGACGTAGCAGCCTTTTGTCTAGTTGCTAGGATATTTGATGGGATGGCTGTCCCCCCCAAATCACACAGAGTGATCGCATGAGTGTACCCTGCATACAAAGTCTGTCCAGGAGGGTTTGCATGTTGCAGTTCCAGTCAACAACACGCTATCCTGATCCTCTGGTGCAGCAAAGTGTGTGCGCCTGCCAAGTTCATTAGCTGATAGAGGGCCGCCATAAAGCAGCAGAGAAGGAAGGGGCGGGACTGAGACGGGGGGGGGGTGGGAGGTTGCTGGGTCCTCCGCTTCCCGCTTGTGATGCAGTAATGTTGTTACTGTCTGGCCCGGTGCCTCATCGATCCACTTTCCCCCAGGAGGGAGGCAGAGAGAGCAGGGCGACCAGGGAAGGAGAGGGCTCTGAGTGACACAGCCTTTAGCTTCCTCCATCGGATGAAGCCTAACGCTTGGAGGCAACTGCTGCCATCGTTTGTCTTTAGATTAGGATCATGTGTGGCTCTGGCTGTGGGGAGCCTTGGGTCTTTTGTATGAGGAAAGCCCGGGCACATTGGATCTCTACGTATTAATTGTGAAATGGCCTTGAAGGCGCGGTAGGGCCTTGTTGTTACAGGGGACATTCTTATGTAATCTCCACTAAGCCCTCATCTCAGAGTGGGGATGGGCAGATCATTTTTTGGGGATCAATTCTGCGTTGGTTATTTGTGTTCTTTGACCTAGTTTTAGTAGTATTCCGCAACGGCGACATCACCGGGTCTGCTGTGGCTGCATAACTGCATTAGCAGCGCTGCCAGATGACAATGCAACAAGACCGCTGTGGGTTATTTCTGTCGGTTGTAGAATGTCTTCTACCCCCACCCCCACCAACCCCCCCAACCCCCCCACCCCCTCGCCTTTTTCCCCTCCCCATGTCCGCCGATACACTGCCAATCCTAACAGCTGCTGTTAATCACTGTCCTGCCTCTCCTTATCTAACCCCTACGTAGACTGTCTCTGGAGATTATGACCATCCTCTGTCGCTGTGAGAATATCGAGACCTCGGAGGGTGTCCCTTTGGATGTGACAGGGGTGGCTCAGGTAATGCATCGTCACAGGGCTGAGATGAGACAGCAAGGCAGGGGACCGGGTTGAGACGAGGCTTGAGGCGAAACGGGTGGACAAACTAACAGGCCAACGGCGACAATGTGTGTTTCTGTCCGTTTTTGTTTTGTTTTTCTTTGTTCCTCATTGATGTCCTTGTCTCCCTCCGCAGTGGAAGGGAGAGAGAGAGCCGGCTGTCGTTAACCTGAATGTGCTTTGCTGAACAGCTAACCTCACTCGTGTGGGCCATGGCAACAGGGTGGCCAAAAGGAATGCTTTAATAAGGGCTAGGCAAGGAGGAGGGGGGGGGGGGGGGGTGTCACATGACGATAGATCGTTCGACTTTTTGAAACGTACATTTAGGCCATTCAATTCGCGCCACACTTAGACCGTTTCGAAAAAAGCATTTCTCCACACCCTGTCGTCCTGGCTTGGGAGTCCTTTGGTAAATGTTTTATTTTCTTCTTCACTCTTTGTGTTCTGCCCACCCACCCCCCCCCCCTCCTTCTCTTCATTTGCCTTCCCCTCAGAACATGCCAATTTTTATTTTTATTTTTCACATTCTCCACAGGATAACCCTTGAGATTATGACCCTGCAGCCCAAGTGTGAGGATGTAGAGACAGCGGAGGGTGTAGCTATTACTGTCACTGGGGTGGCACAGGTAATTCACCACACCTTCTGGGATGCCTCTTTCAGCTCAAGGCGGGTTCGGCCTTCACCCCCCCCTCCCTCCCCCCCCCCCCCCCCTCTCCTGCCTTACCCCGTTTTCCCATGGGATACTGATGCCATTTGACTACATGAGGATCAATCATTCTCCTGTAACCTCCCAGTTACTTTGCAATTCAAGTAACGATGAAAGTGAATTCCAATAATGTCAGTGTTTGTCTAAACGGTGAATCCCATCTATCTGGACTGCCTCCAAACGTCAGATTTGCATAACTTTCGGAGTAAATCTGTCAGTGACATCAACTTGTGTCACTGACTGTGTGTTGACGCTGTTGTCACGTAAGTGAATCTCAAGTTGGGCTTCTGCCATTTTGCAGTAATGTCTCTGATGATTCCAAAAGGCAGCTTCTACCCACCGTGGAGAATTATTGACCCTCATGTCAAGGCAGAGAATGTCGCCGACCCTTCAGACAGTTCTGCTTTGAATGCAGCTTCTCTACCTTGGAGAGGATTCAGTGGAGCTGAGTGGAAGCCTGTTATGTCCATTTTGCATCCAAACATTCATATTTCTCAGTTCTTTATGTGGTCATCGTTTTGAATGTTGATTTGTTTCTCCGCTGCTGATTTTGTTTATTTTCTTCCATGTACCAACATTCTTACAGTGCCATAATTGAATTTGACCGGTAAACCGTAAAAACTGTTGTTGTTTGACGTGAGGCAAACAATATAGCAGAAATTCAATATCAACTCACTTATCGTAACTCTCATTCCTAAGTGATTTTATGCACTTAAATGACATCACGTGTCAGTTGTAGGGCACCCATGCACAGCAAAATTGTCACAGCCACCAGTTCCCTTGTTCATGCCGCCCCCCGCAACCCCCCCCCCCCCACCATCTCCCGCCCCCCACCTCTCAGGTCACGGCCCCCCTCAGTCCAGCATTCCCACAATGGGGCCACTGCCAAGAGCAGAGGCTGGAGCCACAATCCTGGCTACCAGATACCTCCAGTCTCCAAGCCCTACCTATTTTAAAGCTTTCTCTGTAAACCAGATTCATGAGCTGACTTGAATCCTAAATAGAGCATTACAAAGGGACTTGCCCAACCAGCGGATGTATGCAAACTCGGCAATAATTTGACCTTAAACACACCCACCTGGTGTTGGATCAGATTTCTTTTCATTTATCCCACTAAAGAGATCTGACAAGGGTATACATGTTTGAATAACCAGAGGAGGGAGGGTTGTCTCTTGGCAACCCCACTCTAATTATCCTCCCTCCCCTCTCCTCCACCTGGCTGTAAAAGGAGACGAGGCTCCCATTTCAAACCTCAGCTATGCTGCTAGACAGGTAATTGTCTTTAGAAACTATTGAATGAGATTATCATTGGGAAGCCCTTCAGCACAACAGACAGGAAACCATTTAGCGGTATCACGCTGCCTGTGTTAGTTGTGAGTTTTTTTGTTGTTGTTTCTGTTTCGTACGGTGCCACTTGAGCAGAGCATGGAGGCAGAGCTGTGGGGGAAGGGGGAGGAGCTAGGAGGGGTGACACGGGAGAGGAGCCCTCATTGCACGTGTCCACATTCCAGGCTCTGGCCTTTGTCACAGCTCCCCCTGCTGTCGCTGTCGAGTGGCCTGCTGGTGAAATGTCTTACCTGTCTGTGGCCATTTCTAAGTTGTGTCCTCCTGGAATGATTGCTGATTCCCCCTCAGTCCTGCATGCGTCATTGGAGGCCATGTTCAGACCTGTCACCTCAGGGACCAGCTCACTCTCTTTCCTTTCAGCTGCGGAGGAGGAGGGAGGAGGAGTCCTCAGGTCACATGACTCCCAGGCCTGCCATTCATTTGTTTACCTCTCCATCCTCTTTTTAATCAGTCTCATTTGTAGATGAATCGAAAGTGCATAGGGGGTATTTCCTCTCTGTTGACCCTGTTGATATGATCCTCAACTTTACTTCAGATAACTAGGTACAACAGCCATAATCTTGGAACTGATTATGATGCATTTTTTAAATGTTTGTGTTAAAATGAACTTCTCATATTTGCCTTTATGAAATTGTCTGAAGAAAAACGTATTTCTTGTCATGGACTATTTTGTCCTGAGGTGAAAGTACCCCTGTGCCTGTAATTCAGAGTAGATGCAGATCAGTGTTTAGCAGTCGGGATTAGCTCCCCAGTGTAAACCAATCATCTCAAGCATAGATTGGATTTGGGGGAGAGTGAGACTGCATATTCATCCTATGTCTAATTTACTCTATCTGGGTCAGTTGTCTGGCAACGTCACCTTAATTCAATTAGCAAGATTAGTATTATTAAAATAGATCACTTACATGTGATTGGCCTCCACAACCCTTTTCCACTGTAGGATCCTGAAAGGTCAATTACATTTCCTCTTGACTAATTTTGGTTGATTAAACATTTATCAGACTTTATTTACTATCATTTATCATCTCACCAATATTTTTAAGAGTAACTACACACCCCAATTTCAGCCACAGCCCATCCCTTCATATTTAAAAAGAAATGCAAAAGTTATGATTTGGCATTTATTTTGGGGCTTCCTGAAACGCTCATAGTTTATCACACTGTGCACAACCCATCCCTGTGATACACAAGAGGACTTTGAAATGGCACTCATACGTGATGAATTCCTTACATTTTTAACCACTAGTTTTTACCACCAACAATAAAAAAATAACACATAAAGATTTGATTGACGAGTTTAGCCATGTGTGAATAATAGTATTAGCGGTTCAACTCAAACAGGTGGTTTTGGTGTTTAGTTACTCTTTCATTTGTTGTCAATTGAACATTTAATAATTACCATCAATCGGTTTATTAAACTGAACTGCCAGTGGAAGGGTGAAAACTGTGTTTCTATTTGACCAAGGACAATAGTGGTCATTAAAGCAGGGGATAAATTGTATTTGTTTATCAGATTTACTTAGCAAGCAGACGGCAGATAGAACTACAAAATGAATTGTTTCCATATTTCTGACTAAGCGTGCGTGCGTGCGTTAGAACTAGCTGACGACCTCCTCCACCTTCCAGGTGAAGGTGATGACTGACAACGAGCTCTTAGGGTACGCCTGTGAGCAGTTCCTGGGGAAGTCCGTGCAGGAGATCAAGAGCGTCATCCTGCAGACACTGGAAGGTCACCTGCGCTCCATCCTTGGTAGGGAGACAGCTAAACACAGGTTCCCCCTCTCAGGCCAGGATGCACCCAAACAGCATTCATTGGACTTCAGCTTGACAAACGTACTGTAGGTGCTTGTGCCTAAGATCGTCCCCCTAAGTTGACGCAAGCTCTTGTGTTCCAGGCACTCTGACCGTGGAGCAGATCTACCAGGACAGGGACAGGTTTGCCAGTCTGGTGCGGGAGGTGGCTTCGCCCGACGTGGGCCGCATGGGCATCGAGATCCTCAGCTTCACCATCAAGGTTCGACCTGGGGGAGGGTGTCTACCTCCAGCGACGAGGGGAGGGTCCAGCCACTGAAGCCTATTCCCTCCCAACGACATCCATAGTACCTGTGCTCACCCAGTGTGTTTCTGTGTCTCCCCGGTAGGACGTGTATGATAAAGTGGAGTACCTGAGCTCCCTGGGGAAGTCCCAGACAGCAGCGGTACAGAGAGATGCCGACATAGGAGTCGCCGAGGCCGAGAGGGACGCCGGCATCAGGGTAAGAGCAGAACCCGGATGTGTGGGGCGAAAAGGGAAGCGTTCAAAAGCCCTCCTCTTCGCCACCGCGCTTCTTTCACTTTCCGTCTTTTGCCCGCGCCCCCTCGACAGGAAGCGGAGTGCAAAAAAGAGATGATGGACATGAAGTTCCAGGCGGACACCTTGATGGCCGACTCGAAGCGCGAGCTGGAAATGCAGCGGGCCGCCTTCAACCAGGAAGTCAACACCAAGGTACCAGACCAGATTAGCGATCATCGACCCTCCGCAGCAATCAAATGCACGCGCACGGCGCCACACAAACAGACCCTGCGTCCTCTCTCTCGACCCTAGAAAGCAGAGGCCCAGCTGGCCTACGAGCTGCAGGCCGCCAAGGAGCAGCAGAAGATCCGTCTGGAAGAGATCGAGATCGAGGTGGTCCAGAGGAAGAAGCAGATCACCATCGAGGAGAAGGAGATCCAGCGCACGGACAAGGAGCTCATCGCCACGGTGAAGAGGCCCGCCGAGGCAGAAGCCTACAAGATGCAGATGCTGGCCGAGGGACAGAAGTGAGGATACCGCTTCCAGAATGTTCTGGATGTTAATATCATGGGCTTGTAGCTTCATCTGTACATGCCGTTGGTTCCAATGTACTCGTGGCTGTAGTTTCATAACCCTTCTCTTGCCTTGGTCATTACCCTCGCCTAGGATTAAGAGGGTGTTGACTGCCCAAGCCGAGGCTGAGAAGATCCGCTGCATAGGTGAGGCGGAGGCCGGCTCCATAGAGGTGGTGGGGAAGGCAGAGGCTGAGAAGATGAGGCTGAAGGCTGAGGCCTACCAGCAGTACGGAGAGGCTGCCAAGATCGCCCTGGTTCTGGAGGCCTTGCCCAAGGTCAGTGAACCACACACAGACACACACACTTATCAGTGATGCCGTACACAAATGAACGTGTTCCCGTTGTGATTAAACCAATGAAGGAGATGCTGATCTTTTCGGCCTTTACACAGATTGCAGGCAAAGTGGCGGCGCCCCTCGCCCGGACCAATGAGATTATCATCCTGAGCGGCGAGGGCAGTCGCGTGACCGGAGAGGTGAACCGTCTTCTGGCTGAACTCCCCGTGTCGGTCAACGCCCTCACAGGGGTGGACCTGACGAAGGTGAGGGGGTCTGCGGCTGAACTCTGGGCGTGATTGGCTCACTGCAACTGCAGGCAACACACAAGCCCATATGCTGTGTCATTAAGAGGCCTGGGATTCCTGTGAACATTTCTATCACGACACTATTTCTACTGTACCGATCCAACACGGTTTATCTCGGAGAATCGGACAGAGAGTTGTATCTCGTTCCTGGTCACTCACCCTCCATCCTCGCAGCATGATAAACTCGTTCTTTTTGTGTTCCTGTTTCTGCAGATCCCCTTGCTTCAGAAGATGGTCAACCCACAAGCATGAAAACCACCATCTCCCTTCCATAGGCCCTGACCCCAATGCATCTGTATTATGCACTGTTTATAATCACTGCCTTCAAATCAGAACACTTGAATCGGGATATGTATTTCTAACAGGTCAAAAAGGTTTTATTCCCTGGACCCCTGGTGCCTTAGCTCGATAGGACCAGATCATCCATGTATCTTTTCAAGTTTTTATTTTATTTTATTTTTTACTCGTCATTTGTCCATTCGCTTTCGTTTTATTCGACACTCTTTATACTAACACTTTTGCTGTGTAACTGTGACATTTTCTTCTGAAAAACAACCATTCTAGGTCAAGCTAAATCTTATTTTGTGTTTCATGTTAGGTATACTTGTATTGTCTCCATACCTTTTCACAGTATTTATTCATCATTCGTTTGGATTCCGTTGTGCAGTGCCTGTATAATCAGTCCAGTGCCCAAGCCTCAGGGAGATATCTGGTTTGGTCATTCTATTTTCATTGTGTTGCATCTTATGGGCAGATGTAAAATCATTGTCTGCATATCCTCATGTCAACTTCTATGAAACCAGTTCGGCTGTTCAGTTACCCACTTAACTGTGGGTATATATGATGTGTGGACGCCCATGGGAAGTTGCATCGATACACATGCACATTCACCTGTGTGCATGTTTGTATTGATCTGTAAGCCATACACTGTTGATGTTAGCCTTAATAGACCCGGGAGTTCGGCTAGGTTTGCTGACCATCTGTCAACTATCTGGATCATCAGATCATAGGCATAAGCTTTAACACTTTTAACTATGAGGAAACCATTTGACATGTACGTGCTTTTTTGTATATTCCGCTTAACCGTTCAGACCGATGTCAAGAGTTTGACCTATGTTAAAGGGTGCTAATGTCTCTCACATAATGCCGTGTGGTCATTCTCCAGACCTTATTATGTCCACTAGTCAGCATTTTGTTTTCTTTCTTTTGTACATTGCCACATTCCTCAGCAACCCTGCCTCCATAGCAAGATGACATTTTCAGTTTAATGTCAAGTTGTATTTTTCGTTTTCATCTACTGTAGCTCTGCATGGCAATGTTTTTCAACTTACCGAATCTTTTCACAACTATTTCTTTTTTTTACTAACCTACCAGTATGTCTGGTGATCTTGTGATTGACAAAAAACGGTATTTCATTATACCTCTAATGAACACATTTCTAGATCAGTTTTATTAACATGTCTTTAGATCACAGCACTACCCATTCACATCCCCAACATGCTGCTTAGTAGTGGTATGAAGCTGTGCATTACTATTGTATGTTCAGCGACCATGTGAGGTGTATGTCATGTGATTTAAGATGTTGGATATTCATTCACCTAACACTAATACAATTATTACATTAATGTAATAATCATTTCCCTTACACCCTCCCTGGCACCACCTGATATCACCCCACTAACTCCATGAATGGCCAAGAGGTCCAAACTAATTTCACCGCAGTTTTATATCTGATATTTCTGTTTTGCAAATGGCTAACAATGTGATGTCTGTTTGTGTACGCCTGTAAATGTACTTGAGACATTGTGTGTTACAGACAGAAAACTGTAACACACAATGTTACAGTTCCACTTGTGGGCAAACCCACAATGGATCTAGACTCCAAAATATAATTTCTTGTGCCATAATGTTTTGTCATATGGATTGGTTACAGTAATTTAGAGGCAGTTTACAAAGGATTGGACTGATGTAGAATGTAAGTCTATGCCTTTACTCTTAGCTTTATCTAGAGTATCTATGGAATATTTACATGTATCACCTATCATAGAAATGTATCTATCGAAAATCAATAAATGTTTGCGTGAATTTGTCAGTTTGGGTTTTCCAAGAATTTGATGAAAACAAATCCAGTTTATATACTGTATGTTGTTCATGTGACACAGCCACAGAAGAACAGTCAGATTAAAAGTGTCAACGTGCTATCGAGTATCACATGACAGGAAGGAAAGAAAGGGAAACAAAAGTAAGGTAAAATATAAAAGCAGCAAACGTGTTTGTGATCAAGGGTTAGGCAGTTTTTTTAGGATGGGTAATATATTTATATAAGGCTGGTTTATATTATGTCACTTTGCCTCTGGCAATAAAAGAGTCCCATAAGGTACGATCATTTTATGATATGCCGTGATACCTAATGTCTGTGATATACCGGCACTACCAACTGCACTACCTCTATAGTGCTTTTTTTATAGTTATTTGTTATGCATGACTCAGTATTCTGCAAATAGGGCACCAATTGGTAACACATTTAGAATTCAACTGCTGCTATAAAAACTGTTTTGTATAAATGTGTACGTACATTATAGGTACAAATTTGGCAAACCAATCTCACGTGTCCCCATAATGTTCTGCAATTGAAGGAGACATGGGCTAGTCACCCAGAACACAATTGACTTGTCATTACGTGGGTGCTTCCATAACAAGCTATGGTTCAAGGTCACAGGAACTCCATGTTGAACACGCTCAGACATGACTTTTGTCATATGGAAAGTTGAACACTGTAATTCAACTGCAATACCGGTCCAAATTACATTATTCATGGTAATCATATGGGCCTTGGGAAATGGGAAAATCCATTTAATTCTTGATAACAAAAAAGAAATATATACACACTCTTGTAATAACATTACTTTTGACCTAAAATTTTGAAAACCTATTCTTCACACATCAGAGCATCTGCTAACATTGTAAGGAGGAATGTATTGTCTAGTTTATTCAACATTATCTATAAGCTTGTTTTTGGAAGTATTTACTTTCCACTCTGGTCCTCTAAGCAGTAGTCAAGCAAAGGTGTTTTATAAGAGTACTCCAGTGAGGAGGGGCCTCTGGGGTTCCCATGGTAATCCCCGAGAGGGCCTACAGGACCCATCAGGCTGTTCTGGTAAAGCATCGTGCCGTGGATGGGCAGGTAGTCTCCTGTGTGCTCCAGCTGTGGTGGGTAGGGGGGCCGTAGCTGTCTCTCCAGCCCCAGGCTTGGCCTCTCGTACTGGGCCTGGTGCAGTTTCCCAGGACTCCCAGAGACGGAAGCCCCCCGGCTGTGGATCCTGTTGAGGATGTTGGCGAGGGGCCTGGGGCTTCCTGGGTCGCAGGACGGGCTCATATCCAGGGAACGCAAGGCGCTCTCCGAGAGGTGGATCCTGCTGACCTTAGGGGGCAGGGGGAGGGGGTAGTCAAAGTCAGCCTGGTGCTGATGCTCCGTCTGCGGGTCTGGAGGGGGGTGGTGTCGAGGGGGGGGTGCACCAAGGCCTTGGTGCTGAGGTGGTCCTATCGCTCGACTGCTGTATGGTGCAGGCCGCCTGAAACCAACCAATCCTGAGTGTGTCTGGCCCAGTGTGTGTGTGAAGAGAGGAGAGGCGACGTTTCGGAAGTGAGGACACACTGCTTCAGTATGCACAGGGCTGAAAGGATAAACAATACTGTGTCATTGTCATCATAAAATGCAGTTGAATTCTATTATTATTGTATGGTGTTTGTAGTATTATCATTTAGGTAGTATAAGGAAGTGATGAATGCCCACCTGCTGTAATCTCGGGTGCTTGGTGTACTTTGAGTGCTGTTTGCCCACTCCTCAGAGGGCAGGGCTGCAGGGCCCCGGTTCATGAAGGCTGAGATGAAGGGGTTTGGGGCTGTCGGTCGAGGTGTGTTGTCCAGCCTGTAGTCCGTTCCATGGGAGTCCACTGAGCTGGATACTGTGCTGTCGTTTTCATTGGCTGCATCTACAGGTCTGGATACTGACAAAGGCAAATTGTCAAAGTTAAAAAGAGAAAATATCCCTTATCTTAAGGAAGAATGAGAAATACTGAAACCTGAATAAAATATTTACTGAAATACACAATTAAATATTTTCAGATACCAAGTGGGCCTTGAAGGAAGGTTTTGTATGTACAGCTATATACGTGTAGCTGTAGCATAAAATGTAGATATGTGTTGTTTAGTTTTTTTTACCATTTGAAGGTATGATCACTTGTTCATCCACATGCTTGTCAGGGCTAGTTTTCTCCTTCTCTCTGAACCTGTGAAGACAAATTTGTATGTATGGTTTCTTAAAAGTATATGGATAAAATAACATATAGGAAAAAAAGTCCACATGTGGCCTTTCTGTAATTTCCACAATAACATATTTTTTCTCAGTGAATGTCAGAATGGCACACATGGATCACAGATTCAGAGAACAAACAGTTCGCTTTATTTGTAATCTCACTTTAAGAACTTACCTTTTTCTATTCAGTCCACTGTCACGAAAGCCTTTAGCAAAAGGATTGTTGTCTATTTTGAGCTTTGTTACCTGAGGAGAAAAAAATAATGATTCATTGAACAGTGTGCACAAAAAGATTGCAGTTCATGCAGTGTCCATATTTTGCCTCAAGAGGGCAGCCCAAACTAAGCTTTTCACTGAAGCTCATCGAAACATCCTGTATTTCAAAGAACATCTACTTCTTGTTATAGTTCATCATTATCAACATACATGTTGATAATGATGAACATGATGATGAACATGATGTACTGACCATGTTCTCAGTACGTGAGTTCATATTCTATTCATTCTATCACATAATCCTTTTCAAAACCATGCATGTTTCTTTACCTCAGCGTTCTGGTAGGCAGTGACTGCTATGAAGGCTGCCTCTGGAAAGGTGAAACGCAGATAGCCTCCTGAGAAAGGGCTGCAGGGGTCAGGGGATTGGATTATATGCAAGCGGGGCAAGTACTTATGCATGGAGTGGAGAATGACCTGCAGACACAAAAGCATATTGGTGTTATTGACATTGAACCTGTGTATCTATCTGCCTCAGTACAGTTAATGGGTATGTGTATGTATGTCATGACAGTGGCATGTTCTCTGCTACATGTGAGGTTTAAACTGGCAGCTGTCTATGTGGCAACTTGGACGTAGGTAGGATCCCAAACAAACAGACTGTGACTATCTCAGTGTGGGGAGGATTTCCCAGGCAGGGCCATTCTGCCACACGTTGTCTTACCAGGCCATTTGAGTTAAGTGTGTTGTTGGTAAGCTTGAGCTTGTGGAAGGAGACTGGGTACTGCATCCATCTCTCCCCCAGAGCGGGTGAGTCCGGGTGGATGAAGAAGTGGTTGGCTAGATGAGGGTCTGTCACACCACTAACCTCCCAGTGATCCTTGGACCACTGGATATGACATGGAAAAAGAGAGGTTGTTGTGATTAACCCTTGTGCTGCCTTCGGGTCACATGACCCAAAGGTTCACAACGAACCATCGTTGTGTTTACCCAATTTTACCCAATACAAAAACAAATAAATAGCATTTTCTTTTAACCTTCGCAATGTGGGGGGTCTGAGACAGCCCGACGGTTAAAAGAAAATGTATGTTTTGTATGCGGTAAAGTTGTCGCAATACGACGGTGGGTCACAATGACTGATGGGTCAGAATGACCCGAAGATAACACAAGGGTTAAATAATGGTTTATTGGTGTGTATGAGTGAGAATGATAACATGAACATGAGATAAAAGCTGTAAAGAAAACAGTTCTGCCTGTAATTCGTGGGGATAAACATGGGCAGGGCAGGGCGAGGTACCTTGTATTTGTTATCATCAAAAGGGATCATGTCCATCATCAGTACATACTTTGCCCGAGGGTTCAACCCCGTCACAGTGACTTTGCAGCTCGGAAACATCCGCCTGCAATACAATGAAGTGGGAAGTTCAAAATGTATTCCAACTGTGTACAGAAGTTACAGGCTTCACGCAGTCATGTAGGCCTACAACTTTACACTAAAATATTTTTGTTTTAGCTATGTAGTAATTCCCCCCCAAAATTTGAAGCACATACGATACATATAAAGTAGCCTACCTCAGGACCGAGACGCAAAAACGTAGGCTACTCGTTTTAAACAGTTGAGGTAGGCTAGTATATAAAATAAACGCATGCGTTGTGAGCCCAATTTCATACCTTCCTGTTTTTGTAATGAGCATCTCTGTATCCAAGTCTCCGAATTTTTCCCAAAGTTCACGACCCTGCAGAGACACCCGGACTTGAAGCGACGATATTTCGGTGTCACCTCCGGCAATACCGGCATCCCATGACTGTCCGTGGTAAGCAGCATCCTTCCAATCTGACGGTGTATATTTAAGAAAATGTTTTCATTCAGACACCAACTGTTAAATAAAATCAACTCAACTCAACCATGATGTCAATCTCAAATCGGTAGACAGTGGTCACTGCCTTCTCACAAAACATTTATCCTTAATAAGCATGTGAGGCAACAACCTACTGTACCTGGAGGGCAATAAGCATAGTTCTTGGGCTGAGAGTTGAGTGAATACTGATAATCACACAGTGGCCTCTCCTGATGCAAAAACATGGCATTGAATCCTCAAACCTGCTATCCTTTCCTGATTTACTCCAAAGTCTAACTAGGCATACTGATGTCTGCACTTGAGATACTGCTGTCCCCCCAAATGGGAGAGGAGTGGGACTGGCAGGGACTTCAATCAGAGTCTCACTTTGATCTTCCGAGCCCTCTTCACAGGTTAGAGCAGATCTACATCTCGTGTGAGAGGAAGGGAGCAATGGGGGTGGGGTGGGGGTGGTTGGGGCTGCAGTGGAATTGCTGGGGATCCCCTGCCTCAGCCTACCCCCCACCCCACCCCAGTCCCAGGCTCTCGCCCCTTGTCGGGCAGTTTGTCCCAGATGTCCTGCTATTAGAACAGGAAGCTGCTCCCGCTCTTTTATTGACCGGGCTGCCTAGACAGTGTCATTGGAGAGATGTGTGGAGAATGACACGTCTCCCCTGCGGTGAACACCATGTTGTCTCTGGCCTGGATAAAAGAGGTGTGGATGACTTAGTTGTGTCAAACATGCTGTTCTGGCGTGTCTGAACACCTCTTGGTTTCTTTACTGATGACACCTGGATGACACAAAATCAAGTCGTGCATACGATGCATTCAAGCTTTTCATTACACATCAGGAATAATGGTGAGCCATACTACACAATTTATCTCAGTAAACAATGATAGAACGTTCTACCCGCTACCCCAAGAGACAGAAGCCGAGTATACGAAACATGTATTCTTTGATCGATTCATTTGACTTTCCTAGGTTCAGTGGGGATCAGTATGACTAGTAACTGTAATTACAATAAAATAATACATATTAAATGTTACAGAATGTAAATCACTGGATGCTTAGAAATGTAGCTTAAGATATATTTGATCCATTTATTTATGGCCAATATATGTACTGTATATGGGATGCTAGAGATACAATGTTTAATGACTGCACATCATTTTCAGACATATCTCTACTCTGTCAAACAAATTCGGTTTTCTTCGAACACAATCGAAATTTCACAGAAATCGACCGAATTTATTTCCACTACTGATAAAGCTTTGGAGGGACACCAAGCCGCCCTGTGGGGCCGCCCAGATAGCCCTGCCTCCCTCTTTATCTGGCCACTCTGCTCCAGCACTCCCACCCCCACCCAAACTGGGGAGCCTGTTACCATGGTAACTCTGTAAAGTTGTGGCCCCATATCACCCGACTCATATCCCCATTTTTGGCTGAGGTTAAGTCATGAATTATCAAGTATGGACATGTTCGATACATTAAATGTTCACAGTTGACTGGAAAGGTTGCCTGGTTTCTGGAATTTGTCTGCACATATTTATTGGTGCTTATTTGATCGAAAAAGTCATTAAGAATTTACCAATAACAGGAAGCTACAATATCCACTTGCAACTTGCCACTAGCCTGTACACTCCTGAGAGTTCATGTTCTAACAAAAGACATATCTGTTCATGAAAGGTGGCCAGATTGAGAGCACAAGATGATGAAAGATACATGAAATGAACAAAATAGCTGACCACAGTGCCAAACCAGAACGGAAGGCTTTGCATATCTGTGTGAAAATGTAACACAGAGCAAAGTTTTGAAAAAAAAGATTATTCTGTGTGCAGTTGGACCTTGTGAAGCACCTGCGGTTTCATAACAGTTTGAGATCTAATAAGGGGAGGGGGGGGGCGGTCAACTCTTTAACTGGTTGAAGCTTGAAGGGGTTCAAGCATGATAAGCAGAGTCCAGCCCTGATGTCATCACCATATGCAAATGAGATGTTGGCCTTTAAGTGCTGGGGTGAGCGGGCACCTCAGTGAGCTGTCAGGAGCCTGTGAACAGCATGGAGACACGACAGCCATAAAGACAGCACGGTATGAGAAAAGCATCATCAAGCCGTTAATTAACACTTCCTTCAAGGGGGGACACACATCTCAGACGTTGAGGTGAGTACTTAGCCCAGTCACTCTAAACCTGCAATTCTGTCCACCCGCACTCATTTGACTGCTTTAATTAGGGGCTGTTAGGTGTTATAGCCAGGACTGCACTTATAGGTCGAAAGAAGACCCTCACGTTGGAGACATTAGAAACTGCACTTCTAGTTGTCAGGGCGTATTTGATACGCAATTTGCTGTGACTATCATGTTCCGCTAGGCGTGCTTGACCGCTTCGAGGATCATCTCTGCTGGCTCGAATGGATTAAAATCCATTACTGTCCATTTTGTTCCAGTACTTCACGCTTTGGCAACTTGACACCTATCTTTTCCTGCCTTTGTCCAACAGGAGTCTGAACTCAAGTCGGTGATACATGAAACACACTGGTCTTGAGCCCTGGACAGGATATCATCATATACTGTAAGTTCGTTATAGAGACACTACAGTATAGATGATGTACTATCCAGGGTTTCATTCCATCTGCAGTCACTATCAGCAGTTTCACAGACACAGAAAGCACTCTGACAGTCTGGAGCCAGAGGGGGGCAATCAAACCGTTACCATTACTGAATTTGAGTAATGGTAAGGGTTATATTGCTTCCACTCACAGTCATCGGGAACCACAACGAGGAAATGACCAATGGGATAAACGCAGTTGGAATTAAGAGATGTTTTCACTTCCTTTATCCCCAGCTATGACTATACTACTATGAGCTACTGTTTGTGACGCTGCTTCGTTAAGATGTGTTTAAACCCAAGTGTTGTCTTTTCATGTGTCATGAGATGTGGTAAGACTGTGAAATAAAGTTTCATATCAAAAAACGAATCCATTTCCAAGCTGTTTTGTTCCAGCATTTTGGGTGTACAAGAAGCATTTGTGCTTTCCCCCTCCTCCACACAAATAACACTCTTTAATGACTTCTTATAACGGTTACATTTGCTGTTGCTACAGCTTTCGAGACTGCAGTTGGGTTGTCTGATATGAGATCTTTACGGTACAACTGCCTGTTTAATCAATGGAGAGCAGCTAGAGATTGTTCTAGAGCGCTAGATAATGCTAGTTGTAGCCCAGCACTCTCTACCCTCACTTGAGGTCATGGGGTGCCGGCTTGTTATTCGCCCTGAATAGAGCGAACGCAGAGCAAACTCACAGCCGGCCGAAATGAATCTAATCACCATTATCTGACCCATTTTTTACAGGCAGGTTAGAACACTGTATTGCCTTTCATTAAAGAGACAGTTCAGTCTGCAGGGGCTTAGAGAGGGAGAGAGAGGGAGAAAAGGGAGATAAGAAGTGAATAGAGAGAGTGAAGAAGAGGGTTACGGGGAAAGAGATGGTTTAAGGGCAGCCGACAGGAACTTGGGAGGGAATGAGGATGTGGAGAAAAGCAGCGTCTGGCTACCACCGCAGAGGCATTTGACAGCACATGACTGGGATCGTGTCTGTTGAATTATCAGCAGCCCAGGTTAGCAAAAGGGATACTGCCAAGAGCAAGGTTCTGGAGAGCACAGATAAAAACAGCATGCTTTGCATGACCCTCAATCTCCTCTTCAGCACACACACACACACACACACACACACACACACACACACACACACACACACACACACACACACACACACACACACACACACACACACACACACACACACACACACACACACACACACACACACACACACACACACACACACACACACACACACACACACACACACACACACACACACACACACACACACACACTGAAGCACTTGTAACAATGTGTACCCAATTCCGTTACATTCTTGAAAGAAATTTCTATTAAACAGAGCAGCGACAACAACGAAAAAAGTCATAGCACTGCTTATGACGGCATCTGATCAGTCTTCACAGAAATCGTCGGAGCAACTGGGAGCCATTTCAGAGAGAAAGAGACTACAGTGGCCCAAAGAACGCTTCCACAGGAGTCATTTCAGCTGAGTCATAAGCTCGGCTAAGCTCTGCAGCACAGTGCAGCCTCGAGTCCATCCACAGTAACAGCCAGAGAGACCCAGAAGGGGACGAACGTCCGTTTCCATCTTCCTAGCAGGGTCTCGACCGTTACGTGACTGTCTCTCTGTCTGACCTCTTCAGCTCTTCACCTTCACAGAGAGCCTGAGCTTGACCTCTCTCCTGAACACGTGGCACAGGTCCTCCCCGGCCTCCCGGGCGATCCGGGCCACCATCTGGCCAGCCTGGCCAATCACCATTTTCTATGAAAGAAAAGAGAGAGAGAGAAAGTGCATACTTTAAACATGTAGAGTGCGCCGTTCATTAGACTACGCCCTGACAAACACCATCAAAGATTGAACCCAACTGGTTTTAAGTGGCATTCTAGAAGTTTCATTTCATCAAATCCCATCGACCAAATGAATACGGTACTTTTCCACTTTGGTTGTTTTCTTAGCAGACTTGGAGAACTTGCGAGAGGCCTGTGTTGTACGGGTCAGGATGACTCAGTGCTCTAATAACCATGTTTGTTGTCAGTGAACTATAGCAGATGGATGTTACCCTCCACGGTCTGTGTCTGCTACATAAAAAATGGATGCATTTAAAAGGAGTCTGCTCAAATATTTAGTGACAAAGTGGCACAAAATAGCAACTATAGGTTCTTGAGGGAGACGAGACATAAAGAGAGTTCATCAGAGGGCATCCTCTCAAATGTGGTTGGGACTAGGTATGTCAGGACAGAGCCCCTCACGTAGAAGCGACGGGGGAGGGGAGTCGGACTATGGCGCCTCGGAAAAAACTATCTATCGACACATTGACAGGGCTGTGTGAAGGCCACGCCCACTGAGGACAGAACCCTCCAGAAGGTTCCAGTACCAGTCGGATGCTCTCTCCTTATCTGTATCTCCTTCCACTGATGTTGCACTCAGATGGGGGTTAGTGACTAAGCTGCAACTCCCATTGCGTTCGGTGAAACAATCCAGATACGCTGTGTGTTCATCACGTTCCAAACAGCCCCGAGAAATACAGGACACTTACCATGTGCGTTTCTTTCGCCACGTAAAGTTTCACTGCTATATCCAGCTCGCCATTGTCTCTGTCTTGCCATAAGTCAACAGACTGAAATTGTAAAGAGAGGTTTTAAAACAATATTTTATCATGTTTGTGTTCTATTAAGCAACCCTAATATATCTGACAATGAGCTGATTATTTAGTTGGATAGGTGTTGGATGCAGTACCGGTGCAGTATGTGCCATTATGACTTACCTGTGTCATTGTGTAGGGCACTTCTTTAGGCAGATACTCTAGAAGTTTCTCCCTAACAATGTTAGTGCAGACCTCCTCTGGAGTTTGGTCAGTGAGCACCTCACTGTGGTACAGCCATGAGCCCGGTTTCGCCTCCACAAGTAGGTACCTCTGTAAAACCAATGAACAAACAGGCAGGCTGTCAATCAATCTATCAATCAACCAACCAATCAGGTGCTCAGGCAAACGAACGGATCAGTTCTGGTTTGCTGCTTGAAAAACATCTATTATATTACCTTCAGAGGCTCCACTTCCTCCCCATCCACAGCAGAGAGCATGAACACATCCTTGAAGTGAGACCATCCCCGCTGGGTCCTGAGGAACCTCTGCTGCTCTCTGCTCAGTCCTGACTGGTGCTCACAGTCATCTGTGGGGCCCACCTCTGGTTCCTCTTCCCCAGCCTCCGGACCCCTCACCTGGCCCTTGTCAGGCCTAGGAGGCCCGTTACGGGTTTTGACCCGGATCTTACGCCCGTTGACCACCCCGCACGTTAGCTCTGCCGTGTACTCCAACAACTTGCTTTTATTCCTGAGCAGGTCCACCTGGCGTGTAAACAGAGCAGGGCGTTTATTTAACGAGAAGAATGGTCCTCACGTCGAAAGGTGAGGGTTGCACGAATACGATAGGGTTCAGAGGTCAATACCTTGTTGAGTACCAACACTGTTGGGATGTCTGGGTTTTGTGTCAGGCACTTTAGGATCTCATAGTCCAGCTTGCTGCAGGCCCACTTGTCAGACACGTCCACCATCACCAACACTGCATCGACAACGATTTCACACACAAAAAAAAAGATCAGTACAATTTAGCCCTCATTCAACTCCCTAAAAGAGTCAGAGTCCTGGCAAATCGTGTCTCACCGAGGTCAGCTTCTTTGACTGTATTCCAGGGATCAACAAGCATCGATTTCTCCAGCTGATGCCTGTGGCAGAAACAGTCCTGTATGACCTTAAATAGTAAACCAGGCCTTGCAGACCAACCGTTCACCAAATACTTGAAATGTAAACATTCTAACAAATCACCTTTTGACTTTTACTGGAGTTGTGAGTCCGGGCGTGTCTAGTAGAATCTAGAGGAACAGAGAGAGAGGGGGTCATGAATCACATCCAAGTCCAAATGTTCAGGTGGCCTCTATGAAGGGAATACAACTTACAATTTGCGTGTCGTCATCTGTGATGACACCGAGGGTACGAGATCGTGTTGTGTGAACTTTCTTAGACACAGCAAATACCTATAAAGAATCCAGTTTAAGGGATTTGGCATTGTGGAAAAGCCATCAGTCACTCCACACATTGTTTATGATTTTTCAGTGATATGGATGGTGTGATGGGTTGATTACCTTTCTACCAAGAAGTTGGTTGGACAATGTGGACTTCCCTGCATTAGGGGCCCCAATTACAGCTACTTTTAACACCTTTGGGTTTGAAGGTTGATCTGGAACTTTTACCAGCAATGATATTTGTTCACCTGAAACAAGAGGTGGCGTGGTCAGAAAAGTAAAACGATACGAGTATCTAGTTGTGTAGCGGTGTTCATTCTCAGATGATGAGAGCTAACTGTTAATGGGATTCAGTGACAATTTTATGCCTGCCCTGTTGTTTTCAAAAGCGGACAGTGTTTGTGTTGAATACCGCTGTCGGGGGGGACTGAGGCTACATAGGGATCAATGATGCCATCTGCCTCTGTAGCTTTGCCTTTAACCAGTCTGTTCAAAAAAGCATCCGATGTAATAAAACAAACTGGGGTGAAGCGAAGACCGATTCCATCATTCCACGAACGGCGAGCAGCGCAGCCTGAAACGAGACATAAATATCCAGATGTATCTGCCAAACGGTGCTGCAGCAGGTAACTTAAGTGACGGATACATGACACATGGATGATTTCGTTTAAAACTATTAAGCTAACAGTTAGTTGGCAAGCTCCCCCAAATATATATAGCTATATATTTAACTTGGAGTATTGTAAAATAAATGTAGTACGACAGTTCAGGCTGATGGTTTAGTAAACTGTCGGTAACGGTGAAATAGATAGCAATATGGTTAAACGACAGGATAGAAATCTGCTACATATGTAACTTTCAGATTGTTGTATGAATTTCTAGATAGCTAGATGATACTAAATAGCCAACTAACCTATTCGGAGAAAAGGTGACGCATTTTCGAGTGGCGCAGACACGTTACACAGTCTTGATAAACGGAGCGAGTTTCTAATAATAGAGTGGCACACACGTAAAGCCATTTCACTTTGATATAGCTATATGCGAATAAAGCTGCCAACTCATCGCTCAATTTCAGACGATGCGAATCGCAAGGTTACTTCACGTTTATTTATTTTCACATTGTCCAAAGGGCGCAGACATGTTGGTTTAATCAAGGAAGGTTTTGTCTTTGCAAGAGTGTCCGCACAGCTCTTTGGTCGAATCTGTGGCTCTACTGCCCTCTATTGACGTAGCGGCGCTATTACAGAGCAGTGGTATGATCACTATAATGTGCTCTTTGCCTATAGTATGTAGCAGCACTGTCCATTGTCATGGATATGTATGGTTAAACAATGTTAGAATTCACAATTCAGAATAAGGGGATTCAAATATCTACTGGTGTTGGGCCATGCAAAACATGGGGCCTAGAATTTCACTTTCTCACCGGGCAGAAATAAACTTCTGAACCAGACACATTTATACATATTCCCCTTCATTCTCCATGATCTTCTTCTTCTGTGGTACACATAGCAGTTGAAATGTTCAGGGCGTCTGTGTTTGACATGCATTATGCTATTTTGTTACAACAATAACATTGCTGCTCAAATAACAATCATATCCGTCATGACAAGGATGAAGTTGACAAGAGTGTCATTCAACAAGATCTGTTTCAGAGTGAAGCTGTGTGTTTGTAAGTAACTGATAGATTTACAATGTTTATTGAGGCTATTTTCCTTCTCAAGTAAAGCTAGGGAGAGCAGATGTTTCCCTGCAGTCCATCAAACATGCCGGCTGTTTGTTAGTCCTCCAGGACTTACTCAGAGTGGAACAAACACTTCCACTGGGGAGGGTGATGAAGGATATCAGGTAACTCACAATCTGTCATCATCGAACTCTGAAAGCACTGTCGAAAAGGACTAGCAACAAAAAACAGAGCTTTTAGCACACACTGACTGTAGAGTTCCAGTTGAACCAGAAACTAAAGGATATTTGAGGATCAGTAATGTTTGAACGCTCTCTTTCTCTACACGCACACACAAACACACTCACAGGCACGCAGCAGCTCACGCACACACACGCACGCACACAAACCCCTGTACACACACGCACACAAACTCATGTACATGCACACAAACTCATGTACATGCACACAAACTCTCAAATTCATTCAAGGCCTTTGCTCCCTCAGGGCTTTCCTCACATTGCCATTTCACGTGGGAGTGCATCAGAGTTCTTTCGATGACTGCATTAACTTTGGCCTTCAAAAGGGCTCTCACAAAAAAGGACAAAATGGCTGTGCCTGCAGACCATTTAATCATCAACAGTAGCCCATATTGCCTTTTGAAGTGCACTCGGCAAGTGGTATTTGGAAAACTGGAATGTAACATCTTTCATTTCTACTCTGATTCTTTTACAATCATTTTTCTTTCATGAATCTTACACAATCTTTGTTATGTAATCTTCCATGTTCTTTCCTTTAAATTTTATTTGAGGTATTAGAGGAAATATCTGCCAATCCATTACATATGGCTGTCTGTATAAAAGTGCATATAGCTGCACAGATGAAACATTATCTTAGAAGAAATAAAAAAATACAAAATAAAGAAACTTTCATCAACATTCTCCTAAAGAAAAAAACATATATATTTAGCTCACAGTTTAGGTCACACTGATGCTCTTATCATAACATCTCTCAATGGGAAATGAGAAAAAGTTTGTGCTTCTGGCTTTGCAATCAATCAATATGACTTGTCTCTGAAGTGGATCGATAATGCTTCCCTTTAAAATCATCAATCATCAGTGGCGAATTTAAAAAGCGTAATTAGAATCACCGTTCTTAAACATCCTGTATTGACATCTTCTTGGGTAAAGGAGAAAGACACCATTTTGCATCATTAACTTTATATTATTGCCTGGTGGAGCTGGCTGCTGGTACAGTACCTTCCCCATCGCCCCCTTGCTGAAGTCATAGATGCTGTGTGTGATTGGGCTTTCAGACAGAGCTCTCTCTCCTCAGTGGGAGGTGGGCGAAATGATGCTTGCCGGCTTGATTTGGCTACAGTCACTGTAATGGTCTAGTCTGGATTGCAACTTCAGCTTTGAATATATTAGTCATTGAATAAACCCCGTGAAATCAGTTCTATTTACCTGTCACTTGTCCTCACAAATGTGGATCTTTTTTTTTTCCTGCTTTATAAAATCACTCCTTTTCCCCCATATGTATCATAAACCTGGCCATAGGCAACAGCACTGACAATCATTCCACATTCAGCATTTTGTCCTTTCCCCATCCTATATTTCTAATAATCATATAATTTTTTTAGGTATAACATTAAACGAATTTTACAATCAGTATCTGAGAGATACATAAAAATAAAAAAAACAGTATCAATTTACTAGTAACCTACATCCCGGATTTTGAGTGGATACATTCCAGGTTCGCACCCCTGCAAGGCTGGGATTTGACAGGATTGAGAGGGAAAGCCAGTAAAATGGGAGGAAAACTGATTGTGCGGTTCTTTAATATTACCTAACGAAATACATCACAGGACTGTGACAAAAGAAATGAGAACTTGTCTCTTTGATTGGACAAAATGAATCAATGAAGGCATCTGGAACGCACCCAGTCTGTGCGCATGCGCCGGAAGTTGCTGCCGCAGACAGCAGCAGTGATTCGGCAACGCAGGGCAACAACAGCAAAAAGAAATCTGTCTTTGCATTTAAGCCAAACCATGACGATGTTCTAAAGAATGCCTTTGACAGAGCTAAATGGAGAGTAAGTATTTCTAACTCCTCCGAGATTTCAATACCTTTTGTTGGAAACCTTTTATCTGTAATAAATGTTGGCACAGGCAGAGACGGCAACAAAGGAGGCATCATATACGTTAGCTAGCTAGCAGTAGCTGCCTCTCAATCTGTATATCTCATCAGTCAGATCTGTTATAAGCTAGTCAGCTACTATCCAGATACCGAACTTGCTATGTTTGACTGGATTGTAACCTGTAAAGGAAACATTGTTGCTCGAATGAGCAAGTTGATGTCAAGGATGTGGTTTGTTATAGACTGTCAGTAAGCAAATAGGTTATCAGTAAGTGACAATCATGGTATATTGCAAGGATGCTGTTGCGTGTACAGTGAGCCGTTGCTGGCTGCCAAGTGGTGTAACATTTCAGCTTCTCAGTGCATATACATGAATATAAATTGATGTAGCTAATGCCATCAATTAGGCTGGGGAGACCAAGGTTGGAGTGCATAAACAACCCCAACAAGATATCAATTCAGAGTTCTGTGCATAGTCTTAAAACTGAATCTGATGCATATCCTGTGGTATTGTAACTTCGGTAGAGAATGACATGACTGACATACGTCCACATTTTGACAGTTTGACACTAGTGTGTTGTCCAATTGGAATTTGTTGTTCTGAAGCTGTGCCACGTGGGTGTTCTGCTTAGACCACTAACCAGTTGCCCATGTGCTAAAGAAAGGTGTGATTGGGACTAAATCATCTGGTCGTTTACCATAACCATGGATATTCATCTCCAAGTTTAAAAACTTTGTCTTCATAGATTCTTGTCAGATTTCTGATAGCTATTCTTGGAAATGAGTACAAACTATCTTGTATCTAAACCCTGTTTTGTATTTGATTGAAACGTGTACGATTTTAAATAGTATATTAAGTTAGTCCAGTATCTCGAATGTTGCCCTTTACAAGAAGAACGCACTAGATTGGTAAAACAAAGTCGACGTCATGCTCATCCAGCCATGAGACTTCGAGTACGGAATCATTGGTTACAGTTTTTTTAAACTTGAGAGCTAATAGACCTATTCGATTGGGAAAACATGCTGTCTGGCAGTCTTCCTGATTCGACCTAGATCCAATAGGGAAGAACCAAAAATTGACTTCCGGGTTGGTCTGAAGAAAAAAAGCGTTCATTTTCATGGATATAGGTAGAGTTGGTACTGTAGCTCAGACACAGAGGGAGATGTCTGTGCCACCTCAGGTCTGGGTCAGCTAGGCATTTGGGTTTCTTCCTGCTGCAATCCTGGGAATCTTTAACATGTGCCTCTAGCAAATGGAATTTGTGATTGCTACGTTTTTACGGAAAACCTATCCGAGCCTGCGGTTGTTCTAATCAAATGGTCAGTGTTACTAGTAGCCTACTTATGATAACAGTATTATTATTTTCCTGTGTATGTTACTCTTGTCAATGTTTATTGTGCGGATGTATCGTCATGTCTTGTTCAACCCGACTTAATTTTTTGGTATTGCTTTAACAGAGATAGTGATGCGATTTTTCGGAGCAATGCCCAAATATTAATCCCATATGATAACTGAACATTTACGGTAACTTGCCTCTCTGTACTGTATAACTATATTAGGTCCTGGTTAAGTCTTGGGAGTGTTTATTATTTCTTTTGCCGACCCGGAGAACAGTTATTTAATTTACAACTGGATATCTAATCGTTCTGCTGTCTGATATCTAGCTAACTGCTTACTCAGTTAAAAAAGAGAGCTTGACATTACTTCGCCCGAGAGTGCAGTTTTACATCGTTGCGCAGTTGCTTTCGTGCCCTACATTTTCCAAAGGGTGGATAATTAAATTTCAGACCCTTGTTTCCCGAGAAACGCAGGCTGCTTGACTCAGTGCAATTATCGAATAGTCTTAAGGATCATTTTGGTGTCTGGGTGCTACGTTTCCCATCACAATAAGAGCCATTACCTGATTAGTGATTATGAATGAATGCCAGGCAGTTCTGGCTTGTTAATGCATAGTGGACTCCCACATATAAATGGCAATTAAAATATAAGCAATCAAAAATACCCTAGCTCAGTCTGAACAGAAGGGGTTAGTATTGTCTTTGTAACATCACAAGAAGCTGATATTATCATCAGTTTCCATTAGCCTAACCTACATGATGAATACGTTTTTGTGTCCTATTTGGTCCTTCTAAAAGCAGTGTGACAATGCATTCATTATGGAGAGGGCGGATTATGCTCTCACTGAGAAGGCACTGTTCTCAAGTGTGCAAAGCACCACTGTGCATGGCAACCTAAATGCATGTGCTAATTAGCCCTCTGTTGCAAGCCATGCAGGCTAAGAACTGTTATTCTCTAATGCTCATGTTTAATTGACCTGCCACTGGAAAGTATGACCTGCTGAGGGCAAATAGATTGGACAGTATGTTTGTCATTAATGTTTTGGCAAACCACTTTAGGCACAGCAAGATATTAAAGGGTTTCGTGTCTTTGTGGGCAGAATCGTTTTCACCCAAAAGGCACGTTGTGGACAGTGTCATGAAATCATTAGGCCCAACCATATAATATTGTGAATATGGCCATACCAAAAACAGTATACCCCAACAAAGCATAACGCCTACACATTTTAAAGTTCTTTTGGAAAATGTTTGGCCGAATTTGACGGATTCTCACATTATACATTACTCTCTATCCCGGGACTTGATTGTATGTTGCTGTGTATGTGGCTTGAGAATGAAGATGATTGCCTCTGCGGAGGTAAAATGAGTGCCGACATGGTAGACACAGAGTTTGTTAAAAGACATGGTCTGTGAGGTCAGAGTATTGAGATTCAATACATTCTGAAGACAGCAGCAATAAAACGGCATTAGGCCGCATCAAAGCAGTGCCTTATTTCTTGGAGACTCCTGAGCGAGGCTATGAATAACAGATCACAAGGTACAGAGAAGGAACAGGGAGAACTTGAGTCGCTTTTTCTGATGTTTCAGCTGTTGTTGGGAATTGATTCACTGGAAGCTCATTAAAATACATTGATTAGTAGCAATTATGATCCAGTGTGTTTACTGTGAAGTAGTCTGGCAAACTCGCATTTTATTTTATGATGCGATAATTTTCTCTGCACAAATGAGCCACTTTGCTGGCTCGGAGTTTTGTTTTTTTAATCTAAGTCAGTCATTTGATGTGGCGTTTTAGAGCCATCGCTTGAATTGGAAATGGGAAACGATTAAACTACCTAGAACAGTTCAGAAATCCTCTCATATCCTCGTTGAGGTTGGACAAGTTTCATCTCCTGCATTTGGGTTTTGTTTAGTATGTATGTTTGGAATATCGTCCATTTGCTAAACGAGCCCCCCCCCCCCCCCCCCCTGCCTCTGTTTTTACAGCAGGAGGTAACAAGCTTGCTAGATCCACGAGGTTACAGTCTGTCCATCTTGCTTCACCTTTCAGACCTCCAGCCACAAGTGCAGCTGTCAAACCACTCTCCCACACAGCCAGCCACCACACTTGAGTGTCCAGACTCTTAAGAGACTGGCTGTCAGACCGCAGAGCGACTCCCCCAGTCGTGGAAAGTCGTGTTTTTCCAGGGTGCAGGTGTTTGGTGTCGTTTGTGACTGGGCTGTGTCGCGAGTCACATTGAAGGGCTTAGCAACAGGGGTTGGGGCTAGAATGTGTATGTTTTTTTAAATTATTATTATTTTTCAACCCACCCAGATCAGGTGCTGGTGACATGTCTGGTTACTGGAAGGCTCTCTCGGGCTGGAGGGGTGACTGGCAAGGACCATGGTTGTGTGGCGTAAGGCTACATACAGTGTTTGGTTGAGTTCACATGGCTGGTGTCAAGTTTTCCAACTGGGCAACAAGGGAAGCGCCTGATTTGAATTATCTCACTTGGTTTGTGGGTAAAAACAAAACAAAAAACGACCTCAAAAACGAATGAAAGTCACATTTTTGCATGAGATTACATGTTACTGAGGAGGTCAAATCCGGTAAACCGCCGCCCCCCTATCCAGCTGGATAATCTGTCCCATTCCACACAGAACTGTTGGCATCCCGCTGGGAAGTGTTCAAATGATACAACCACCCCCAGCGCCACCACAGGGCTTTTATAAAGTTGTTTTGTCTTCAGTTTGAGAGCAATCATGGCTGGATCTACACCCACTTCAAGGCCTCCTACCTATTTGTTCAACAACAACAACAACAGTAACAGCAGAGAGGTCTAGGCCCAGGACAAGATGGCTGCCGGTGTGTGTCTGATGTGGGTTGCAGCATGCAGAGGCATTGGGGACATGGGGCTTGTTTATGCACCTCTGCCTCACAGGAACCGTGGACGAGTGAGGCAGGCGGATACTCTTATCTGTTTATGACACCAGATAAGGCTGCCATGAGTCTGATCACTGACCGGCCTATGACCCTCCCTCCCCTCACCAGGCCCTCGTAATGAGCGGTTGCCAGGCGAGTCGCGTATCATTCGCTGTAATCCTGCAACATGCCATTAGCAGCTCTGCGCTTGTATTTGGGGTGACATGGTTTTTTCCTACATCTGTGCCAAGTACACAATCTGGCAACGGTGCCATCAAAGTGGCTCTGAGCCTGATCTGTACTTCCGGGTCAGGGAGGATGACAGGTACATGAAAGCTTTGGAGATCATGTGATGGGGGGACAGAAGGAGAGCGAGCTGGCAGCGCTGCATTCCACGTCAGATCAAGGGGCTGAGAAGAGAGTTAGCATCAGGAGAGGTAGAATGTTCCGGGCTATTTCTGCTCCCTTTTGAACTCGGTAAAAGGTGAGGACCTTCTGTTTGAGACTGACGCGCCCGTCTTGGTGTGACGCGTACCTCGACGTGTCAGGGAGAGCGCGGTGTTCTGACAAGCCTGCGGACCTGGGGACACCAGCAGGTGAGGAGACCGAGTCACGGAAATGTGACACCGACCCGAACGGCGGGTCGAAAGGTGCTTTAGTTGAATTTCACCTGCTTGTGCTTTCTTGGTCACAAATCCCAATGCCTGGACAGTGTGGTATGTTTTTTCCTTCTGTTTTCTTTGGTATGGTATGCCAGATCTCAGTTGGGCTACCCTTTTCCACTGGTCAACATTTTATGGGCAGGGCTTCATGGCCTACCTCCAATGACCAGACTTAGCCCGACTTTAGCGACTGGAATTCTGTTGTGGATTTTTTGAGGCTGTTGTTTTTGTGTCTTGAACTTTTCCGCGAGATAAGGGCCGCGGAAAGTCTTTCACCGGGAGAGAAAAAAATAAGCGTGGCTGTTTTTTGCCCTTTGTAATCTTAGCCCTGGACATAATAAAAGTATGAAAGAGCTTAGTGTATCATGCTGTCGTGTTCTCTCAAGTGATAAAGCGGTTATCTGAGCCGACAGGGAGCTAGTGTTTCCACGGGCCTGATTGAGCAGTCCGAGGTTCAGCTGCATGCCCAGAGAGGTGAGTGGCTGGGCTGGGGGAGGAAGCGGGGAGCGAGGTTGGAAAAGGCTCGGCCCACAGAGGTGAGCTGTGGTCAGTGCTGTGGCACTTTGCTGTGACCCATTTAGTGGATCGTAGGCAGCAACTCTTAAGAAGGCCCCGGTATGTTTTTCTTGAATGCGCGACGCCTGTGGGTCCGGGCGATTGAATCACTCAGAATGGAGGCCTTTGTGCAGCCTAACCCCATGGTCCTGTTAGGGCCCCATTGTTGACGATACTGAATGGTATCTCCGGGCCTGAAGAAGTGACCAGATGACACTCTTCCTGTTGTGAAAATGAGCTGAAAGGACAGGGTAAACTGTGACCTTTCTTGAGAGGCTAATATAGAGCATGTCATTCGATGGCTGTTTGACTCCGGCTGAAAGACACGCGGCTGTTTCTTTGCTGATAACGTCAAGGAAGTTTCCGGCATCTAAGCACACATGGAAATGAAGCCATTAGACTTCACAGCGAGGGTCAGAGCTGTCACTAGGCATTCGACCACCCTTCTAAAGATGCACTCCGCGCACAGAGCTTGTATTGGTATTCCAGATAGGCTTTGAGACGCCCCTACAGAGACCGAACTCTCCCATAGAGTCGGTCGTAGCCACTCTGTGAAATGCAGACCGTGTCGTGGAGGCACTGAGGTGAGCTGCTCCGGGAGAAGCAGTCAACAAGGGGGCCTGGGCTCAGCCCGGCTCATGTTGTTTACGTCTCCTCTCTCCCATGTAGCTTGTTGCTTTTCAGCTGGGCTGCATTTCCTGGAATGTGTCTGCCTGTCTGTGGGGAGATGTCGGTTGTAAACACAGGTTCAGAGTTCACCGCTGTGGACGTTGTCAGCTTACCATATCACGTGAAGAAGGAAAAAAAAAAAGAGAAGAAAATCGCCCAGGCGTCTGAGGAGTTTGGAAGTGGGATCGGTCGACGTAGGATTAGTTTGTGTTAAAGCTGAATGGTTTCAGCTAAACTAATACCGTCCCGGCACATGAGAACGCATTGAGCCATTTAGTCGGTCAGCACAGCATGCTTCTGGGTGATGCGTTTATTTTTGCGCCGACCCGGCCCCGTCGACTGGAGAGGGCTGTCCTTTTGTGCGTGATCTTTGACGAATGGGCTCACATCCTTTTCAATAGTGCTTTAGCTTCCTGTGTTAGTGTTGGGCCACCTGTACGGGGTTAAGGTGGGGTCAGGGCTCTTGCGGAGGTCTCTTGTCAGTGACCTCCTTTGTGTCAGGGGCTGGAAGCCCCTCAGGTGAAGAGAGACATGCTACACTCCGCGGGCAAGAGGAGCCGCCGTTTGTTTTTGGGGGTTTGGGCCCCTTTTTTTCGTCGAACGTCTTTCAGCAGTCGGTGATTGGCGTATCTTTTGCCATTTCCCCCTTCCCCCCCCCCCCCCCCCCCTTTGTCTGCGCGTATCGAGCGCCAGAGCAAATGATGAAATTGTCCATTACGTCTGCCTACGCAGTGTGTGAGCGCGTGCGCGTGTCTGTCACACACACACACACACAGAGAGAGAGAGAGAATAGTTTGCCCGTAGCCTACATGTACTCACATAAAAGGAGGCCGTTAACAAAGGAAGCATTGAATTACGGGGTGGGGGGGGTGGGCGTGGGGGGGTTGGGCGTTGGGGGGGGGGGGGGGGGGTTGTTGGTGGGAAATGTCAACTTCTATCAGGCTAGTGCACAACCTTTTTTGTATTACTCACTTTAGAAAATGGCCCCGGTACAGAAGTAAAGCACTCCAGCATCCACGGCAGGATGTGATGCGATGGATGGAGGGCGGGGGGGGGAGGAGGAGGCGGGGGGCCCTCGGAATTCAAAGGCCACGCCGGAAAGTGCTTATGTAGCCCGAGCTCCCGTGTGTCATTCGTCTTCCCTCGTCTTGAGATCCCAGGGTCTGGTTGCACGGCTGGCCGGCGGGCGCACGTGTCGGCTCGCTGTAATGAATAGGAAGTAGCCGGCTCAACCCCGTTAGACGCCAGGTGCTCCTCCTGGGTTGGGCACGGGCCGGGGGGCAGGGACGCGAACCCATGGGCCATCTGGAGGGGGGGGGGGGGGGGGAGGAACCCGGCCGTGCTGGGGGGACGTCGTCGTCTCGCTCACGCCGGGTCTTCTTCCCGCCGTCGGCGCAGACGGGGCGGGTTTGCCACCTGCGGCCCGGGCCCCCCCTTCAGGGGAAGGGAGGGAGGGCGAGGTGGTGGTGGTGGTGGGGGGGGGGCAGGGGGAGATATGACGTTTTCGTTTTGATCTCGTGTAGTCCTGGAAGTCTTGCGCCGGGTAAAAAAAAAAAAACGGTGCTTGAAGTTGATGGATCGCTTTTGGGTCCGAATGCTACGTCTTGGTTTGAACGCTTTTGTCTGAGGACGGGCCCTTTGTGGTGAGTGGCGATGCCCTCTCATGTCCTGAGTCTCTCCCTCTCTCTCTCTCTCTCTCTCTCTCTCTCTCTCTCTCTCTCTGGTGTCAGTGCGTCTCTGTGTTCCGGAAGAAGCGGCCCTGACAGGCCCGGTCGTACAGGGAGACTGCCGGGCCCAGAACGCCCCTGACAGACACCATCATTAAGCTTTGATCAAGTGCTGAGCTCTGGAGGGGGAGGGGGGGAGGGGGGGGAGGGGGGGGGAAGAAGAAGGGAAAAAAAGAGGGTAATATTCCTGATCTAATTACCGCGAGGCAGTCGAGGCGCTGTAATGTGTGATTTAACCTCTTGTCGGGGGCTATAAAAGGAAGCTGGGTTAATCTTTCTGGCAACCTCCCCCCCCCCCCCCCCTCCTCCCTACTCAGGGAAGAGTGTCTTAAAATCCGTGCCCCTGTGAAGCAGACAAGCACCAACATACCTCTGTGGTATGCTAACGCACAGAGGCACGGCCGACTCTCTATCGAAAGGGTCTGGAGGCAGGAATTCTCTGACCTTTGATTGCTGGCGACAGCTGCTTTGTAAGAACTCGAGTTTGTGTATTTTAGAGAGTTGCAGCAAAAAGCTTGCTACCCCTGACTGAGTCGTTTGAGAGTCTGCTGTCTCCGCGCACACACACACTCACACGGTGTGTGAGCGAGTTCATTGAGCTAATATATGCGGAATTAGAGGTTTGGGTTAATCAGTTGAAATGTAGTTAGAATTCTGTGGGTTTAAAGGGATTAGTCTTGCTTGTGTGAAGCAGGGCTTTGGCCTGAACCCGTTCAACTCGGCCTGGTCCAGGCTCTCAGGGCAAAGGGCCACGGCCTCCCCGCTTCTCAAGAGAAGCACACCCACCCTGAGAAACACGGCCCATTGGCTCTGAATGCCAACCCCTCGATTCTTATCTCGCTTTTGTGAGGTTCGACTCAATTAGATTGACGGATTAGCAAATTAATTGCAGGACCCCCTTCTGAAAAGGCCTCCTCTGCCCCCTGAATGAGATCTCATTCATCATCTTGATGCCCCGGGTGTTGGAACGGTTCAATGGGGGGGGGAGGTCCCGTCTCGGCAAACAAACGACTCCAGTTTTAGGCTTTATCGAATGTCGATATGTCTTTCTACCTTCTGGCGAAAATATGAAGGCTGCTTTTGTCTCAAATGGCTGCTAGGTGCCGTTGACACGGGCCATGTTGCTTGGCCACTTTTTTTTTTTTTTGTTGCTTCTGACCCCGTTATCTAAGTTGCGTCCTGGCTTCTCGTCACTGTTTGGGGGTGGGGGGTGGGGTGGGGGGGTGGTGCTGCTGAGTAGAAACACTAGTATCTTTCATCAGCGGGCCTCTTGGGTGGTGGTTGCCAAGGCCTGTATGTAGCAGCCAGGCTTAAAGCTCCTCTAGATGACCTATATCACTCCCTCTGCTCTCTCCCATGTGACCCAATCGGCCGACTAGTGTACCCAGCCCTCTAGGGATTAATTTACCTACTCTACACTCCACAACCACCCCCTCCCCCCTCCAGTGCAACGTGTGGGGCCGAGAGGTCTGCTCTTTAGAGACCCCAATTAGCAGGGCTGGCAGCCCCCCCTGAAGGTCTCTCCCAGTGCGGCAGCTGAAGGAACGGGGAGGATGGGGATCGTCCGGGGGGGGGGCCTCGCCCCTCGTCCGGAGGGGGCCTCGTCCGGAGGGGGCCTCGCCCCTCGTCCGGGAGGGTCTCGCCCCTCGTCCGGGAGGGGGCCTCGTCCGGGGGGGGGGGGTCTCGCCCCTTGTCCGGGAGGGGGGCCTCGCCCCTCGTCCGGGAGGGGGTCTCGCCCCTCGTCCGGGGGGGGGGCCTCGCCCCTCGTCCGGGGGGGTCTCGCTGTGGCGCCTGACCTGCTGATCGGACCCCAGTCACCCGGCCTAAGCGCCAGCACCAGCAACCAGGCTTGTTGTTGTTGTTGTTGTTGATGAGTTTGCATAGCGTAGCGTTCCAGCTTCTGAGCCAGGTGCCCTTTTACCTGCGGGTGGGGGTGGGGGGGGGGGGGGGGGGGGCAGGGGGGGGGGGGGGGGTGACGAGGCATAGCTCAGGACTCTCCTGAAAGGTCACGTATCCTAGGGAGAGGCGGTGTAAGGCCCTGGATCTGGATCAGAGAAGACCATTCATCAGCTGCTACCAAGTCCCCCTTCTTCCCCCATGGATGTAGGGTGTCGACGATCTGGGCCTGATTGATGCCCTTGTACTTGGGGGGTGGGGGTCGATGGGAAGGATTTTGCTGCTGGGTGCATTAATGTAGAGTTCCATTGCGTAGACCTTTTGAGCACGCTTCATCAGTCTTTCATCATTGGACAGCTTGCCCCCAAGCTGGATGTGTGTGCGAGGGACTGTGTGTGTGTGTGTGTGTGTCCATCTACTTATGTCTGTCTGTCCAAGCAAGTTGTTTTGCATCTCGCTTCTGTTTTGAATCCATACCTCGGAAAATCAATAGCTGTGTGAAACACGTCGGGGTCCAAAAATATGCGAGCAACATTTTTGTTGTTGTGGCAGTCACATCTGTGCTGCAGGCGGTGCCGAGCGGAGCTGTGTCGGAGCGGGGCGGACAGACAGCCGTGCCGTGTGTGTGTGTGTGTGGGTGCGCTGGCTTCCTGGGAGAGAGTTCCTGAGAGGGTCAGGTGTTCCCATGCACACACCGGGGTGAGATGTTTGCCACGACCGGCCCTGTGTTTGCCTGCCTGGCTCCCCTCAGACAGGGGAGGGGGGGGTGTGGTGGTGGTTACTGGCGCCTGTCGGGGGGGGGGGGGGGGGGGGGGGGGGGGGGGGGGTCTCTGCAAGGCCGGGAGGACGAACGTCCTCGTCTCTCTCTCCTCTCTCTGTCCGCCCCCGGCGACACACCTTTTTACCCACCCTCCTCGCTCGCCCCGGAGAGAAAGGCCTCCTTTATTCCGGGGCGCCTGTGTTGATGGTGGTGGTGGTGGTGGAGGGAGGGGGGGGTGTCCCTGGCGGAGGCCAGGTTGAATGTCAGCGCTGCATTGGCGTGGCTGACCTTCCCTGCTCTACATGGACAGAGGGTGTAATTGTGGTGGCTTGTATTCATCCCCCCCAAACCTGGCTGGCTGCTCCGAACTGGCATCCCGGCTCCAAAACCATTAATCTCGTGGCCTTCAAAAAAAACGCTAGCGTCGCCGTCGCTAGCTGGTTTACACCACATGGTTTTTGGCTAGCCGTTTTTTTTCGGCAGGCCCCTCTCACATTTGGACGTTGTGCTCTCTGCGTAGCTGTGTGTGTGAGTGAGAGATGCTCGCTAGTCTAATGGCCGGCGGTAGATAAATCTCGGTGTAACAGTGGGAGCTGTTGTGTGTGTTGAGCCCTTTTAGGATGATTTAAGAGCCGCAGTGCCCCCACAGCCCGGCGTTCGGGAGCTGCTGTGACCCTCCTCCTAAATCAGCCGGGCTGACACAGCGTGGAGCTCACCACCCCCACCCCGCCTCCCCTCTCTCTTAGCAGGCCAGGGCCGGCTGTGGCGACCTGGGTCAACGCTGGCCCGGGTGGGGCATGGAGGAGTCGGGAGGGGAGAAGCGGGCCACAACGCACACATGCGGACATCGCACACTGCACGTAACGCATAACTCTGAGGGGGAATTACACGTGTGTGCGTGTGCGCGTGTGGCCTCCGAGAGAGACGAACAGCTGCATTGATTCGGATCTGTTTGCCGAGCGCTCTGGGCAGAAAGGCGAGTCGTGGGAACACCTGGAGACAGAGAATGAGAAGGGGGGGGGGGGGGGGGGGGCAGTGGTGTCAGCTCTATATCACGTGTACGCACACGCACACACACACACACACACACAACTCCTCAGCGAGGACAGCCTTGGATCCGAAATCAGCAGCACTTTAAAAGCTTTTCCTCTTTCTCCCTTTAATCGCGAGCTCAATTTGTCACCGGGGGTGTCCAATTTCTGATAAGCGCTTGACTGAAAAGAGGCGATGGGGGGGGGGGGGGGGGGGGGGGGGGGGGGGGGGGGAGCGCACAAAATGGATGCACCTGCTCACAAATGAAATCAGCCTCCTCCATCTTCACTTCTCTACTCGCCGCCAGCTGGAACAATGCTAGGCGGGCATTAGCCTCTCCTAGGCGGACTGGGCCGGGAAAGTTCCGGCTTCCACCAGCAAAACCAGAGATGGCCGACACGCTTAATGTGGTAGATGATCCCCCGCTTAAGACCATTTATTGCGTATGAATCGGCTGCGTGTGTATACCCCACGACGGAGCAGAAATTCCCCAAGTTGCTGCTTGAGTAATTGCGTTAATGCCTCTCCCCTTCTCTAATACCTGTCGAGAGCGGATAGGGGACGGTCAATATGTGTGCTCGGTTACACGCAAACACGCTTTTCTGGCGATTACTGTGTGGGTGGAATGCACCCTGACAAGGCTGTAATTCTTGGCCTAGGTGTCTACGATGGGGGTTCTGCTCCCCCCCCACCCCCCACTCTGGCAGGCCTCTGTGCCACAGCTATGTGAAATATTAGCGCTTCTGAAACTCTAGTGTCCCTTCAGGGGAGGTGAGGGGGGGAGGAGGGGCGGGGCGGGGGGGCACACCCCTTCCTGCTGATTTACAGCCCACATATACATTAACTCCTTCGTCCCTTCTCGACTGTCTCTCTCTCTGTCTCTCTCTCTCTCTATTTGACTCTCTCTCTCCCTCGCTCTGCCTCTGGTGAACTCTTTCTGGTCTCTGCCTTTGGTCTCCATCTCTCCCTGTCCCCCTCCGCCCATCTCCGCCCCTCTCTGTGTGGGTACGGCTGGTCCGTGGCGCGTCAGCACTACGCAGATGTCCTCTCCGTCTTATCCGCCACAACCCCCCCCCCCCCCCCCCCCCGGTTTGGCCCCGCCCCCACGTGACGGCATGTGACCTGCCACATTGTTGCCTCTTCCTTTGATACGGGGGAGAACGTGGAGATAACATTTGATCTGAGCAGTAAAAGCAAGAGAGCCTCTCCACTGTGCGAGTTAGTTCCTTTCAGCCTCTGTGGGGTGTGTGTGAGTGAGGGAGTTTGTGTGTGTTGGTGGGTGGGCATAGGTGTGTGTTGGTGGTTGGGTAGTGTGTGCGTGTTGCTGGTGGGCGTAGAGGTGTGCGTGTGTGTGTTTACGTCCCACCACCCACATTGGCACCTATCGCACACAGTTCGCCAATCTGTGTTTGAACAGTTGCAGCGCTCTTCACCTTCAACTGCCAAGTGGTACTCTCCTAATTACAGAGCAGGGAGAGTAATGGGCTCGCCCCTGCAGCCTGGCCATGGGGTGGGTCTCGGAAAGAAAGCAACCAAAAAAAAACCCTGATTAATTTGAAAGGTTGGGAGTGTTTAATCAGATTTAGGGGCTGGGTCGTAGTTAAGCACGCGCCTAAATCAAACGTAAGCTTTTAGAATGGCGTGTTAAAACCCCCAGCTTTTGGAGGAGTGCCCAGGTGGGGGGGGGGGGGGGGGGGGGGTATTGCTATTTTACAGCAAGGCAGATATGAGATTTTCCTCAGGTTCTGGACTGCCACACACCGAGGTGGGTTTTGGGCTTGTCCTCACTGAGGCATGTCCAGCCTCGACAGGAAGATGCGCCTCGGCAGATATGTGAATAAACAGATAAATAACTAGGCCGGCACCCTTCGCGTCGGACCCCTCGGTGTTGGCAAGCTAGCCACGCAGCCCTTTTTTATTTATTTTTTTTACGAGAAGTAAACATGTCTGTCAAACGACACAAGCTTGGCCTTCGAAATTGGTATTCCTGTCAGTGTGTGTTCACCGCTGTGCTCTGTCTCCCCCGCCGGCCGCCTCGCCGGCCCCCGCGCCTCGCCGGCCCCCGCGCCTCGCCGGCGGGCTCTAGTGCGCGCTCCTGGACAAAACGCTGGACATCAAACCCTCCGTCCTCCCCCTCCTCCCCCGCCCGGCGCTGGCCGAGCCGTGTGGGTGAGCCGTGGAGGTGGTCGTTTGTTAGTGAGAGTGGCCCCCGAGTGCTGGAACTGGCCTGAGGCCGGGGCCAGGACCCTCCCGCGCTGATTGCTGTGGTCAGCTGTGTGTGTGTGTGTGTGCGAGGTACCGTGTTTGTTCGGGATGAAGCACAGGATGGTCTAATATCCGACCTGGTCCTTATCTCCTCAATGAAATCCCCTAGCCAGAGTGAGAAGGAATGGCCCGATATCTTAGCCTCCAGATCTCCTAGCCTCCAGGTTTCCAGATCTCCTAGTCTAGATGGGTCAGATGGCTGAGCGGTTCGGGAATCGGGCTATTAATCAGAAGGTAGGCCGGTTCGATTCCCGGCCGTGCCAAATGACGTTGTGTCCATGGGCAAGGCACTTCACCCTACTTGCCTCGGGGGGGGGGGGGGAATGTCCCTGTACTTAGTGTAAGTCGCTCTGGATAAGAGCGTCTGCTAAAAATGACTCAATGTAAATGTAGCCATATCATATCCCATATCACAGCAGACCACAGAGGCAGCAGGAATGAGGGCCGACGCCCTGACAGGGACGCCTCACATGTTTTGGCTCCTCTCCCGTGTCGTGGCATCCGACCCTCACGGGCCGCTCTCATCGCCCAACAACATCCGAGATGATCTCGCCGTTCGCCTTCAGGACTATTTTTAAGACGTCGCTGCTTCACCTCGCGACGTCGCCGCCGCCTCACCTTTTAATTAGACGCAATCTCTCTCTTTGTGTTTCTGTTGCTTTATTCTGTTGTTTCGCACCCTGAACCGAGTGCGTTGTTTCCTGTGGGTGTCGGCTCAACGGCAACAAAGCAATTTCCCTTTCTGACAGTTTAATTGCCGACACTTTTTAGAAACGGTGTTTGCGCCCCTCCGATTCTGCCTCCTTGCTTCTTCCCCTCTGTTTCGTTCCTGTCTTGTTGTCTCTGCCTGTAATCGCTCTTTCTGTAACTTCATCACACACGCACACACACACACTCTCTGGCGTCTCTCTGCTGGAAAAAGAAAAAAATGCCAGGCGTGCTAAACGCCTCCGAATCTGAAGTCTCTCGTGAGAGAGAAGAGGAGCTGTGATTGATCATTGATAGCAGTCAGCCAGTCAGTCAGGCTACATGCCTGTGGGCCTTCTGCTAGCAACAGCCCTGTTTCAGCAAATCCTTTTCGGCCTCTGCTGTTTGTACAGCCTGCCATTGCTGACGGGCTAATGAAGGCTACACTGATGTGAACAGCCATGGCTTAGTTTGTCCACACACACGAGAGAGAGAGAGAGAGAGAGAGCCGGGGCCGTTCTCATTTGGAGAATGCTACGCCTCCGAATTCAAGGGGCCAAAGCGCCATTCTTTTCCTTTTTCTCGCCTCTCATTCAGAAGGCCGGGCTGGCACCGCGAAAAAGGAAAAAGTAATTTCATTGTGTGTCCCTGAGAGAATCCACACACTGGGTTACATTGAATTTCTCCGGCGAGATTTTTCCTCGGCTCTATTACGGACTCATAACCTGGGGGTAAACATGCAATTAAATAACAGCAGCAGCTCCTGCTCTCTCTCTCTCCTCGGCCCGAACCATTAGCACAAACAATGTAGGCCGCCGGATTGGAGGCACGGCTCTTTTAATTGCTTTTGCCAATAATTGGGGACGGCCTGCTAAGGACCAGCCTCGCTGCTAATGCTCACAACAAGCAACCAAACAAGGCTTCTCGGCCACTTCTCACCTTTTTGTTGTTGTTGCTCTACACACGAAAGCATCTTTTTGTGTGTGTGTGTGTGTGGGGGGGGGGCTAATTATCTTATTGTTGTGGTCGAACGTTTCCGAACTTTTCCTGTACATTTACTGTGTCCTGTTTTCGCCAAGCCTAAAGCGGGTAGAATTGTTTTCTTTTTTCTTCTGTAATTAGCCCCATACATCTTCTCCCTCCCCCCCCTCCCACTTCCTGGGTTTTCTAACCCAATGCAGATTGCTCCTGATGCATAATATTGACCAGAGCAATCAGCACATGATTATAGGTGGCTGGTGTCATTTTCTTAATGGTCCTTTCTTTCTTTCTTTCGCTCCTCTTCCTCTCCCCCCTTTCTCTCCCTCGCTCCCCCACCGCCCTCCTGTCGCGCCTCCTCCTCCTCCAGATGACGGTTCTTCTCTCCTCCCGTCCCCCTGAGAAACGAGGGGGGGGGGGGGAGGGAGAGAAATATAGGTCAGCTTTTAAGGGAGCAATTTGACACATGACACGATGCCAGGCGCATCCGTCTCCCAAGTCGCGGCATTGTCTGCACCCCCGTCCTCCATCCGGCTAAAAACAGACACTTCCCGCTGATTCGCTGGATTCGAGATGAGAGATTGGAGAATACCGAGTCATGGTTTGCCAGCCGTTACCGCCCAGTCCAGCTGACCAGAGCTGAGGCTCCAAAAGATCCACCAGTGGTGTCGGCATTCACGGAGGACAACCCACCGTCCAGCTCTCCTCCCCAGACCAAACCAGCCAGCGGATCCGGCTTGAGAGACTTGTCTGTCTGGGTCAGGCAGCCAGCCAGTCAGAGCAGTGGAATCCTCCGGGGGTGGCCATCAGGGGGCAATTAGGACCCTGTAGGAGTGGAGGGCCATCCCAGCAGTGCCTGCTAGCGCTGTGGAGAGAGAGAGGGGCTCTGACCTTCTGGAGCTCCATCACTGGCTGCACAAGAGACACGCTGTCTGTCAGGAGCCCGTGTGTCTGACGTGTGTGTGTTGTGAGAGTGTGTGTGTGTGTGAGAGAGAGAGTGTGTGTGTGTGAACCTCTGTGCATTTGTTTGAAAGAGCCTGGTGTTATATTTGAAGTTGCGAGGGGTGGCAGAGGGCGGGGGATTCGGGGGGGGGGGGGGTGGGGGGGGGAGGGGGAGTGTGTAGGGGGGGGGGGGTGCTGCTGTTGGCAGCACCGCAGACGTCAGGCCTGTCTGCCTGCCTCCCCTCGTCTCCTCGCTGCATGCTGGAAAGCAGAGTGTCAGCTGGGGCATTAACATGGGCTGACCTTTTGCCGGAGCTTTCCGCAGTTTTCTGACATTCAGGGGCTCGGTGGGGGGAGAAAGGGGGTTGTGTAGGGTGTGTGTGTGTTGTGTACAGTACTGTGCCGGTGTACTTCATTTGTAGGGAATCGATTTTGGCGATCGTTTGTTTATGCCTCTCGGAACACCTCTGCACCGGCACTTACCGTATCGGAGTTTGAAAACATCCTCGCTATACGTGGCAAAAGTGCCAGCGCTCGGATAAATGATAGAAAGTGGGAACATCAATGCTCTACCTAGCTGAAATCCTTCCAGGGTAGGGTGGGAAGAATACCATATCAGGCCAATTAAAGTTAACGCATGATGACACGCTGAATTGAGGCCAGGGAGGCTGCCATATGGCAGTCCAGGCTGTAAACCAGCAAGCAAGGAGGAGAGGAGAGGTTGGGGGGGGGGATGAGAGAGAGAGAGGGTGATGAGGGCGGGAGGGGGGGTGTCAGAGAGAATGACGCAGCAAGCCCTCACCAGCCAGAAACACCAGCAGAAAAACCACCCTCAGATCTGTCTTCAGACTGCGCCTCTGCCACCCTCACACCTCCCTCCCTCCCTCCATCCAGCCCCAGATCCCCCCCCCTAGCCCTAGCCCCTGCCCTCTGGGCCCCCAGGGTGCGCTGCTCTCAGGTATCTGGAACTGCCAGCTTCATTAACGCTCGCTGTTTTATTTATTTTTTATTTCTCCCCTCCCCTCGCTCGGAGGATTTAAATGAGCCGTCCTCCTGACCTTTTTGAGCTCCTGTTTTTAAAGTGAGTTCATCTCCCGGCATCTCCCTCACCCCACCCCACCCAACCTCCCCCTCCACTCCCCCCCCCGACGGGGGACAGATGCTTTTTAAGCCGCCACCCAGTGGCAGACGGCCGCGCCAAGGTTGTTTGTGGGTAATTGCCTTTTTTTTTTCTTCTTCTTTTTTTCATCTTCCGTACGCACCGTTCTGTCCGGGCCGCTCTCCTCCGCCGCGGCAACGGACGCCGAGCGAGCAGAGGGAAGGGCACGCGCTCCGTAGGCTTCCTTTGCTCCCTGGCTGTTCCCCCCTCCGTGCTGATTAAGCAAAGCATCTGTGCTGTTTTGAATACAGTAGCAAGTGAAGCAGAGCGGAGGTCTACCACTGTTGCTCTCTATTACGGCACGTTAGTGCTCAAAGTGGCAGCCACTTAGACACAGGCACTGTGTTATTTTTTTCTCTCCCGCCCCCCCCCCCCCCCCCCCCCCCTCCCCCCTCAGCAATTCCCTCCCATTGTTCTCAAGGCCACCGAAAGTAAAGGCAGGTTTGTGTGGAGCGTGAGGCCCTGTTATCGATCTGGGAGGGTACTACCATGCATCTGCTGCTCTCTCCAGTGTGTTCGCACTGAGTGAGCTGGTGTCATTCAGTTCCCCTGCCAAGGCCCTGTAGAGGCATTACACAGGCAGTAAGGCCTCCCTCACTGGGTGGGTGTTGGGGTGAGGGTGGGGGGAGAGTTATTTAAAAGCTGCCAGGTCCTCTGGCTAGGTCTGCAATTTTTTTTCATGTATTTTTATTTTATTTTTACCTCGGCTGTTTGATGTTTAATTGAAGTTGTTAGTCGCATAAAATGTCACCTTACCTGGCGCTCCAGGTGAGAATTGGTTTGTAATTGAAAGGTAATGTCCCGCCCCTCTCTGAAGCCTCGAGGGAGGACAGGGAGAGGAAGTGTTAGCCCGCTCTGGCCACCGCTCTGTATCTCCATGTAGCATGTGTGGCCCTGCGGTCATGTCTGACTTCTAACCTCTCTCTCTGTCTCTCTCTCTTCTCTCTCTCTCTCTCTCTCTCTCTCTCTCTCTCTCTCTCTGTCTCTCTCCCTCTCTATTTTTTTCTTCTTCTCTATCTCTCTCTCTCTCCTTGTCGCAGTGTGAGGAGGAGCGACTGTCCCATGTTGCATTAGTGTCGGTGTGAAATGCTGGCCTGTCTGCCGCGGCCAGGTGACCTCTCCCTCCAGCTTCTCCCCCACACGCAGATGAACACTGGACTTCAGAAATGTAAGTGACACACGATCATCCAGCGCACACACACACCATCACGCAACACACACACACACACACACACACCAGGCTGCTAGAATCCCTCTCAGCCCACATCAGATAAACAACCCCAGTCCCTTTTATGAGTAACAGCTCTGTGCTAGAAACCAGGAGAGAGTCCGATGGAAGGGAATGTTCAATACAACAGCTCCCTCTCAGTTGAAGTGAACCATCCTGAATTTACAGTCGAGGATGGGAACTATTCACCCCCTCCCCTGCCCCGTAGATCCCTCTTAAAGGAAAAGACGAGACTGCACTAATAATTCGCTGGGGAACGTTCTCCGCTCCCGCCCCCCTCCCCGACTGCCCGCCCCCCCCCCTCCCCCCTCAAACACTCGTCTCCTACGGGGAGGCGTTTTCGGTGATAATGAGGAGCCAATCCCGTTAGGACCGGGAGCGCCACGGACCAGGCCGACAGACGCACTCAAACACAGCGAGGGGCGGGGGGTGGGGGTGGGGAGCAGGTGTAGCGGCCGTCCCCTCTCACCTGTCCTCCCCCGTGACCCCCACCCCTGCCCCCACCCTCACTGGCAGGGTGGGATGCCTGAAATGTCTCTCACGCCTTTCAGAGCCCCGGCGCCTCCAGCTCTGTTCATAAATCCTCTTTATTGTCGAGGCCGGAGTGCGATTCTCGCCGCGGGGGAGAGGCGGTTATTAGAACCACCGTGTCAGATGTTCCTCTGCGACGGGCTCGCTGTAATAACAGGTAGAGGCATGGCACTCGCTGATTGGTCAGTGGATCTGGAAAGCGCGAGGCGCCGTATGGGCTTCTCATGAATCATACATGTGTATCCCCATCTGGTTGGGCCCAGAAGGACGAGTCAAAGTCCTCTCTGGTTGATTCTGCTCCTCCTAGATGACACGCGCGTGTTGTTCATCCAGAGCCAAGGCCCAGCCCTGGTCCAGCTGTTACCCCCACCCCCCCCACCCCCACCTTCCTTGAAGCCCAGATGGGTTCTCAGGGAAGGATCTTCTACAGTGGAGGAATCTCAGCTCCGCTTTTGATACGGTTCTGCTCCATTTCTTTGTTACAAGACCGTCTCCCTTTTTTCCCTCCTGGCGCGCTCTCTCTCGCTCTCTCTCTTTCTCTCTCGCTCTCTGTCGGCGTGGCTCATCAAGACCGTAATTTCAGAATCACTGTAATCAGCGTCGCCCCGGGAGTACGGCAGGCGCGGGGGAGCCCGCTAAGTGCCAGCCGCGGCGGCCGTGTTGCAGGCCGGTGACCGGGGGCCGGCGGCTCCTCCGGGTCCCTTCCCCTCCGGCACACGTCACAGCGGGGGGTGGGGGGGTGGGGGCGCTGGGGGTGGGGAGGAGGGGGGAGCAGGAGGGGGCTGTGGACCTGTGACAGGCTGTCCGGTCAGATGGCGTGTTATCGGTTTAGTCTGATTGAGCAGGCTGCTCGTCGCTCCGCGGGATGTCGTCCCCCCCCCCACGAGTTTATGCTTGTCCTTTTATTTTTTTTCTTCCACTCAGCCGTTTTCTTTCTTCTTCTTTTTTTTTCCTTCTCTTTCGCTTTTCTCTTTTTACTGCTCCTTTCATCCTCTCAGTATTGATAAGGGAGGATGCTGAACACCCAGGGCCCCGGTGTTATCACATCATGGGGTTGATTGCTTCGTCAAACGGCCCCCCTGGGCTGGGCGGATTGGTATAAAAAAAAGAAAAAAGTAAAAACTGAAACGACAGAAAAACATTGAGTCCTCTTGTCTCCTCCCCTGGCTCCTGCCAGGAGGCCCCTGCGGAGCATCTCTCAGGACGTGTGCAGTGCTGAGCTGTTGGTGTGCGTGTGTGTAGGCTCCAGGCCGCGTGTCCCACAAGGCTTCTCGTGCTCAGCTGAAGCCCTGTCTAGCGGGGCTGGGATTGGACCGGCGAGGCCCCCTCTCTGGTGACGTGCGCTCGTCTGCCTCCCGGCTGTCCGTACGCGCCGAGCACTCGACGCTCCCGGGGGGCTTCATTTCCTCGCTAGGCCTCCGAGCTCATTTGACAGCTTGACTCTGTAAAAGAAGTGGTTATCTTATAAGGTGGGGGGGAGACATCGGTGTTCGAGACTAGCAGTCACATGAAATCCTAATTCCGCCGGATGACTTATTCCCACGGAGACTGGTTAGAGGGTGGATGCCGTCACGAGTTCCAATTTGTGTTCCCGTGCACCCCGCCAACGCCGCCAGCCTCATGTGCTGGCCTGTGCCTTGTCAGACTCAGTCTCACTTACCTCGGCAGTTTTTCTTTCTCCTCGTTGCAGCCGTATTGCCTCTTTCGCTGCCGCCCCCCCCCCCGGGGGTTTCCCCCGAATGTGCGTGCGCGAGTTTTTTTTTTGGAAGTGCGCGTCCGTGCGCTCGCTCAGAACGACAAGCTTGCAGAGACCCTTGGGTGCTTCCTGACGTCTCACTGGAGAGAGATGTTTTTTAACGGGCCGCGCCTGCGTCAGGGTACGGGCTGTTGAAGGAGCGGGTCAAGTGCGCAAGCAGACGAGAAGAGGAGCGTCGCTACGTGGCCCGTGTCCTCGGAACTCTGAAAGCCCTCGAGGAAAAGGCCTGAAGGAGAGAGACGCGCCGTGAACGGTCAGGAACCCTTCATCGACCGGGGGGCACAGCTGAGGAACAATACAGAGAGGGCGAACGGCACAGGGACGCCAGGCATCGGAGAAAACGTGGCTAACCTACATTTTTCTTTGCCGGCTTAATAAGCACCCACGATTGTTTCCAGCCCTCTTCCAGGGAGTGAGAGAGAAAGAGAGCTAGAGAGAGAGAGAGAGTGAGTGAGTGAGAGGGGGGAGAGGACTTAATTGTCATTGCTGTATGACACTGAAGTCTCTGATCCAATTTCCTGCTCTTGTGCGAAAATTGGCATTAACAGCAGCGTGAGCTCCTGCCCCCTGCTGTTTGAGTCTCGTTCAGTTCCAAACTGGGGTTGGAATATGATAAGGACTCATTAGCGCCCGCCTGAACTTTTGTAGTCGTGCTGGAGCACTGGGACATCTCTCTCACGACTCCCGGCTGGGTCATTAAAGCAAGGGCCAGGCCTGGTCCGACCCTGCCCTGGTGATCCATGCATCTGGAGGACCAGCACCTCCCTGGTGAACCCCCCTCCCTCCCTCACTCATCCTCAGGGCTCCCTGTCCAGGGCCCTGGACCCACCAGGCCACCGTTTCAATCCAAAATGGAGTCTGTAGTCGGTGAAGCTGTCGCTGAAGAACACACCCTGTCGCCGCGGCGTCGGCCCGCGGTAGACCACGCCCAGGCCGCCGCCCCACAGCTTTTGATTGCCCGCTCCGCCTCAGGCATTGTTGTTGGTCCTTTGCATATTTCAGCCTGCAGCTGGATCATTTATGGATTGCCAGATCCATGCCACAATAAAGTTGTGTACGCACATTCTCCTTAGTTTAAAGTCAACTTCGACAATGTCCTTATTTTGGCAGTCTGAACTCGTTCACTAGTTTGGTGTCTGTTTAGTGGGAATTTGCCTTGAAGGCTTGCTGCAGACGGCAGGATTAACTTAACAAAACTTAACATTCTTTCTATTGATTCGAATATCTTGTAATTAGGATTGACCTTGTCTTGCTACACCCTCTTACCGGTGTACTGTAAAAGAGCCTTGGCCAACTACAAGGAAGGCTGCATGCCAACCCCAATGTCCTCTAAACCCACACATACAGTACACGCACACACACGCACACTCGGGAGCGAAGGTAATGAAAGTGTGGCGTTTTATTTGTTCGGCCTCCCTGTGATTGGAGGAGAGACAGGCGAGTGACGGAGGTCATTAGTCTTGGCTGTCACGGGAGCAGCCGAGGTGACGTCCTCCGCAGGGCTGCCGTCCGTCTGGCCGTGTTCTGGCCGCCGAGCCGCCCAGCCGGGGAGAGGACGGCAGCGGGCAGTGATGGAGTGTGTCAAGCTCAAACTCCCTGGCCCAGACCCCTGCATTAATGAGGCTGCCATCAGCAGAGTGGAGCCGTTAAGACAGGACAGCCGCCCCCGCCCTGTCTGTCTGTCTGTCTCCCACACCCCCCCCCACACTCCCACACACACACACACCACCCAGCCCCCTCATTGCCACCCATTGTTTCCTGCCCACAAATAAGACAGTGGATTAATCAGCCACTTGGCGTGACTCCTGGTGCCTCCGTGTCAAGTCCTCCCAGCCCAAACCTGGCCCCAGCCTCAGCCTCAGCCCCAGCCTCAACTCCAGCCTCAACCCCAACCTCAGCCCCAGCCTCAGCCCCCAGCCTCAACCGACAGCCAGTCTGTCTGCTGAATGAGGAGAGACTTGCAGGACAAAACTGGTTCACAGCCACCGCCACTAACCCATTTTACAAATGTTTTAACAAGTCTAGAAAGACCCGGCTTGACATTTCAGGTTCTCACCTAATAAAGGACGGCGACAGCAACAGTCCCTCAGCGTCCCCAAATCAAATAAAGATTTTTATGAAAACACGAGGTTGTCGTTTTTTCTTTATTGGATGCAGGAAAAGCAAACATACGGAAGGGCATGCTAACTTAACTTCATATCCCAACGACAGGGTTGGATCCTGTCTTGTGGCTGTCTGTGGGTTCAGTCTGGGTGGGTGTGTGTGTGTATGTAGGTCAGGCAGACTGGTGGCCGGGGGTGTGGGGGGGGCACGCCCCCGGGGCCCCCGGGCCCCCCGGGCCGTGCCTGAGGGGAGAGCCTGCTGGGCTGCTCCTGTTCTCAGATCAGAGCTGCTATATGTACCATCCCCTCGTGTCTCATCACTGGCTCTCACTGGGAGTCTGAGCACTGCGCGCGTCTCAACCCAGATGGCGGATGCAGAACACGGAAACACTGTGGTACCTACAGTGGATGTATGTCACACACACACAAGGTACACCAACACCTGGGAGTGGGTACGTCACACCCGAAAAAAAATTCAGTAGGCTGGCGCACGTTCTCTCTCACACACAGAGACATTGTCACCCAGGCAGTGTTAAACATAGCCAAGGTGTTTAGCAGCTGTGGCAGATGTGTGTCTCCATCAGGGGGCTGAGGGGGCCGGGCTGGGCCGGGCCGGGCTGGGCCGGGCTGGGCCGGGCCGCCTGCCGCAGATCAGGGGGAGGCTGCTCCGTGAGGTGACGCCTGTCACGGAGCTCTGCTCTCTCAACTCCCACACAGAGAAGAGAAACTTGCCTGTTTGCCCCCCCCCACCACCTCCCCTCTCTCCTTCCTCTTTGTCCGGCCTGCGATGTGGCAGCGTTCGACATGGCCCAGCTCCCGTGTCCGAGACACGTGTTTCCCTCGTCCGCCTCTCATCCCCCGCGACGGCGACCCTCGCTGTTTTCCTTGTGTCTGGGGGCCCCGAGCCTCTGGCTCAGCCGTGGGGAATGCGGATTGGAATGCGGCGCGTCGCCCGCGGCGCTCCCGGCAGAGATCGGAACCGCCTCCGTCCTCTTTGAAGCGCGATAGCTGCGTTCATCTCCCGTGTGGGTGAAGCGCTGAGGGAGGGGGGGGGGGGGTGAGAGTCAGGTTCCTGTCAAACGAGGTTCAATTACCAATACATCTGCTCTTTTTACAGGGAGGGGGGTGGGGGGGGGGGGTTGGGGGTGGTGGAAAAAAAGCGGAATGATTTCTTTGGGAGTATTTGACCAGCGTTGACATGTTTTCTCTTTCGTTTTGCTTTTCTCTTTCTCATTGTCTCATCTCTCCCTCCTGTCCTCCCCCTCTTCCCTGCCCCCCCCCCTCTATCCTTTGCTTGCATCTGTCTGTCTGTCTCCCCAGGGGACACTACACAGAGGATGAGATCCGCTCAGTATCCGACCCCTGCAGAATTGGATGCTTATGCTAAGAAGGTCGCCAACAACCCCCTGACCATCAAGATCTTCCCCAACAGCGTCAAGGTCCCCCAGAGGAACCACGTGCGGCGCACGGTCAACGGGCTGGATACCTCAGGCCAGCGCTACAGCCCCTACCCCCCCTCTCAGGCCAGCGTCAAGGCCGGCCTCCTGGCCGTCGTCAAGGCGCCCCTCGTCAAGGGCATCCTCAAGGACTTTGACGGCAGCCGGGTCCGCCTGCACTCCGAGGTGATCATGAACCCCTCCGCGGGGCCCTACGCAGCCTCCTCGGCCAGCACTTTAACCCTCCACCACCCCCCAGGGGGCCCCCGGCCCCCGCAGAGCCTGCCCCCCCACCCCCAGACTCTACAAACTCTTCAGGGCCAAGCGCAAGGCCAGGGCCTCAGACACCCACCTCCCTTATCCCAGCACCCCCGACCCCAGACTATGTCCTCCCACACCCCTGCCCTGGCCCACCCCCAGCCCCCCGCCCTCCAGCTCCAGCAGCAGCACCATCCGCAGCCCCCTCCAGGCCTGCAGGGGGGCAGGAAGCTGCCGGATGGCGACGCGCCCCCCAACGTGACCGTCTCTACCTCAACCATTCCTCTCTCCATGGCGGCCGGCCTGCACCAGGGCCGGCAGGCCGACCTGAGCACCATCGTGCACCAGATCAACCAGTTCTGCCAGGCGCGGGCCCAGGGGGCCAGTGCCACGTCCATGTGCGAGGGGCAGATCGCCAACCCCAGCCCCATCAGCCGGAACCTGCTCATCAACGCCAGCTCCAGGGTGTCCATGCACAGCAGTGGCCCCAACGGTCCTGGCCTGCCCCCCCACAACTGCGTCATGGGCCCCGCAGACAACGCCGCAGCCCCTGTGGGCCACCCCCCACCCAACATGGCCGCCATGAACCGCATGCCTGTCTATCACAATGATATCAAGCAGCAGCAGCACCACCAACAGCAGTTACAACAACAACAACATCATCATCATCATCAACAACAGCAACAACAACAACAGCATCATCATCATCAACAACATCAACAACATCAACAACATCAACAACATCAACAACACCAACAACACCAACAACACCAACACAACCACCAACAGCAGCAACAAATGCGCTCTTGGAATCAGCACCAGCTGGCTCAGCTCCAACACATGCAGGACGGCGGGGGCCACCCCTGCAAGCATCCCCCGAGGGACCCCGGCTTCCCTTGCAAGGGCCTGGGCTACCCTCCGGAGCTGTGCGTCGGCCAGCCTTACATCCTGAAGCCCCCCCTGGAGAAGCCCACCCCGTCGCCCCCTGTCAACAACAACAACAACGGCATGCCCGGCCCCATGGCCCACTACACCAACGGCCACTACTTTCAGCCCCACGTCTGGAACAGCAGCATCCTGCCCACGCCCAACAGCGACAGCTCCGGGTCCCAGGACCTGGCCATGCCATTCCACGGGGGCAACCCAGGGGGGGCCGCCACCCTAGACTGTGCCCCCCCCGGGGGGGGAGGCCATTACAGGCCGGGGACGGGCTCCTCCGGACAGACTAATCTGATGCAAACGGCAGATTATTTGGGCGGGGACTTCCAGACGCCCTGCTTCCGAGATCAGAATCTGGGGCTGATGGGCAAGATGCACAGGCCTCCCATGAACCGGGTGGGCCCGGAGGCCGGAGACGGTCGACCTTCTCACGTCCAGCACCCAGGGTACAGATAAGCTTAGGGCCTTGTCTACACAGCAGTTATCAAAACAACCTTCTTTCAGTCTTAAGAGAGGTAAAAACATGAAATGAATAAATTAAGTAAATGGACGCCAACGTTTAAAGAGGACAAATGAATATATTTAATAAAGAGACGTGTTTTTTTGTTTTTTTTGTAGTCAATCTTGCAAGTGATCAATTGATTTTGTAAACGAGTGCTTTTACCAGGCACTTTAGGGAACTTTTTTTTATGTATGTGATTGTCGTCATTCCCAGACCTCTCTCCCAATCCCACCTGTCTATCAGTGTGCCTGGATCTGAAGGATCCTGAGTTATTTTTGACTTCAGACCTGTCCTTAAAGTTTTCTTTTTACACATGAAAGATGTCTCCTGCAGACGATGAAGGAAATCTGACTCTTCACAGAACTTCTTTTGAGGATCTTGATGTTCTTACAGATTCATGTCGGGATTCCTCTGCTCAGACTAGTTTTGTCGGACACGCGACTAATTCCCTCTTTGTGTTTACATGTGAAACTCATAGTGATGCCGAGTTTAAATACAAGAATATAATACACTTTCCCCTTGAAGTCGCAGCTGACGAAAGGTAATTATTTCTTCAGTGCAAACCTGTCAGTCACTGGACGCTACAAAGTACTTATGGGCAGGCTTGCTGTATGCACATGTACAAAGAAGCTGTTTTTCTTTCGAAATGTAATTATTTATTTGTGAAATAGGACTGTTTCTGAATCAGGTCACTGTTCAAGATTGATTCCTCGCTGTCTCTGAAGTGTCTAATCAGGTTGTTTGTACAGAGTAGAGACATCTAGATCCTGCAGGAACCTGAAGGGCAGACTGGGCCAGACGCTCTCTTGCTCACAATGCTGCAATGAATTCAGGTGACTGTTACAAACCCATGTCTTTTTCACCAATGCCAATGAGTTTGGCAGCATGATTGTGAAATCCGTTTTTTTTTTTTCTCTCTTTCTTTCCAGTGTGTGGGGGATGGGGGTACAAAGAAATTAAATGGGTTCAATCTGAAGCCTTAGATGGCCAAAGTCAAATCTTTGAGGACAAACTGATTTTTAAAGATGTGCCATTTTGTGCTGGTTTAATTTTCCTTTTTTTTTTTCTCTCTCTTCTGAACCCGAAAACTATTACTTGAATTGTTGAAATGAGATGTTGTGTTTTGCAGGTGTTTGTTGAAGGGGGGGGGGGGGGGTGGACTAGTTCACAGGACTAAACTTGCTACTGCAGTGGGAAAGGAGTTGTTACTAATGTCATTTAGAAACTAACTATGAACCAAATCAGAGTTTGTTGAAATCATTGAGGTAGCTCAAGTTAGGTGTAGTTGCTACTGATTCTGATTTGAAGTGTGCTTGAAAAGACCAAATTGATCACTTGCAAGATCACTTGGAGGTATACAAAAGGATGTTTAAGTTAAAGTGAAACAGCAAATGCATTGTTTATTTTATTGTACACTGGCTTACCTACTATACTACTGTAACTTTAAAGTGTAATGATTGTGGATGAATGTTGCCTGCTGATGTGGGTTAACGTGCGTGCGTGCGTGCGTGTATCAGAATATATGTGTGTGTGTTAGCAGATGTATGCGTGGGGGAACACACTGAAACCCACACCCTGTTTGCCTCCTTCCCTGACAGCCCTTAAAAAGCCTTAAGTATTCGGTCCTTGGACTTTCCTTTTGAAAACAAGCATGGTTATAATGAACCCAAAATGATGATAATGAGAGTGAGTATTGCAAGAATACTGAGGAACAGCAATTTCTCTTTTTGTTATAATTGACTTTATTTTAATGACGTTTTGTTTGATAGAAGAAAAAGAAAAAAGCAATTCCTTAGTGATACTTTATTATGAAAACAGGAAATGGAGTAATATTTTGTAATTCTATTTTAAAGCTTTGTCTAGTTACTGGGCTGTAACAACACTTTTTTTCTTCAGAGTTTCAAAGCTTCAGTTTGCATTGTGACTATTTATAATACTTGATTTGCTTGTTATTTAAATCTTTTGTTCTTTTTTTTCCCTCTTTATTTCTTGTACTATTGCTGTGAAATGGAAGAAGGTCCACCAGCCTTTCTTTGGCGTGACACTCTGTGGCTTTTTGACAGATGAGGCGAGAGTGTGAGAGTTGTGCTACTCTTTTTGTAATATTGTAATAATAAAATAAAGTTCTAATTTATGCTTTGCTAGGAGTTCTGTTGTTTGTCGCTGCCTGTCTTTTAACTCCTTTTCCATACCTTTGAACTTACTACCTTCCTGCACACAAATGGCTATCAAATAAGGTACTACTGTAACCTCACATTTGTATTCAATCTGTTATATCTGCATGACTAGCAGTTGTGCTAGATTAATATCGTACAATGAATCCTCCCCAGAACCGCGTCCTTTGAGTTTCAGCTGGAGTACCTCTGATTTGAACAGCGACGTAGGAAATAATCAGTTATCGTTTCATTCGATGCTTTCATCCTGCAATTCCAAGCCAGCCAATGTGAGACCCATGCAGGAGTGTAGACAAGGTAAGCTATGAAGTCAGCAGGACAGGCTGGCTGCAGTGGGCTTTGGGCCGTCTAGCAGTGATGGAAATGAGTGTTCTATAAAGGGCTCGCAGTAGGAGGGACTGTCTGGGTATAGCGTCGCTCCATCAAGAATTTTGAGCAATGCAGGGTGCAGTCATAACAGCAGCTGGATTGAATAGTCTCTGATGACAGGGGAACTGAGGACATTTGGGGGAGTAAACCTGCTCAGTTTCAGACTGATAGGAAGTAACCAATCACTTGTTTCCGGGAAACAAGAAGCGGTAATGAAGGACTTGGCAGTCGGTAATGGTACTTCCATACAAAGTAACACATTGTTATATATTCGTACTATTATTCTGAATACATAATCATTACGTTTGTAAAGAATTTCAGGGTTTTCTTAAAAATTCAACAACAACTACTGTATTTGGGTGTCACGGAAACTTGGTTTGGATGGTCACGTGATATTTTCCTCAGGTAGCTATTAGTCATTTTATCAGTACATGACAGCTTTCAGAAGTATGAGGTGGTAACAGCTTTTTTTGTGAGGTGACACACGCATAGTCTGGTATACCAAGCTAACATTCTGTTCGATTCATGGACCAGTCAGGCGTAGTGAAACTAAATGAATCCAGCTGGTAGTCCGGTCTGTCGGTCTATTGGGAAGAAAACCAACGAGGAGAGAATAATGCAGGTGATAAGGGCTTATGTGTCTCCTCTCAAACATGACTGGCGGATAGGGGGGACATCTCTCTGGACTCCGGGATGAACTGGTGACTCCGGGGCCGCTGCCGTCGTCGACTGACCTCCCTCAGGATGCCTCGCCAGGTCCTAGCTGTGGACACGAGAAAAAAGTCGCTAGTAAAAACATAGCACAACTAGTGCCCCTGTCGTCGTTATTCTACGTGTATCACCACAATATACGATTTTACTTTCTTTTTTGACTGCGTTATACCCTGTATACATACTTGTCTCCCGAGGTCTGTTGGTAGGAGGTTGCCTGGCTGAATCACAACTCCCCGGATCCTCATTGATTATCGTCAGGTTCGTGTTCCATTTGTCCCAGTTGACTTCCTCCACTCTAAGACAACAGAGGACACATGCTCCAATTATGACTGATTCATGACACATCAGTCAGCAGTCAAGAGGAACCAGATCAATTCACTATGTACTATTCACCGCACTTTAACGCCGTTAAAGTTCATCATGTTTTGCTGATACTGTTAGTCCCTACTGATTTGGTTTTGTGTCATTTTTTGTCAACATTGCGGAGTCATTCTTTTTTCATGCCCGATACAGTTCCGGAATGTATTTACATGACTAAGTAAATCGCTTTGAGCCACCTGAAACACCGGCGAATGTCCTTTTTCTGCTCTGAGTCTGGGTCCCACTCCCCCCCAGAGCTCAGGTCCTTCTCCACCCCAGAGCGGAACCTCCTCCTCAGGCAGTGGAGCAGACTCCTCTCCAGGTCTAGGATGGTGATGGCCCTCTGGACACACACAGAGTACATATTTGTTCTGTCCTTTGACAATACAACCAGTATGGAGTTGGGTATCACTCAGGACTCAGAGCAATTGACTGCAGACCGAAAGGTCGCAGGTCCAAATCACTTTGGATAACGAAGCGTCTGCTTCATGAATTATAAATAGATATCAAAATGCTTGAACGTAAATGTTTATGGGAAAAGGCACAGGCACAGGAAGGGCTCTCAAGTTCACCTGTAGTTTCCAGATGCTGGTGCTGTCTTTGGAGATCTCGGCCACTGTGCCGCTCATGAGGGCGATGAGCATGTTCAACAGCAGGATGTAGGTGAGGACAATGTAGGAGATGAGGAGCACGTAGAACACCTCCTTGTACTTGTAGTTCTCTGTGAATTCCAGGTCTCCCATGCCGATGGTGAACTTGAAGAGCTCCAGGGTGGTGTAGGAGAGGCTCTCGAACGTGACCTTCGTGCACGTCTCATCCTCGTTGGCTGCGAAAAAGCTGCGGCCATCTATGGCGGTCGTGTTCTTAGCGACCGGCGAAGGCTCAACCAGTAGCGTCACCACAGCTGTCATTGGGGAGAGGAGAGAAGGGGTTACAGCCTATTGACGGGGGATGTGGCTGTTTTCTTTCGTTTTGTTTACTCTTGTCTCTCTGAGTGTTCTCACTGTCTGGAAAAAAGTGTCACGGCAGAAGGGCAAAGTCATTGATAAATTTGACAGGTCTTTGTTTGTGTTAGAGAGCGTTGAACAACACAATGCACATTCATCGTGAATTCATAAGCCGCTGACAGGCAGTATTTTATGTCCCAGTGTGCAGAGGGGACAGAGGAGAGATGGGAGATGAAATACCTGCTGAAAACCCGAAAAGGAAGACGACGTAGACGAAAAGAAAGCGCATGATATCGCTTATGATCATCTACAGAGGAGAGAGAAAACACAGAGGTAGAGAGAGAGACAGAGAGAGAGACAGAGAGAGACAGAGAGAGAGAGACAGAGAGAGACAGAGAGAGAGGAGATTAGCCTTCGCAAGAGTGTATCACAAACGCCAAATGCTGTGTCGTTCACACATTGCGGATATGCCCTTTGGCGGTGAAACGGTGTGTGTGGGAGTGTGACATGCCCTGGCGGTACCTTCTGGATCATGACACTGTATATGCCCATGTGTTTACATCCTCTGGAGAAGTACAGCAAGTTGACCCAGCTGAGAGCCAGACACAGCACCAGGAATCCAAGGTACTCTTCCCTCCCACAGACATCCAGCACTGAGGAAATGATGTAGAGAACAGCCTGCAGGAAACTACCAAGTAGGGGATAGGATCAGCCCAGGGGCCCTCTGACACAGCAATGCAAAATACGAGTGGCCTACACATGCAGAGAGCTGCGTAACTCACACACAACCTAGCCACATTATCTTTCGATGTGAAGATCAAGAAATGTGGATTTTGTCTGACTCAGGCTTGTTACAAGAGTTATGTAGTGGGATGGGTGTTATGTGTGTTTTTTTGGTGTGTTTTTTTTTTTAAAGCTGCCTAGGGCACACGCATGGAACAAACACTTTTTCTGCGGAGAAAGGTTTCGCGAAACTCACAAAAGGATGTCACTGTATCCATCAATCACCAGACTCTGCATATTCGGATGCTTTCTTTTGAAGTCTAGGATCTTCGGAAGGAAACATCATTATGTGTTTGGAACATTTGATCATGGGTTTTTTTATCTCGAGTTGTGTGACGATGTTTCATGTAAATTGTCCCTTCAGAATTTTTTGTTAAATGTGTGAAGTGTTGCAGGTAGAAGACATACCCCTCCTATGAAGAGATACAAAGATGTCACCGCTACCAGAATCTGACCCGCCAGATGAATGTATCCATCCCTGGTGTGTTGAATGTAGAAAGGGTGCTGTATATCAGAGAAAGACAAAAGCAATTATTCAAAATCCTTGAAAAGATGGAATACGAATATCTAATGCATGATTCTAGATTTGAAGGACGGTTGTGAACCTGCCACAGTGGATTTAATAATAGCCATTGGCAGTGTAATAATATCTGTTGCAGGAAATGGTAAATGGACAGCACTTGAATAACGCTTTTCTAGTCTAAGCGCTTCAATTTTTTGGCCTCTCGTTCACCCATTCACACATCGATGGGGGCAGAGCTGCCTTGCAAGGCGCTGGCCTGCCCATCAGGAGCAACTTGAGGTTCGGTGTCTGGTTCAAGGAAACTTCAACACATTGACAGGAGGGGCTGGGGATCATGTGGTTAGTGCATAACCCACTCTACCTCCTAAGCTACAGCTGCCCATTTGATGGGACCTGTCAAAAGCCTCACCTTGCCCTCCCTCCTGTTGTAAGAGATGACCGTGAAGACGGACACGTAAAGGACGTAAACCAGGAAGTTGGAGAAGAAGATTCGTGCGGCAAACCGTTCCCACTTTTCCTCCAGAAGCCTGTTCAGGGGCTCGATCTGGAGCATTTTATGACGATTCTGAAATAAGGGAACAGGCTTTAAGTACATGACTTAACTTTCTGAAAACCATCACATCTGAAGCATTTTTTGTGTGTGTCATTATCATGGACAGAGAACAGTGTTCAATCCCATGGTTCTGGAGATTTCCTGTGACTCACAGGAATGTCACTGCCGTAGACGAGTATCTTGAGTACAGAGTTGTTCTCATAGGAGTCCAGGGAGTCCAGGTCGTAAAGGGAGGAATGAACAGGCCCGTAAGCCCACTCTGTGAACTTATGAGACAGGTGTTTGGTCTCTTGATGGTGGAACTCACGATGCAAAATATGCTCAAACACCTGCAAGATGAACAACAGTCCCTGAATGAGAAACTGCCATACTCATGTACCAGAAGTACAAACTATTTGGGAGAATGATCAAACTTAGCTTGTCGTTTATCATATCTATATCTATATCCATATATGTCCTAGTCCTTACCCCGATCTTGCCCATTTTGGCGGCTAGTTTGATGGGCGTCAATCCCTGTTTGTTCTCTATGTCTTCCAGTTTCAAATTGGGGTAGAGACGGGCGGTGTTGGTGAGGATGTGATCATACATGGTGACGATGAACTCGGTATTCTGCTGGTCTTTGTCATCCACCACCACGAGCGCATGTAGCACCGTATTACCCAGGGAGTCCCTCTCCTCCACATTCACCCTCTGATACTCGTTCTCCATCAGGAAGTCTACTATGTTCTTCTGGTTGGTGCAGGCAGCCAGGGACAGTGGCAGCTCCCCTGAAAGCATGGAGGTTTGAGCCCCAAATGAACACCTTTTCATTCAGACAATAACCAAGGTACAATTTTCCCTCTTGCTCTGACTGCAAGCTCTTCAGACTGAACGGGAGGCAGTAACGTTTGCTGTCCAGAGGGGGGCGCCGAAGTTCTGCGACACAGCAGAGAGGGTCACCTACTCACCAAAGTAGAAGCTGGGTCCATTGTGTAGCTGGAAGAACCTCCCACAGGCTTTGGCATGAACGTCTGTTCCTTTACTGACCAGAAGTGTCACATAGTGGAGACTCCTCCTCTCGATGGCGATATGGAGAGCAGACTGGCCTGTACGATGCACAAAAAGAATGGACTGTTTTAGTCCTCTTGGGCGTGTGATCATGCCTGTTTGAGGATCATGTGCGGACGAGAACTATGGATTGACATTGGCAGAATTACAAATATGAAGAAAGAAAGAAAACAATCACCATTATAATAACTGTCTGTATATGCTGCATTTACGAATTCTTTTAAATCTCCCATCTGCTCTGCAATGTTTAGGAGATATTCCACCGTGTCATTTCTTTGGTCTTTAAGATTCAGAAGAGCCTTGAGCAGGGGATTCTTTCCGTACGATTGATCTGATTGTGAAACAGGACATGAATGGGTGATTACAGTTGGCAGCATCACAAGACTGAATCGTTACTGTTGTTGTCGAAAAATGTATCACAGAACCAAGCAGGACTCAATCAAGAATCCTGGTCCTCCTCACACTCAGAGTGGGAAAGCTTTTTCATGGTTTTGGTGAGGTAATCGTGCAGCCCATCCAGCATGGTGACATCTCCCCTGGCTGCTGCTTGAAACAGCTTCTTCAGATCAAACCGGTTTCTCCTCTCCTCTTCGGTCACCTTCATTCCTTTCATCGCCCTACAGTTAAAATGACAGATGTTTGTGAGTTTCGGAAAAGCTTTTTGAACGACTTGTACTGTCCCTACCCAAGATGGCCCCCTAACAAGAGACCCTTTGATTGGTTTTCGTCATGAAACGTTAAAACCCACACACCTCAGGCCAGACAGCTGCATCCTCTAAACAGAATCAGCACTGTTGTTCAGCTCTATGTGACCCACAGTCGAGCCAGGAACCACATAACGTGGATGTCAGTGTCGCTAGTCTGAGTGAATGGAGTGTCTCACTTGTAAAAGTTGAGGTTGTATTTGATCTTGGGCTGTTGCACCTCCAGTTCCTCCTGGTAGTCTGTATCCATGGGGGCTTTGGGTCTGTTGGAGCCGCCCATGGCCAGAGCAGAGCCCAGGAAGTCCTCCTTGACACCTTGACGGCTTTGGGCTTTGCGCTCCTCGTCGGTCCTGTCGTCCGTCTCCAGGGAGAAGGGGCGGGCCGCCCCAGGGCCTTCTGGGAAGCTCATGCTGACCTCTCACACTGATGTCCTGCAGGGGACCCAAGGACATCACAGTGTTGTTCTTTTCAACAGATTACATCTAAATAATAAACATAAACCTATCCCGTAACATTGTCTTTGATTGTTGTACTGATGTGGTATTGGGTTTAAATACTCATGTACCAGAAGTACAAACTATTTGGGAGAATGATCAAACTTAGCTTGTCGTTTATCATATCTATAAATGACTAAATGTAAATGTAAATAGTAGCTTCCCTTAAATGTGTTGTTGGAAGTTTCTGTGAGTGCCATAACACCACAATGCTGGCATTTATAGAGACGTGTTTAAACATGTGATGTTTCCTCCATGGTGAGTAACAAGTTATTCATCAGTAGTTATAGCAACAGAAGCAAATGCACAACATGACTTGTTGGCCATTTCCCTCTTATCGTCGTTTATTTAAGATTCTCAGCTAAACAGTATTTATTAAAGAAACCTTGCTGTTTACTCATAGCAAAACCTTTCTCATTATCTTCTTTGTGTAACAAACCAAGATAAGTTGAAAGCAGAAAGATTAGAACAAGTTTGGTCTGTAACTCTGACAGTGCCAGTGGAAAGAGGAAGGGTTAGGTGGAGAGATCGAAACTCTGATGGCCTTTCTGCCCACAAGACAGGAACAGGGGCACAGACGGCAGAGACAGGAACAGGGGCACAGACAGCAGAGACAGGAACAGGGGCACAGAAGGCAGAGAAAGGAACAGGGGCACAGGCGGCAGAGACAGGAAATGGGGCACAGACGGCAGAGACAGGAACAGGGGCACAGACGGCAGAGACAGGAACAGGGGCACAGACGGCAGAGACAGGAACAGTGGCACAGGCGGCAGAGACAGGAACATGGGGCACAGAAGGCAGAGACAGGAACAGGGGCACAGACGGCAGAGACAGGAACAGGGGCACAGACGGCAGAGACAGGAACAGGGGCACAGAAGGCAGAGACAGGAACAGGGGCACAGACGGCAGAGACAGGAACAGGGGCACAGACGGCAGAGACAGGAACAGGGGCACAGACGGCAGAGACAGGAACAGGGGCACAGAAGGCAGAGACAAATCAGGGAGGCGGAACAGGATCAGGGAACTCACTTACTTTATTCCATAAGCTATTCGTGTGACCAAGTTCCTCTTATTGAAGCATCTTGGTACGTCCAACAAATTTGGAAATTATTCCTAATTATGAATGTAAAACAAACCGCCATAGCCACCTTGATTATTTTTTTACTAGATACAATTTGTGGACAGGGCGCCCTAGGGCTTGGAGTGGTTTCCATCATTCAGACAAGACAAGGTTTCTGTGGTCTGTCATGGTTACTGTAAACTCCACCCTGGCTGGAAGGCACACAAAACAAAGCCAGCACAGCCATAGCCGCAGTAATCATGGTACATGTAGCGTCTCTCACAATCCAATGTTCATTTGCTTCTCTTTTGTACACAAAATATATCAAATAACATTGAAAACGGTTCGCTTTAAAGATGATTTACTATTTTGGTTGGCTCTGTAGTTAATCATCTCAGTTCCAAATGACAGGATCAATTGCAGCCACAAAACACTGCAAATGATCAAATGAACTATTATCAAATGAATGGACATCTTTTTACGATGTACATCCTGCATGCAAAATGTATAACGTTGTTATGCTTACAGTTAAGAGTGTAACAGTGACAACAGGAAAAATCTTTACATTCTACTCTTCAGTAGTGTGGAAAAAATAGGTTTCCTATGTGCTTATGTTAATCACAATCGGTAGATCAATTTCCACGTCATGTTTTCATATATATACAGTCTTATTATCCATGTTGAGGTGTTTGTCACACTCTCTCTCTAACCTGCAAACTGCTTAATGCTTCTAAACCCAGCTCTCAACTGAATTATCACACAGTTCCAGTAGCAGTCCTAAATATTCAGCTCAAGTTATCGTTCCAAACCCATCATAATGAACACCATCATCGGTTTCATTACGCCATTTCAACACAGCATTTAATGCCACACGAACAGACTTCCAACAAATACCACAAACATGCTGTGATTGTACTCACACATAGAAGGTTAATCCATCCCTGCAAGAATATCTCATATTTTCTATCTTGAAACACTGCGTGTGACGACGATCTATGTGAGGCTAGGGATAAGGTCAAAGAGGATGGAGGATGGAGCGAGATAAAGTGACAATCCCTGGAGGAATAGCCGAGCACATTACAGAAGCTCTCAGAGCATTTAGGCTTTGACTATTGATTCTACTTGGGCCCTACAGTAGGATTGAAAATATAGCATGGCACTGTAGATGTTATCGACGGCTATGTTCTGGAGGGTGAGCTTGTCTGTCGTAAATGTCTCTGCTATCTGCTATACCTATAGTATGACCTGCAAGACGGTCCACTGAATTTTGTTTCACCTTGTTCATCGCATATGTATGTTGGACCCAGAAAAGATCAAAAGAAAAAAAAATATATATATACGGATAACTAGTATAATGTACTCACTGTGTCTTGTCAGTGGTGGTTTTCAGTTGAACAACACTCAGTAACTGTTTCTTCTTTTCTTCAGAACATCCTCGCAGAGCTTCCTGTGTGGCTGCCCTGCTTTCTTACAGATCTGCTGTTGTGTCTCAGTGTTCTGTTGTAGCACAGAAGTGGTCCTATGACTTGATGTGTGGTCAGAAAGCCTCCGTCAGCAGAATTGTGTGTGTTGTTCCTTTCCTTGCTTGATGATTTTAAAACTACGCAAATGGCATTACCGATAATGGATGAATTCAGATAAAAACGATGGCCTGCACAATGTGGTGGGAGAAATCAGCAAGGTTTACTTTTGCAATTATCGCATACAAAATCCAGCTTGCCATTGATAACAGTTATGATAATCAACATAGCAATCACTGTCCAAAAGTGCTGACAGATAATGTTTTTGATTTGTACTGCAAAAGTGACACTGTGCATTACTTGCATACTATACAATTTATGCTATTAACAGTTATAAATTCACATCATCCAAAAGGTTAGGTTTATGATGATTTCTTAGAAATGTATACAGTAGTCAAGTATTTCAGAATGCAACTGGAATTACTGATAACGCAAGGAACATGCACAAATGCAGAATCATAATAAAATCACAACATGACTCGAGAGTAGGAATGACAAGTAGGCATAAGAGTTCAGTTACGTTCAGAATCGATCACAGAGTACCATTGCCACGCCCACAGCAGAGTCCACATCTCCACCGTACACCACTGGCACAGGGAACGCCCTCTCCACTTCCTGTCTCAGCACCTCGTTACGAGAGAGGGCGCTACCGCTACCCATGATCCTTTTCACCCCTGCCGTTGACAGAGACACGGGGGGCATCATCGAGGTGAGGTTCTCCAGGATACCATGGCACACTGCCCTGGTGACATGGCCCAGGGAGAGGTTGGAGGTGGCTATGTCGGACACCTGGCCCAGGCGGTGTGGGCTGTGTCTCTCTCCTAGGAGGGTGGGACTCACCCGAAGATCACTGCTCTCCTGGCTCAAGGCACACCTGATCACCTGCTCATACAGGCTGGAGTCACTCATGTCTACCCCTGTGGGTAGTGAAGTGGAAGAATGTACTACGTTTTTTATCAATTTCTCAACGTTTGAAATGATGTAAATACTTTTTTAAGTTCCCTTGTATTGTGAAATATACTAAGTCTTGAAGTGAAGAATAATTCTAAGTCTCAAAATTGAAGAATGGTTCTAAGTGTCGTGAAGGGCTGGATCCTAAATCCAAACAGACACACTGGAACTCAGAGTTTGATGCAAAAGTTTATTCAGACACAAACGTATCTAAACAAATGAGTGTGTTCCTGGGAGCAGACTGAAATTTTTCTCCGGACATTTGTCTTACATATCAAAACCTTATTAGTTCTGTAATTTTTCTATTGGTACAATACTGTTTGTCACAGATGCATTGTGCATTTCTCACACTATTGGTCTCTTACCCTAGGGGCTTCAGATTACAGTTACATAGAAAACTCTCCTATTTTTTAGGCTTGCTCTGGCCTTGAAGACCAGCTGCACTGGGTTGCTGAGCATAGGGTCGTAAATCTGTCCCATGATATCTGGGCCTTGTAGTCCATGATATCTGGGCCTTGTAGTTTTCTATGGAAGAAGCATATACACAGTCTTCTCTCGCCTTCAGCCCCTAAATATCCAGATTTGCACTTTGGGCTTAATATCTTCTACATATTAGTGGCAATACTAATCAGTCAACAGCTTTGCATCTGGTTTTCAGTAATATAGCATATAAAGGTAAAAAAGTGATTAAGAGGTTAATTTTCAATCATATAATCCATAATCATTACCCATCTTCATAAATACAACAGTGTGATGTTTTTCTACAACAGTAGGTAGGAGAAATACCAGTGAACTCCGGGTCAGTGAGATTAGTGGTGAAGTGCCAGTAGAATGTCAATTTGTAATTCTGAAGTGGCCAGCTACTTTCCAACCAATTATGTTCCAATCAATCACCTTTGGCAAGGGGGGCCAACCCCATCCATGGACTATTTTGTGAAACCACTGTCAATCAAACTGCAGCTGCTGATAATCCCGGAAAAAATCAAGGCAGTATCCCAATCAATGCTTGTAAAAGTGTTTAACCGAAAACACAAACCTATATGCAGAATTCCATGTCAGCGCTCTTTGAGCTTGCCAAATAGCCACTGCAGCACGGACACAGAAGTCCAGGGGGATATTCCAGAAAGCAGGTTATGCAACATAACATGCGGAGTTAATTTACCCGGGGATGTCACATAACCTGCTTTCTGGAATACCCCCCAGGTGTCGGACTCGGCACACAAGTCAGAATTGAGGTAGTCTAAGAAAACATTACAAAACTAAAGAAAGTTTCTAAATGATAGGCCTACCGATCATCTTATTTAGACTAAAACATAAAAACAATATTACATGAAGCTCAAAAAAATATTTGCGCTCAAATGAATGCGAAAAAAATGTGCGCGCTCGCATTAAAAAAATAATAATTTTACCTTTATTTAGCCAGGTAAGCTAGTTGAGAACTATTTCTCATTTTCAACTGCGACCTGGCCAAGACACATCGTAGCAATTCAACACATACAACACAGAGTTACACATGGAATAAGCAAAACATAATAATTACAGTAATTACAATATAACAATTAAACACAGAGAATAAAAGGGCAGGTAGAGATACTGGGGTGCAAAGGAGCAAGATAAATAAATAAATACAATATTGGGATAAGGTAGATAGATGGGCTGTTTACGGGTGGGCTATGTACAGGTGCAGTGATCTGAGAGCTACTCTGACAGCTGGTGCTTAAAGCTGCTGAGGGAGGTAAGAGTCCCCAGCTTCAGAGACTTGTGTAGTTCGTTTCAGTCATTGGCAGCAGAGAACTGGAAGGAAAGTCGACCAAATGTGGAATTGGCTTTGGGGGTGACCAGTGAGATATACCTGCTGGAGCGCGTGCTACGGGTGGGTGCTGCTATGGTGACCAGTGAACTGAGATAAGGCGGGGTTTTACTTAACAGGGATTTATAGATAACCTGTAGCCATGGGCGTAGATTTAGGGGGGGACGCTAGGTACTTGTCCCCACCAACATTTGAAAATGACAAAATTGTCCCCACCAATATTTTAGTGAACTCCTTTGTGCTGCAATTTGGATCGATTCCGAAAAAATATTTTGCACAATATATTTGCAAAACTCATTTCCTATTATTGTCCGTCGCCCAGAAAAGTGAAAAAAGTTAACCAATGCGCCCTCGAGCCTGCGAGACAAGATGTCATTTAATTGGCTGAAGTGCCAGAGTCAGAAACACTTCGTGAATCTTGACTTGCAGAAAGAGAGCTGTCAGTAGTCTGACACGGTAAACTACTAAATACGCCAGGAAATAATAAAGCCTCATATTAGTATTTCGTTTGGTCTCAGCATTGATATTTTTGACCCTTTTGTGCTTCGTAGATAGGAAAATGTCACCCAAAAAGAAGAAATGTATCAGAAGTTTTTTCACCACCTAGAGAGTAAGTATGCTAGCAAGGTCGTTGTTAGTTAGCTAGTAGGAAAACTACCCATACAGTGCAAACCTGCTAGCCTTACATCGCCACCCATTCTACAATGGAAACATGTTTTGAAAGTTGTTAGTGTAGTAGAGCATGTAACTTTTGCTTGTATTAAATATATCCCTAGCGTCTGTAATCTTTCGACCAGTGTGTTAGCAGCAGCTGGTCTTGTTGAAGCCAGAAGGATAAAGCTAACCTACCCACATAATGGGACCGTGCTAGTTTAGCCTAGTTCCAGCAGGCTAGCAACTCAAAAGTGATATTAACTGGTAATAAGTAGGCCTATATGATCCCTTGGATAGTAATATCCCTGTAATCTCGACCAATGTCAGCAGTCAACTAAGCATGGTTAGTGTCTGTATTAAATTGATGAATTACTGTGCAGGAAAAACAGCACTCTGAAGCTACATATGTAGAGCAGGTTGGTGATGAATCAGCATCAAGGGTTCAGGTGAGAAGTTGAATTTGTCAATTTTGGTAAAGATTGCATTAAATTGCTGTTTTTTAAGGGATGTTTAGACAATGTTACCCATGAATGTTATCATTCACACTTATACTTGTAGGTAGTAAAAAGGTGCTATAAATTGGGATGCCCAAATATAAATCATTATTTCATTGCTCAGAAGTCTTTTTATGGGGGGGGGGGGGAATAAGAGAATCACCAGAAGATCGGCAGGATGGTCAGTTTAACGAGGGTATGTTTGGCAGCATGAGTGAAGGATGCTTTGTGGCGATATAGGAAGCCGATTCTAGATTTAATTTTGGATTGGTGATGCATAATGTGAGTCTGGAAGTCCAACCAGACACCTAGGTATTTATAGTTGTCCACATATTCTAAGTCGGAGCCGTCCAGAGTATTGATGCTGGACGGGCAGGCGGGTGCGGGCAGTGATCGATTGAATAGCATGCATTTAGTTTTACTTATGTTTAAGAGAAGTTGAAGGCCACGGAAGGAGAGTTGTATGGCATTGAAGCTCGTCTGGAGGTTAGTTAACACAGTGTCCAGAGAGGGGCCAGAAGTATATAGAATGGTGTCGTCTGCATATAGGTGAATCAGAGAATCACCAGCAGCAAGAGCGACATCATTGATATATACAGAGAAGAGAGTCGGCCCAAGAATTGAAGCCTGTGGCATCCCCCATAGAGACTGCCAGAGGTCCGGACAACAGGCCCTCCGATTTGACACACTGAACTCTATCAGAGAAGTAGTTGGTAAACCAGGCGAGGCAATTATTTGAGAAACCAAGACTGTCGAGTCATGCCGATAAGAATGTGGTGATTGACAGAGTCGAAAGCCTTGGCCAGGTCGATGAATACGGCTGCACAGTAATGTCTCTATCAATGTCTATGATATCGTTTAGGACCTTGAGCGTGGCTGAGGTGCACCCATGACCAGCTCTGAAACCAGATTGCATAGTGGTAAAGGTACGGTGGGATTCCAAATGGTCGGTAATCTGTTTGTTAACATGGCTTTCGAAGACCTTAGAAAGACAGGATAGGATAGATATAGGTCTGTAGCAGTTTTGGTCAAGAGTGTCACCAACTTTGAAGAGGGGGATGACCGCGGCAGCTTTCCAATCTTTGGGAATCTCAGACGATACGAAAGAGAGGTGGAACAGGCTAGTAATAGGGGATGCAACAATTTCTGCAGATCATTTTAGAAAGAAAGCGTCCAGATTGTCTAGCCCAGCCGATTTGTAGGGTTCCAGATTTTGCAGCTCTTTCAGAACATCAGCTATCTGGATTTGGGTGAAGGAGAAATGGTGGGGGCTGAGGCGGGTTGCTGTGGAGGGTGCCGGGCAGTTGGCCAGGGTAGGGGTAGCCAGATGGAAGCGCATGGCCAGCCATAGAGAAAAGCTTGTTGAAATTCTCAATTATAATGGATTTATCATCATTAACTATTGATGTCCCTGCCAAAGCTGATATCAAACTTGCGTCCATGAACTGTTGTATATTGGGTTAAGCAAGGGGAGTTTCTATAGCCTAGTAGTGCATTGTGCGCAGCTAGCTTGAAAGAAAAAAAGGGATATGAATTAGGGGCCTGTGCCCCAGTAGAGTTTGATGTCTAACAACGCCTCTGATGCAGGGGATCAGGGCTTATGTGTCTCCTCTCAAACATGACTGGCGGATAGGGGGGACATCTCTCTGGACTCCGGGATGAACTGGTGACTCCGGGGCCGCTGCCGTCGTCGACTGACCTCCCTCAGGATGCCTCGCCAGGTCCTAGCTGTGGACACGAGAAAAAAGTCGCTAGTAAAAACATAGCCCAACTAGTGCCCCTGTCGTCGTTATTCTATCAGTACGTGTATCACCACAATATACGATTGTACTTTCTTTTTTGACTGCGTTATACCCTGTATACATACTTGTCTCCCGAGGGCTGCTGGTAGGAGGTTGCCTGGCTGAATCACAACTCCCCGGATCCTCATTGATTATCGTCAGGTTCGTGTTCCATTTGTCCCAGTTGACTTCCTCCACTCTAAGACAACAGAGGTATGAGGCGCGCCGTTAAAGTTCATCATGTTTTGCTGATACTGTTAGTCCCTACTGATTTGGTTTTGTGTCATTTTTTGTCAACATTGCGGAGTCGTTCTTTTTTCATGCCCGATACAGTTCCGGAATGTATTTACATGTAGCCTACGATTGTTAATATTGTTCCATAGATGCCACATGAAGCCACTGACACGGAAAATCCTGAACTTGACTAAGTAAATCGCTTTGAGCCACCTGAAACACCGGCGAATGTCCTTTTTCTGCTCCTGAGTCTGGGTCCCACTCCCCCCCAGAGCTCAGGTCCTTCTCCACCCCAGAGCGGAACCTCCTCCTCAGGCAGTGGAGCAGACTCCTCTCCAGGTCTAGGATGGTGATGGCCCTCTGGACACACACAGAGTACATATTTGTTCTGTCCTTTGACAATACAACCAGTATGGAGTTGGGTATCACTCAGGACTCAGAGCAATTGACTGCAGACCGAAAGGTCGCAGGTCCAAATCACTTTGGATAACGAAGCGTCTGCTTCATGAATTATAAATAGATATCAAAATGCTTGAACGTAACTGTTTATGGGAAAAGGCACAGGCACAGGAAGGGCTCTCAAGTTCACCTGTAGTTTCCAGATGCTGGTGCTGTCTTTGGAGATCTCGGCCACTGTGCCGCTCATGAGGGCGATGAGCATGTTCAACAGCAGGATGTAGGTGAGGATAATGTAGGAGATGAGGAGCACGTAGAACACCTCCTTGTACTTGTAGTTCTCTGTGAATTCCAGGTCTCCCATGCCGATGGTGAACTTGAAGAGCTCCAGGGTGGTGTAGGAGAGGCTCTCGAACGTGACCTTCGTGCACGTCTCATCCTCGTTGGCTGCGAAAAAGCTGCGGCCATCTATGGCGGTCGTGTTCTTAGCGACCGGCGAAGGCTCAACCAGTAGCGTCACCACAGCTGTCATTGGGGAGAGGAGAGAAGGGGTTACAGCCTATTGACAGGGGATGTGGCTGTTTTCTTTCGTTTTGTTTACTCTTGTCTCTCTGAGTGTTCTCACTGTCTGGAAAAAAGTGTCACGGCAGAAGGGCAAAGTCATTGATAAATTTGACAGGTCTTTGTTTGTGTTAGAGAGCGTTGAACAACACAATGCACATTCATCGTGAATTCATAAGCCGCTGACAGGCAGTATTTTATGTCCCAGTGTGCAGAGGGGACAGAGGAGAGATGGGAGATGAAATACCTGCTGAAAACCCGAAAAGGAAGACGATGTAGACGAAAAGAAAGCGCATGATATCGCTTATGATCATCTACAGAGGAGAGAGAAAAACACAGAGGTAGAGAGAGAGACAGAGAGAGACAGAGACAGAGAGAGACAGCGAGACAGAGACAGAGAGAGGAGATTAGCCTTCGCAAGAGTGTATCACAAACGCCAAATGCTGTGTCGTTCACACATTTCGGATATGCCTTTTGGCGGTGAAACGGTGTGTGTGGGAGTGTGACATGCCATGGCGGTACCTTCTGGATCATGACACTGTATATGCCCATGTGTTTACATCCTCTGGAGAAGTACAGCAAGTTGACCCAGCTGAGAGCCAGACACAGCACCAGGAATCCAAGGTACTCTTCCCTCCCACAGACATCCAGCACTGAGGAAATGATGTAGAGAACAGCCTGCAGGAAACTACCAAGTAGGGGATAGGATCAGCCCAGGGGCCCTCTGACACAGCAATGCAAAATACGAGTGGCCTACACATGCAGAGAGCTGCCAGACACGATATGAGCTGCGTAGCTCACACACAACCTAGCCACATTATCTTTGATGTGAAGATCAAGAAATGTGGATTTTGTCTGACTCAGGCTTGTTACAAGAGTTCTGTGGTGGGATGGGTGTTATGTGTGTTTTTAAAAAATGCTAAAGCTGCCTAGGGCACATGCATGGAATAAACACTTGTTCTGCGGAGAAAGGTTTTGCGAAACTCACAAAAGGATGTCACTGTATCCATCAATCACCAGACTCTGCAGATTCGAATGCTTTCTTTTGAAGTCTAGGATCTTCGGAAGGAAACATCATTATGTGTTTGGAACATTTGATCATGGTTTTTTTATTTCGAGTTGTGTGACGATGTTTCATGTAAATTGTCCCTTCAGAATTTTTGGTTAAATGTGCGAAGTGTTGCAGGTAGAAGACATACCCCTCCTATGAAGATATACAAAGATGTCACCGCTACCAGAATCTGACCCGCCAGATGAATGTATCCATCCCTGGTGTGTTGAATGTAGAAAGTGGGCTGTATATCAGAGAAAGACAAAAGCAATTATTCAAAATCCTTGAAAAGATACCTATAATACGAATATCTGATGCATGATCTTACTTCTAAATTTGAAGGACGGTTGTGAACCTGCCACAGTGGATTTAATAATAACCATTGGCAGTATATTAATATCTGTTGACGGTAAATGGTAAATGGACAGCACTTGAATAGTGCTTGAATACCATTTTTTGCCTCTCATTCACCCATTCACACATCGATGGCGGCAGAGCTGCCTTGCAAGGCGCTGGCCTGCCCATCAGGAACAACTTAGGCTTCGGTGTCTGGTTCAAGGAAACTTCAACACATTGACAGGAGGGGCTGGGGATCATGTGGTTAGTGCATAACCCACTCTACCTCCTAAGCTACAGCTGCCCATTTGATGGGACCTGTCAAAAGCCTCACCTTGCCCTCCCTCCTGTTGTAAGAGATGACCGTGAAGACGGACACGTAAAGGACGTAAACCAGGAAGTTGGAGAAGAAGATTCGTGCGGCAAACCGTTCCCACTTTTCCTCCAGAAGCCTGTTCAGGGGCTCGATCTGGAGCATTTCATGACGATTCTGAAATAAGGGAACAGGCTTTAAGTACATGACTTAACTTTCTGAAAACCATAACATCTGAAGCATTTTTTGTGTGTGTCATTATCATGGACAGCGAACAGTGTTCAATCCCATGGTTCTGGAGATTTCCTGTGACTCACAGGAATGTCACTGCCGTAGACGAGTATCTTGAGTACAGAGTTGTTCTCATAGGAGTCCAGGGAGTCCAGGTCATAAAGGGAGGAATGAACAGGCCCGTAAGCCCACTCTGTGAACTTACGAGACAGGTGTTTGGTCTGTTGATGGTGGAACTCACGATGCAAAATATGCTCAAACACCTGCAAGATGAACAACAGTCCCTGAATGAGAAACTGCCATACTCATGTACCAGAAGTACAAACTATTTGGGAGAATGAACAAACTTAGCTTGTCGTTTATCATATCTATATATATATCCATATATGTCCTAGTCCTTACCCCGATCTTGCCCATTTTGGCGGCTAGTTTGATGGGCGTCAATCCCTGTTTGTTCTCTATGTCTTCCAGTTTCAAATTGGGGTAGAGACGGGCGGTGTTGGTGAGGATGTGATCATACATGGTGACGATGAACTCGGTATTCTGCTGGTCTTTGTCATCCACCACCACGAGCGCATGTAGCACCGTATTACCCAGGGAGTCCCTCTCCTCCACATTCACCCTCTGATACTCGTTCTCCATCAGGAAGTCTACTATGTTCTTCTGGTTGGTGCAGGCAGCCAGGGACAGCGGCAGCTCCCCTGAAAGCATGGAGGTTTGAGCCCCAAATTAACACCTTTTCATCCAGACAATAACCAAGGGTACAATGTTCCCTTTTGCTCTGACTGCAAGCTCTTCAGACTGAACGGGAGGCAGTAACGTTTGCTGTCCAGAGGGGGGCGCCGAAGTTCTGCGACACAGCAGAGCGGGTCACCTACTCACCAAAGTAGAAGCTGGGTCCATTGTGCAGCTGGAAGAACCTCCCACAGGCTTTGGCATGAACGTCTGTTCCTCTACTGACCAGAAGCGTCACATAGTGGAGACTCCTCCTCTCGATGGCGATATGGAGAGCAGACTGGCCTGTACGATGCACAAAAAGAATGGACTGTTTTAGTCCTCTTGGGCGTGTGATCATGCCTGTTTGAGGATCATGTGCGGACGAGAACTATGGATTGACATTGGCAGAATTACAAATATGAAGAAAGAAAGAAAACAATCACCATTATAATAACTGTCTGTATATGCTGCATTTACGAATTCTTTTAAATCTCCCATCTGCTCTGCAATGTTTAGGAGATATTCCACCGTGTCATTTCTTTGGTCTTTAAGATTCAGAAGAGCCTTGAGCAGGGGATTCTTTCCGTACGATTGATCTGATTGTGAAACAGGACATGAATGGGTGATTACATTTGGCAGCATCACAAGACTGAATCGTTACTGTTGTTGTCGAAAAATGTATCACAGAACCAAGCAGGACTCAATCAAGAATCCTGGTCCTCCTCACACTCAGAGTGGGAAAGCTTTTTCATGGTTTTGGTGAGGTAATCGTGCAGCCCATCCAGCATGGTGACATCTCCCCTGGCTGCTGCCTGAAACAGCTTCTTCAGATCAAACCGGTTTCTCCTCTCCTCTTCGGTCACCTTCATTCCTTTCATCGCCCTACAGTTAAAATGACAGATGTTTGTGAGTTTCGGAAAAGCTTTTTGAATGACTTGTACTGTCCCTACCCAAGATGGCCCCCTAACAAGAGACGCTTTGATTGGTTTTCGTGATGAAACGTTAAAACACACACCTCAGGCCAGACAGCTGCATCCTCTAAACAGAATCAGCACTGTTGTTCAGCTCTATGTGACCCACAGTTGAGCCAGGAACCACATAACGTGGATGTCAGTGTCGCTAGTCTGAGTGAATGGAGTGTCTCACTTGTAAAAGTTGAGGTTGTATTTGATCTTGGGCTGTTGCACCTCCAGTTCCTCCTGGTAGTCTGTATCCATGGGGGCTTTGGGTCTGTTGGAGCCGCCCATGGCCAGAGCAGAGCCCAGGAAGTCCTCCTTGACACCTTGACGGCTTTGGGCTTTGCGCTCCTCATCGGTCCTGTCGTCCGTCTCCAGGGAGAAGGGGCGGGCCGCCCCAGGGCCTTCTGGGAAGCTCATGCTGACCTCTCACACTGATGTCCTGCAGGGGACCCAAGGACATCACAGTGTTGTTCGTTTCAACAGATCACATCTAAATAATAAACATAAAACTATCCCGTAACATTGTCTTTGATTGTTGTACTGATGTGGAATTGGGTTTAAATAGTAGCTTCCCTTTAAATGTATTGTTGGAAGTTTCTGTGAGTGCCATAACACCACACTGCTGGCATTTATAGAGACACGTGTTTAAATATGTGATGTTTCCTCCATGGTGAGTAACAAGCAAGTTATTCATCAGTAGTTATAGCAACAGAAGCGATTGCACAACATGACTTGTTGGCCATTTCCCTCTTATCGTTGTTTATTTAAGATTCTCAGCTAAACGGTATTGATTCAAGAAACCTTGTGGTTTACTCATAGCAAAACCTTTCTCATTATCTTTGTGTAACAAACCAAGATAAGTTGAAAGCAGAAAGATTAGAACAAGTTTGGTCTGTAACTCTGACAGTGCCGGTGGAAAGAGGTGGAGAGATCGAAACTCTGATGGCCTTTCTGCCCACAAGACAGGAACAGGGGCACAGACGGCAGAGACAGGAACAGGGGCACAGACGGCAGAGACAGGAACAGGGGCACAGACGGCAGAGACAGGAACAGGGACACAGAAGGCAGAGACAGGAACAGGGGCACAGACGGCAGAGACAGGAACAGGGGCACAGATGGCAGAGACAGGAACAGGGGCACAGAAGGCAGAGACAGGAACAGGGGCACAGACGGCAGAGACAGGAACAGGGGCACAGACGGCAGAGACAGGAACAGGGGCACAGAAGGCAGAGACAGGAACAGGGGCACAGACGGCAGAGACAGGAACAGGGGCACAGAAGGCATAGACAAATCAGGGAGGCGGAACAGGATCAGGGAACTCACTTACTTTATTCCATAAGCTATTTGTGTGACCAAGTTCCTCTTATTGAAGCATCTTGGTACGTCCAACAAATTTGGAAATTATTCCTAATTATGAATGTAAAACAAACCGCCATAGCCACCTTGATTAATCATTAATGTGTCAATTTCTTTACTAGATACAATTTGTGGACAGGGCCCCCTGGCGCTTGGAGTGGTTTCCATCACTCAGACAAGACAAGGTCTCTGTGGTCTGTCATGGTTACTGTAAACTCCACCCTGGCTGGAAGACACACAAAACAAAGCCAGCACAGCCATAGCCGCAGTAATCATGGTACATGTAGCGTCTCTCACAATCCAATGTTCATTTGCTTCTCTTTTGTACACAAAATATATCAAATAACATTGTTCGCTTTAAAGATGATTTACTATTTTGGTTGGCTCTGTAGTTAATCATCTCTGTTCCAAATGACAGGATCAATTGCAGCCACAAAACACTGCAAATGATCAAATTAACCATTATCAACTGAATGGACATCTTTTTACGATGAACATCCTCCATGCAAAATGTATAACTTTGTTAAGCTTACAGTTTAGAGTGTGCCAGCTACAACAGGAAAGATCTTTACATTCTACTATTCATTAGTGTGGAAAAAATAGTTTTCCTATGTGCTTATGTTAATCACAATCAGTAGATCAATTTCCACGTCTTATTATCTACCAGACGGTCCACTGAATTTTTTTCACCTTGTTCATCGCATAGGTATGTTGGACCCAGAAAAGATAAATAAAGCTTTACATTAGTCATGTAGAAATATATATATTCATGGATAACTAGTATAATGTACTCACTGTGTCTTGTCAGTGGTGGTTTTCAGTTGAACAACACTCAGTAACTGTTTCTTCTTTTCTTCAGAACATCCTCGCAGAGCTTCCTGTGTGGCTGCCCTGCTTTCTTACAGATCTGCTGTTGTGTCTCAGTGTTCTGTTGTAGCACAGAAGCGGTCCTATGACTTGATGTGTGGTCAGAAAACCTCCGTCAGCAGAATTGTGTGTTCTGTTCCTTTCCTTGCTTGATGATTTTAAAACTACGCAAATGGCATTACCGATAATGGATGAATTCATATAAAAACGATGGCCTGCACAATGTGGTGGGGAAATCAGCAAGGTTTACTTTTGCAATTATCGCATACAAAATCCAGCTTGCCATTGATAACAGTTATGATAATCAACATAACAGTCACTGTCCAAAAGTGATGACAGATAATTTTTTTGATCTGTACTGCAAAAGTGACACTACTATATTGTATAGCGTGCATTACTTGCACACTATACACTTCATGCTATTAACAGTTATAAATTCAAATCATCCAAACCCATTTATGATGATTTCTTAGAAATGTATACAGTAGTCAAGTATTTCAGAATGCAACTGGAATTACTGATAACGCAAGGAACATGCACAAATGCAGAATCATAATAAAATCACAACATGACTCGAGAGTAGGAATGACAAGTAGGCATAAGAGTTCAGTTACGTTCAGAATCGATCACAGAGTACCATAGCCACGCCCACAGCAGAGTCCACATCTCCACCGTACACCACTGGCACAGGGAACGCCCTCTCCACTTCCTGTCTCAGCACCTCGTTACGAGAGAGGGCGCTACCGCTACCCATGATCCTTTTCACCCCTGCCGTTGACAGAGACACGGGGGGCATCATCGAGGTGAGGTTCTCCAGGATACCATGGCACACTGCCCTGGTGACATGGCCCAGGGAGAGGTTGGAGGTGGCTATGTCGGACACCTGGCCCAGGCGGTGTGGGCTGTGTCTCTCTCCTAGGAGGGTGGGACTCACCCGAAGATCACTGCTCTCCTGGCTCAAGGCACACCTGATCACCTGCTCATACAGGCTGGAGTCGCTCATGTCTACCCCTGTGGGTAGGTAGGAGAAATACCGTTGAACTCGGGTCAGTGAGATGAATGGTAAAGTGCCAGTAGAATGTACATTCTGGAGTGGCCAGCTACTTTCCAACCAATTATGTTCCAATCAATCGCCTTTGGCAAGGGGGGCCAACCCCATCCAGGGACTATTTTGTGAAACCACTGTCAATCAAACTGCAGCCGAAGGAAAGCGCGGCAATTCAGACAGGAATAGGGGGAGCTGTTTCTTACACATGAAAGGTATTGTATCATGTTACCTTTTACAGCACCAAGGGACAGTTACATATACATTGCAATGTTAGTGTGGATGAATCAACTTACCGAGCTCTTTCATCCACGAACTCAGCATCCCCACAAAGCTGGCCAACACATTTCCTCCATTTAGTGACGCCGCCACAGCCAAGTAGGAGTTACTAAAGTAGGGGAAGTAGGAGACGGAGGAGGCGGGCTCAGGGACGTGTGGAGGCGTGAAGTCCTCTGGCATGGCGTACGTCAGCTGTGCTGAGGTACTGATGTTGAGAACTGTAAAGGAAGGAGGACAAAGGTGGTTTGCGGCGTCGAACGAACGACGCGGGAGACGAGCGCACAAACGACCACCCCCCCCTTCCCCCTCCGAGAGGACGCCCCCTCCGACCCCTTCACCTGCGTCTGTCCCGTCCGTCATGCAGGAGTAGACGGAGCACTGGAAGTCTCCCAGAGCTGCCCCGACCCGCGTGTGGGCAGGGATGCCATGCCACTCGGAGCACGTCTGCCCAGCCAAGCTTCCAGACTCCACACACTCAGGGAGCAGGTGCACAGGGAAATTAGCATTCTTCAGACTACAGCATGCACACACAGATATCCATGTTAGTTCCATTGATACACACAATTATATACGTATTAAAATGTCATCTTTAGGACTTGGATGCAAGGGCGTTGTCACATTGAAATATATGACTCGTTTGCTGTAGTAGCTGTCACCATGCATATATTAATGCTAGTACAAAAGCATGATATTAGTCCCACTCAGAACATACTCACATGTCCCTGTTCCACTGGTTGGTGGCAGTGTTGAAGTAGCCCCAGCTGGCAGCATTCTGTGCTGTCATCACACATCTCTCCAAACCACACAGCATAGACACCACATAGTCATGGATGGTTCCTGTCACTGTGAGGTCAGCCAGGAACTCAGGCCTGCATCCAAACACAACAAGCATATTCATAGGGTGTATAAATTAATGTGTGGGGGGTATATGGATAGGTAGGCAGGTGTATTATATTGGTTTATGTTAATCAGATTATGTTTGCCTGTATGCATACCTGTGTCTCATGTACCAAAAGATTGTGGCACAACCAAAACCTGTGGCTAGGCTGAGATGGGAGTCTGGGGCAGGGAGAGTGGCTAGGAAATCACTGTTACATCTCCCATCCTGCCAGGTGATCAGCTGACTGGTGTCTCTGGCTCTGAAGTGGTTTCCACTGGACCAGTCACAGCCTGGCAAGTGGTATTCAGAATGTTGACATACAATAATAAATACAAAAAATAAAGAAATTCAACAAATAGGACAAAACATTGTCTTGGTACCTGATTTTGCTTTCCAAAACACAACTCCATGCATTTGTCCTGACACCCCAATCATAATAACATCCTTGAGTTTATTTCCAGGTAAAGAAGCGATGCACTTATTCAAAACGTTTATTATTTGTCCAGTGTCCTGCTCTTTGACCTGCATAATAAGGAAACAGATTCGTGTTTTTTTTTTTAAGAAAACATATTGGCTAGAGCAACATATGCTACATACAGTCACATACGTTTGATCCACCGTTAGCAACGATGTCTGCCTTGGTTGGCAAACTGGAGTTCTCCAAAACGGCTTTAGAAGTTAAGTCGAGTAAAACGGCCTTGATGGAAGTTGTTCCTATATCTATACCGAGTACATACTTCCCCATAGTGACTTCAGTGTAATATTTGGTCACTTAGGCAAACAAATGTGTAAATAAAATGTTGGGTAACGTTAGACTGTATTTTGGAAACAGACGGACACCGTAGCTAAGACCAAAGGTCATCTGGAAGTAGTTTATATTATCACAATAACTTATTGAATAAGTTAGGGAACGCGAGTAACTAAATAAAAAGTAAAATAAATACAATGACAACACAGATATACAGCATCAAAAATACGCAGCAATGTATTTCATATTAAGAAGTCCAATAATCAAACTCGTGTACAATAATGCCCATCATGCATTTCGTGCAAAATGGCCGACTCAGTCTGACAGAAATCCCGATTAAGCTTTTAGCTAAATTAATTTTACATCTCTAAATTACATTCCTTTTGTTTATATTAGGCAAATTACCAACTCGTCGATATACAAGCTATGTACGTTTGAATGATCGTAGAGGAAATCATAACGTTACGATATACACTCTTCTAGACACAAGGTGAGTAGCTAGCTGTTAGCTGCAAAGTATTACATCGTGCAAACTCGCTGCTTAGCTTGCCTTATTACACGGCAAAACAACAGTTTTGCAGCATGGCATCGGTATTGTCAGTAACTATATTCCCTTTCTTTGATTGTCAGTGGAAGCAGTCTTTGACACGCTCGCTGCGAGTATCGTACAGACATGGCTTCTGTGATGGCGAAACGAGAAGGACCACAATTCATAAGCGAGATTGCTGTGAGGGGCAACGCCGCGGTTCTGGACTACTGTCGTACATCTGTGTCAGCTCTGTCTGGGGCAACAGCAGGAATTCTTGGCTTAACTGGGCTCTACGGCTTCGTCTTTTATTTACTCGCGTCGTTTCTACTATCCCTTCTACTCATCCTCAAGGCCGGTCGTCGGTGGAACAAGTGCTTCAAATCTCGGCGACTCCTCTTTACCGGGGGCCTTGTTGGGGGTCTTTTTACCTACATCCTATTTTGGACTTTCCTCTACGGAATGGTGCATGTATACTAAAATGTAATGCTTGTATTTGTGACTCAATGTTTGTTAATGATCATAGATGTATTGTCTAATATCTAACACCCCTGTTTATGTCCAATGACCATTGCTTTATGGTTTGATTTTACACACTTATCAAATGAAACATTAGCCTGCTTTTCCTCTTGCACTGAACTTATAAACTGTGTGACCTTAACTTATTATACATTGTAATTGTTTCTCAGCTCTGTCAATTTAATGGGGCCATTGTACTTAACATCTAGAATTTGAGACTAATGAAAACATCCGTATAGATTATTTTAAGCAGCCACTGAGGTGATATTCTTGCTGACAAGCCAGGTAGTTAAGAACTGCAACTGGGATAATTTTGACCAAATTGTACTAAATAAAAAAAGACAATACAACTATGTGCATTTATTGATCATCTGCTCAGCTGTGTACATTTTTACTAGGGAACACAAATTCTACTGGAAAGGATAAAGAAAAAGTCCCAGAGTTATGAAATAATAGAATGTGCTTCTCCATTTTGAATGCTGAATTACAACGGGACTTTATAAGGATTTACTGTATATGTAAACATCTCAGCCCGGCTTTTCTGGTCCAACAGACGTCGACAACATGTCAAGATTCACTCTACTTTCAACTGAACACATGCAATAAACAAATCCCTTCTGAACAGAAACGGCGCTTTGTTCTCTGATTTGGCTTTAATCATGTCAGCCTAGTGCAGGGCATTTCTACACTGTGCCAGCTCACAGCGTTGTTCAACCAGGGCATGCGTGACCTCCGAGGTGTGCAAGCAGCCCTTTATGGCTGGTGGGAGTCAGTCAACGTCATCTCACCCTTCCTTGTATTCACATAACCAGATCTAGCTTTCTGGATGATGATGCAGCAGCTTTTCAATCAATCAAAGAAGAACTGGTTAACTTCGTGGGGAGAAAGTGATATGATGCTTTGTCTCTGCGGTTCGAGGAGGGAGAACAGCAGAGTAGCGTTGGCCTGTGTTTCTCGGACAGGTAGGCCCCCGTTTCTCCACTGCCTGGGGATTCTCCTCAGACTGAGGCATTGTGGACGCATCGGTTGGCTCCTGTCCCTCTGCTTTCTGTGTGGACGGAGAAAGGTTTGTGACGGCGTGTTGATTGGCTGCTTTCCTGTGTCGTTTGTCTCGGTGCGTCGTCTTGTCATCTCGGTGCTTTGAGCCCCGGTCTTTTCTACAGGACAGACAACGTTTATTAAGGTCTTCCCAATACTGTCATTTTCACTTTACATTGAACGTATCAGAGAACTCTTACTTGATTATTTCAAATTTCTTCTCACGGTAGTAGGAACTTGTGTTCATCATGTACAGAAGTATCATGTCACATGCGAAGGCTCCCTGAAACAAATCGACATCAGACAAGGCCACAGCTTTTGGAACTGGATTGTGATCATGATGAGTCAAGAGTAACTTTGTTGTCTGTTGTAATTACATAATCAGCCTTAAAAGGAACATATAATCATTACCATCTAGTGGAGACAGACTATACCACACCCATGAGGATTGAACAGAATGCTAATTCTAGATACAATTGAATATATGGATTTCAATATCTAGACTAGAACTTACTGCACCCATCAAAGCAATCGCAGATCCAATGGCAATTAATGTAGGCACAATGTTGAATTTTCCAGCCTGAAAAACAAAGACTTTCAAATGATCAGGACTGCTATATTACTAATGGAGACACATTGTAATAGAAATAATACAAGTCACTGACATACCCGTCCACTGATCATGATATCGAAGCGAATTCCATACACTTTATACAAGGTTCGATAGTCCTCCCCGGCTTCATCTTTAAAATATCTGGCATGTCTGGAAAACATACAACAACACCAACTGAGGACTTCCAACACTTAAGGATCGGTTTGGGTTGAAACACACCAGCTTCAAACCTATTTCCCAGTGCATCTCTTACAGAGTTTCATTCAATGTAGCATCTTTGTGGGGATATGTACCTGAAGTTGTACCCGGATATGGCTGCGTTGTTTAAGCTCAAGTCCAAACGGACAAAGTTGTATTCGGGGTTACACTGCGAGTAGTCCTTGTCCAAGTCACAGTTCCACTCAATCTGAATTCCAATTGACCCACCCTAAAAGAAAAGTCAAGAATTCACTAACAGAACTGCGCTTACCTTGGGTTGCTTTTTGGCCAACGATGACTTGTGGTTTCAATTTACCTTCACAGCCATGTCCTGGAAGCTATTTCCTGTTAAGCTGACTACATCACCGAGGCGAAAGATGGGGCAGTAAGGATGATCGACTTTATCATAGAGGCATCTCTTCAGATAGGTGTCATCATTGGTGTCAAGGACATTTGATCTAAACAGAGCACAGAGGGACAAGAGAATCTGTAGGTTGAACCTGATCCTATTGCTGTGCAGTCACTCTGCTAACCTCTAGCCACCAGTATCATTCCGAGTCATTATGAGCAACAACATGAAACCCATAACATTACTAGAACGTCCTTACTTAACCCCAGGGGCGTAGCCACGTGGTGGCCAGGGGGGGCCACGGCCACCATTGGTCAGAGAATGGCCACCCTGCCGGCCCCCCCAACTTCACAAAAGATGCTATTTTTTTTTTTTAACCCTCCTGAACAGAAACGGTATAAAGCTGAAAAAATGCATTAGTATTTATTTTTATAAAGTCGTCTTATATTGTCATTTGTCACTTACGCTACAAGCCCCATATTCGCAACATGTTGGGCCACGCCCCCATCAACAGTGCAAGACGCAAACCAACGTACCTGCATTCTGACAGCGCTTCAATAGGAGACTAGCAGCTAACCACTGGATACTGTTAGAAAACTGCTGCTCTGAGTGATGCAGTGTGTGAGTTTTAAAATAATAGTTTTTGACAATCAAGTGCCACCCCAAATAAAAGACTGGCCAGAGCTGGCCCCCCCAGAAATAATGTCCTGGCTACGCCCCTGCTTAACCCTTGTGCTGCCTTCAGGTCACATGACCCAAAGGTTCATAACGAACCATCGTTGTGTTTACCCAATACAAAAACAAATACAAATAATTTTCTTTTAACCTTTGCAATGTGGGGGGTCTGAGACAGCCCAACGGTTAAAAGAAAATGCTTCACTTTGTTTTTGTATGCGGTAAAGTTGTCGCAATAGGACGGTGGGTCACAATGACTGATGGGTCAGAATGACCCGAAGATAACACAAGGGTTAAAGCATGAATAAGCTTTGGTTAGACATCTGACTGCTTTTCTGTCAAACAGACCAAGAACTCGGTCAGTGTTCCAGTTGACTGTGCCTGCAGCAACAGCAACAGTGACGTGAGAGCACACAGGCTGATCTGACACCTGTCCAGGGCAGTGCCTGCTGTCAAGGACATCTCAGATGACCGCCTCACTGTCTCACTGAGCACACAGCAGCACAGGCTGGGGGGGGTTGACTTAAAAATAGAAGGGGATCTGTACCCTAACAGCTATTCAATGCCGTTTTTAGAGCAGACAAACCCCCCTCTCTCTTCTCTTACTCGCCCATAGAGTGTGCAACATGTCGTTGTGTCTCTGGAGATTTCCCCCCACTTAAAACCTCTCACAGCCACTTACTTGGAGAATTCAAATTTAGGAAACCTGATGAAGTTCTTGACGTAGACGGTGAAGTTTTCGGCCACGGCTAGGGAGGCCTCCCTGAAAACGAGAGAAACAGTAACCCAACCATATCTTGGCCCAAGATACACTTAACAGCAAAGGCTACATTTTGACCTCGCCTTAAGATATGTCCTGGCCCACATTGTGCAGGTTTCAATCTTTCGCTAGGATGCAGACAACCTGTGGTGTGGACAAGTGTGGCCAGGCACACTAAAGACTATTTCTGAAAATCTCCAAATGGATATATTCTCACGATGGTTTCCGTTGGTGCTCAACAGGGCACCAGCCGTGTATCTCACAGGTCCCCGTTTCATTAAAGCAGAACCCAGTCTTTATTCCTGCAAGAAAATGCTGTGGTCATACATTGGAAAGTGGACCTGTTTAGTGGAAGGAGAAATATCATAACAGCCACTTTAAGTCAATTGAAATGGAATAAAGTCTGTGTATTAATACTGTGCATCGTGTAGACTGAGGACAAATGTGACAAAGGAGTGAAATGGTCGTAATTGACAACCCAGTCCTTACCATGGCCTGCTTTCACAGCTTGGCCCTCTTCACAGTCATAATTGTTTACACAAAGGGCGTCTGGCACCTTGGGGCTCTGGAAAGCATAATGCCGGGCTATAATGTTTACACTTGTGAATACCAAGTTTATGTAGTAGTGCACAGTGGGTCCTCGCTGACAGTGGTATGAACTATATAGCTACACAACAGCTCTATCTATCTCTATCTACTGAGATAACCAAACAAGGAGACTGTCAGAATCGTGTCAACGAGGGGGGAGTCAGATGGCTGAGCGGTTAGGGAATCGGGCTATTAATCAGAAGGTTGCCGGTTTGATTCCCTGCAGGCCGAATGACGTTGTGTCCTTGGGCAAGTCACTTCACCTTACTTGCCTCGGGGGAATGTCCCTGTACTTACTGTAAGTCGCTCTGGATAAGAGCGTCTGCTAAATGATTAAATGTAATGTCAACACGTCTGTGTGCTGTTCCAGCGTTATGTACCTCAAATGACTCGTTTAGTTTGCTTTGCCTTTTATGGTTATCGCTGTTGTCGTCAACTCACCTCGGCACAGAATCCGAGTCTCTGATTTGGGGTCTCTACGTAGTTTGTAACAATGAAGAACACTTGCTCACCCTAAAAACACAACAACAAGCACACACATACATAGATCATCCATAAGTAGAGTTCAGTTAAGGATTTGTAGCCGTGAAAGTGTTCCCATTTAGCCTGTCACTAAGTATGCGAATGATGAATTTTACTACCAACATTGGCCAGCCAAAGTGTAAATGAGTTACATTCATCAGAGCATTGGGGAGAACGGACATCTTTTTGATCCAACAGAATGGACTGAATGCTGCGACAGAAGAGTCAACGCTGACACAATTGTTTAGAGACTCCTACCATAGTATGTGATGTAGTGGACAAGGAAACCGAAAACAAGGGGTTAACAATTGGGGGGTTGGAAACCTCTCACCTGCGGTGGCATGACATAATCCTCTGCACCCCAAAGTTGAAGTCCAGAGACTGAGTTGTTGGTCAAGGCAACACCTTTGAGTTTGGTGATGACTGAACTCTGGCAAGTATCTTCCTTCTCTTGGTATCCTTTCCTAACCACAAACACCCATCTGAGAAAGGAGAAATAAAAAAAGAGGTTTATGAAAGATATAAAACCCCTTTCTTTGAATTGTGTCTTGTAGATTCTCTGTGTACAGAGTAGGCTATATAGAAGATCAAACTACAACGACATTGATGCAATGTAAACTTCATATGCTGTTTGATGTGTAAGAGCAAGTTTGGTTTAGGGTTAGTAGATGATCTAATGTGTCAAAATAGTTACCATTTACTTGTGAAATAATCTACAGATGGACTACCAAATAAGTTTTCAAAATAACGCATGAAATATTGTAGGTACAGCCTAACGAAGAGAATGACAAGTATGCAAGTGCCATGTATCAAATGGGCCAACTGCTTAATACACTTGTGTCGATGGCATTCAAACATCAACTGGGCCATTAGCTAACGTTTTTCTTGTAATTATCATTAGCTTGATGAAAGACTAACGAGGTAACTTTCAGAATCTAATAGACAAGATTTCACATTTCCTTGAGGGAGTTGTAGGCACGCTTCAAGTAGCGTGCCTTAATTGGAGTCAATTAATCATTTTACAACGCCACAAAAAATATTCTAACTGCATTTGTCAGTAATTAAGCCACAGTTATAACAATAACAGGACAAATCACAAATATTGTGAAATGTATTTAATATAATATAAATAATAATATAAATATCATGACCATAATTTGTAGCAAGTTTGTTGAGGGTGTTATGGCATCCAGCTAACACGAGGACGACCCAAATTTCGAAACATTTGGGCAAGGTTAAACGACGAGAAGACAAAGACGCGCTTGACAATTTAATACTGGACGGACCTAAAGCAATTGTATAGACCCTAAACTAGATAATTTCTACTGTAATAAATCTAACTACGGCTCAACGGGCTATGCATCGAAATAGTTACACCTTACCCGATTAAGTATCCCAGTATGGCCAATTGATAGAGTCTAAATAATATTCCAACTTTCTTATTTTCGGCGATAACATATTTTTCTGTCTTGTAATTCAGGAGAGAGAAAAAAAACATTCCCACAGCAGGTCCAGCCATTCCACTTGCTACAACGCCCGGTGACAGCGTGTGCTAAACTGAACAGTGAGCAGAGCGGCCAAACTTATTTGTCCAGTTCCAAATACGCGCTGCCTAAATGTTGAAACAATTGAAACAAAGGTTGCACGTTTATAGTGAAGACTGTATTTGAACTGCTGAGAAACTAGGTGAAAATGTTAAATAACAAATAACTTTCTCGTGGTTTAACCCTATAGGCCTACGTGACATTTATTTGCAGGAATTAACGTGTGCCCCTCATCTGTCGCCTTGAAACGAAGAGCTTGTGAAGTCAGATCAGGACTTCTTATCAGGCTTATTTTTCATTCATTTATTTTGGGATACTTAACACAAGACCCTTAGCCTACACCTCAGTTGAAATAGAACATTTACTGATGACTGACAGTAAAGTAAAAATAGTCTCCGCTACCCGACACTCCCTGGTGGGCTACGTCTTCTCTGGGAGTTGTAAGGGCTATTCTTGAGGCTACTTACATTTGACCACGGAATGGAACTGTCTCAGTCTGTGAATCTGTTATCTCCTTTTTTTCTCCAATTCCTCGTCTAATTGCCTGAAAGGCAAGTTCACCACACTATGACTTATGACACTATGATTATTTTTATGTAACAGATCATCTACACAGAATATCAAAGACAATTACATTTACAATAAATCAGGTGGCTGAGCGGTTAGGGAATCGGGCTAGTAATCTGAAGGTTGCCAGTTCGATTCCCAGCCGTGCGAAATGACGTTGTGTCCTTGGGCAAGGCACTTCACCCAACTTGCCTCGGGGGAATGTCCCTGTACTTACTGTAAGTCGCTCTGGATAAGAGCGTCTGCTAAATGACTAAATGTAAATTAAAAACGTTATTGTAGGCTATATTATGTTTTATGATTGTACCTTTTACTAGGCGTATAGCCTACAAACACCCATCTGAGAAAGGAGAAATAAAAAAAGGTTTATAAAAGGTATAAAAAACCTTTCTTTGAATAGTCTTGTAGATTCTCTGTGTACAGAGTAGGCTATATAGAAGATCAAACTACAACAACATTGATACAATGTAAAGTTCTTGTAGGGCTTTGAGTGCATGGCACATTGCAAATACATTTTAGGCTGTTATCTAACAACGTTTAGATTTTTGTAATATATTTATTATTTCTGTCACAAATGAAAACGCTTCAGTTGTAAGAAAATGGAATTTGTATTTTCTAAGTCTATACAGTTAAGTAACCTAGGTTAAGTATAGAAACAAAGATAAATAAAATATCCCCATGAATGCAACCTAGTTAGTGTGAGTAGGTAAATATATTGACATGCATCATACAAAATGCATAGCCATTGCATTAATATAGGTATCTGCAGAATAGGTAATTAGTAACCTTATTACTGTGGCTACTGGTGGAATACAAAGCTAATTAAATTGTAAGTTCAAATAATATTCCAATGTGTATTAGATAGTGTAAAATAGGTAATAGATATCACTATTCTATTGCCTTTGCAGTTGGCCCAAATGCATTCTACTAAAACAGGCTCATACTGCAATTGCCAATCATGTATATTCTGACCTCAATTTGTTATAATCAACATTACACTGACAAAACTGTCAAAATGTGGTCCTGTCAAGTCTGCGGAAGGCATTAAGAGTATCCCAAAATACTTGTATTTGTTCTCTTCTAAACACATCAATTGTCTGTATTGGATCGTGGAAGAAGTAGGCCAAGTTCAAGTTACATAAGGATAGACAAATGCTACAAATTGAGTAGGATGTCAATTTAATGGCAACAATTCTGTGAATACTACTTTTGAGTAGCATGTGTTGAAAAATGTCAAAGGATAAAATAACTAAATTGTGACAAAGCAAAAGGAGATAACAGTTAACATCTTTATTTTAACAATATTGCTTCAATTATATAAAAAGAACAGATTAAGGAATAAGAAAATTGGTAACAGAAACATTGGTGGTTTGGACATTTACTGCCCTCCTCTGAGACGAAGGACTAGATGGAGGGTGGACTCTTTCTGGATGTTGTAGTCTGACAGGGTGCGGCCATCTTCCAGCTGCTTGCCGGCAAAGATCAACCTCTGCTGGTCTGGGGGAATGCCTTCTTTGTCCTGGATCTTTGCCTTGACGTTCTCAATGGTGTCGCTTGGCTCAACCTCGAGTGTGATGGTCTTGCCAGTGAGGGTCTTCACGAAGATTTGCATGCCTCCTCTGAGACGAAGGACAAGATGGAGGGTGGACTTCTTTCTGGATGTTGTAGTCTGACAGGGTGCGGCCATCTTCCAGCTGCTTGCCGGCAAAGATCAACCTCTGCTGGTCTGGGGGAATGCCTTCTTTGTCCTGGATCTTGGCCTTGACGTTCTCAATGGTGTCGCTTGGCTCAACCTCGAGTGTGATGGTCTTGCCAGTGAGGGTCTTCACGAAGATTTGCATGCCTCCCCTGAGACGAAGGACAAGATGGAGGGTGGACTTCTTTCTGGATGTTGTAGTCTGACAGGGTGCGGCCATCTTCCAGCTGCTTGCCGGCAAAGATCAACCTCTGCTGGTCTGGGGGAATGCCTTCTTTGTCCTGGATCTTTGCCTTGACGTTCTCAATGGTGTCGCTTGGCTCAACCTCGAGTGTGATGGTCTTGCCAGTGAGGGTCTTCACGAAGATTTGCATGCCTCCCCTGAGACGAAGGACAAGATGGAGGGTGGATTCTTTCTGGATGTTGTAGTCTGACAGGGTGCGGCCATCTTCCAGCTGCTTGCCGGCAAAGATCAACCTCTGCTGGTCTGGGGGAATGCCTTCTTTGTCCTGGATCTTGGCCTTGACGTTCTCAATGGTGTCGCTTGGCTCAACCTCGAGTGTGATGGTCTTGCCAGTGAGGGTCTTCACGAAGATTTGCATGCCTCCCCTGAGACGAAGGACAAGATGGAGGGTGGACTCTTTCTGGATGTTGTAGTCTGACAGGGTGCGGCCATCTTCCAGCTGCTTGCCAGCAAAGATCAACCTCTGCTGGTCTGGGGGAATGCCTTCTTTGTCCTGGATCTTGGCCTTGACGTTCTCAATGGTGTCGCTTGGCTCAACCTCGAGTGTGATGGTCTTGCCAGTGAGGGTCTTCACGAAGATTTGCATGCCTCCCCTGAGACGAAGGACAAGATGGAGGGTGGATTCTTTCTGGATGTTGTAGTCTGACAGGGTGCGGCCATCTTCCAGCTGCTTGCCGGCAAAGATCAACCTCTGCTGGTCTGGGGGAATGCCTTCTTTGTCCTGGATCTTGGCCTTGACGTTCTCAATGGTGTCGCTTGGCTCAACCTCGAGTGTGATGGTCTTGCCAGTGAGGGTCTTCACGAAGATTTGCATGCCTCCCCTGAGACGAAGGACAAGATGGAGGGTGGACTCTTTCTGGATGTTGTAGTCTGACAGGGTGCGGCCATCTTCCAGCTGCTTGCCGGCAAAGATCAACCTCTGCTGGTCTGGGGGAATGCCTTCTTTGTCCTGGATCTTGGCCTTGACGTTCTCAATGGTGTCGCTTGGCTCAACCTCGAGTGTGATGGTCTTGCCAGTGAGGGTCTTCACGAAGATTTGCATGCCTCCCCTGAGACGAAGGACAAGATGGAGGGTGGACTTCTTTCTGGATGTTGTAGTCTGACAGGGTGCGGCCATCTTCCAGCTGCTTGCCGGCAAAGATCAACCTCTGCTGGTCTGGGGGAATGCCTTCTTTGTCCTGGATCTTGGCCTTGACGTTCTCAATGGTGTCGCTTGGCTCAACCTCGAGTGTGATGGTCTTGCCAGTGAGGGTCTTCACGAAGATTTGCATGCCTCCCCTGAGACGAAGGACAAGATGGAGGGTGGACTCTTTCTGGATGTTGTAGTCTGACAGGGTGCGGCCATCTTCCAGCTGCTTGCCGGCAAAGATCAACCTCTGCTGGTCTGGGGGAATGCCTTCTTTGTCCTGGATCTTGGCCTTGACGTTCTCAATGGTGTCGCTTGGCTCAACCTCGAGTGTGATGGTCTTGCCAGTGAGGGTCTTCACGAAGATTTGCATGCCTCCCCTGAGACGAAGGACAAGATGGAGGGTGGACTCTTTCTGGATGTTGTAGTCTGACAGGGTGCGGCCATCTTCCAGCTGCTTGCCGGCAAAGATCAACCTCTGTTGGTCTGGGGGAATGCCTTCTTTGTCCTGGATCTTGGCCTTGACGTTCTCAATGGTGTCGCTTGGCTCAACCTCAAGTGTGATGGTCTTGCCAGTGAGGGTCTTAACAAAGATCTGCATGTCTATACCTAAACACAAAATGAGCATTCATTAAAATAAATTCATCTCAAAACAATGTGGTTGGCATCACAATGCTCCAAAAAGCGATTATCAAATGTATTACATTGGGCTAAATAAAGACAAACCTATGAAGAAATGCCGACATTGTAGGCTAAACTACAAAATATGTTATCCAGCACAAGCGCCATTTTAGACATCCAAGCTAGCTACCAGCCTATGGCTACCACCACCGTGTTATTCGCACTGCACTTTGTACAGCTAATGGAGGGTTAGCGTTAGCATGACTACGCATTAGGTAAATAGGCTAAATGTTTGATACGAAACAGCCAACAACTCTACACAAAATAAATAAACGCAACGTTAAGCATCTACAACGTTTAAAAGAGATCGCAGTCTTTATTCGAATTAGTAAAAACATTTCGGCAAGAATTTCATTTGGTCTAACAAGTAGTGAGCTAGTGTACTAGCTAGCTCTAGGCTACTAACGTTACTACAGTATTAGGCTACTTCAGCGTATGTCTAGGTACAATAGCTGGCGTCGAAAGAGACCACCATCAAATAAATCCGACCAAGAATTGTTAATACACTTGATTAAGAATTAGTATATTCTTAAACGGGAATAAAACTACTTACTGTAAGTTGAGTACGATCTGATACAATTTCGTTGTGTTTTCAGCTTCTCTTACCCTACTAACGACAGGGTGGTGAGATATATACTAAGCGGATGTGGTGACGTACGTTGCAATATCCATCCGCTTCTGAAAACAGTGCGTGTACTCTGATTATTTATTTCAGTTTATAAAAAAACGATATAATCTAATACAGCCCCATAACCACTTTCACATACATAATTTGATCCATTAAATCGATCCTAACACGTATAAGATACATAAATAAATAAAAATTAACCTTAAAGTTTGTGGCGGAGTGATTTGTAGTGCGATGTCCCCAGAATGTGCTAGAACGACTAAGACCATGAGCACACTTCCAAGTGTCTGATTGGACGCTGAATGTTATTTGTTTGGATAGCGATTGGCTGGTTTCGTATCACCATGTTGGACGTTTAACCTTTCATTGCCAACTGTATCTAGTTAGTGAAAAAGAAAGATAACATTTGTTTACTCTTATTTTACCTTGCCTTTAAAACATAAGGTATTTTCTAGTTGATAACCTTAAGAAGGCATTTTCCTTACAGTGGACCCATTGGCAACAACTAGTAGAGCCATAAGTACATCAACAAACGTGCCAGGCAACAGATGGACACGTGTTTCCAAAACATATGCTACCAGCTGCTTTGTCTGCAGGCAGGGGAAAGTAGGTCATGCTAAAGAAACCTGATATGTAAGCTCCTTGCCATTTTATACTCTGTAACTTGTAGCAACTCAAACTGAATGTAGTCGGTGTTTTAAAAACGTTTTTCATAATGTAAATATTCTGTTTTTGATAAAAAAATTATCTGTAATGCCTACCACAATAACTTTATTGGAAAATAACAGGTTGAAATATGAAACAACATTCGATTTGGGAGGTTTTGTTTTTTTATGTTGATTATAAAGATGATCATTTTGATAATGTGTAGCATTTTAAGATCCTGGTTTTAACACCAATCTTCTCAAGCTAAATGCATTAGTATGATTCGAATCCCCTCGGTGGCCTGTGATACATTCTCAATTTTCTGAAGTTCCAGTCATCTCTTACCAAACAAGGGGAGATTGGGAAATACAGTGCCCTCTGGTCTGCTTGTCAGACTGCACCGTCATCCTATGAAAAGATTAACATTGGGTAGGTCAGGGCTGTGGGATGAATTCCCCAGGCAGGAAAAACAGCAGGCGCCAGATAATCCAGATAACCTGGTAGAGCCAGTTTTATTCCAGTGGGTTTGTACAAAAATAATCTAGTATGTACAATGATTTCTGTGTAAACATAGTTTATTGCCACATAGTTCATAGACAGATGGTGTGGGACAGGGACTACATGGGTAGTCTGGTGAACAAGCAGTTAAATTATTTATAGTCAAACTGATTAGGCTTATAGTTTAAATGTGTCCACCACGGGACCGAGTGTACTTGTAAAATTGCTCCTCATTTGAGACCCTCATTGCCTTGATACATTTGACTGATGGTAAAAAAATTCATACGATAGAAGTGCCACTGTATTTCCTATTTCCTGAGTGGTCACAGTTTAGGCAACAGTATTCGCATGCTGATATGCACTGTAGCTTGATCATGTGACAAGCGCATGATATCCACGTCGGTCTTGAGTGGGTTGAGCCTCAGTGGAATGTGTTTGTACCAATACATCTGCTGTACTTTGCACCAGCTGTTTATTATAAGGCGTGAGTGTCCCACAAACAACTTTGCTGTATATAAAAGCCCCTTTTAAGCAGCTGTGAGGACAACATGAAAATGAATGTGTAAAGAACAAATGGTTGATTTGGTAACCCAATCAAGTATGACACAAACGTGTTGTCCACAACGGGAGAGAATAATCATACTGTTTTGGTTAGATCCAGGGTTCTGCCAACTGTTGGATACAAAGATTGTTTTGAAAACAGTAGGCTACGCAAGTTTCTGTCGGGGCAAATGACCAATACCAATGCCTGGTGTGGGTGGGTGGGACTTGTCTGGCAACATTATATTGCTCTAGTCTAGCACAAACGGTATTAAGGTGTGGCAGTTTCACAAGTCATTCAATGCGTCAACAAGCTAATGGTTGAACTGTCACTAACCGTAGGGCCTTTCACAGATACTTTTGATCATATAACTGGAATAGTTCAAACGTTTCCCGCTTTTGAGTTCGTCGAAACGGAACGATGGCAAAAGGCGTACAGTTACCATATTAAATCCAATGTGCCCTGTCTAAAGTTGATCGCCTACTGTAATGTTTTTCCATACACGATGGAGAAAGCTCGTATAAAGCATACAGGAGGATGTCATTGTGGGGCTGTAAGATTTGAAGTCTGGAATTCTCCAGACATCATAGTTTTCGATTGCAAGTATGACTGTCTTAAAATAATGACTCCAACATTCCCGTGACATTTTCATGCCAATAGTAATTTTAACTACTTATTAATTCTTATTTAAACATGAGGAAATTATGACTTAGGAGCCATGTTTTTTTTCCCTACAGCTGTAGCATTTGTACAAAAAAGCAGAACCGTCATTTTATTGTGGCTAAACAATACTTCACACTCTTACAGGTAAAATACAAATTTAAACGATACTAGAAAATGCCTTAATATTGAATGTATTGTATATTAAAAAAAAAGTATTGTTATTAATAAACTAACCAATGGGTCCTATTTATTACAGGGTTTGGATTGTTTGACCACATACACATTTAACACCCACACTGCCAAGCACACATTTTGCAGTATATGTGGAGTTCAGAGTTTCTATACCCCACGCTCCAATCCAGATGGCTATGGTAAGAACCACTTACAACTAAGCATGGGAGGAAGATACACAGTGTGTTTGTTTTCTAATATTATACAGGAACTCCTCCTTTGTTTGTAACTGTTGATTGGATCAGTCATGTATAATGTTGTTAACTTTGTTTCTGTGTGTTCTGATGTGCTGAATGTTATCTCCAGGTATAGCTCCACACTGTCTGGATCCTGGAACTGTCTGCAGTGTGACAGTCAGAGAGGTTCTGTGGTGAGAACTGGGAGGAGAGCATGCAAAGTCACAAGACTATCAGGGGCATGTCCAAACCTGTACAAGACAGCACTCATGATTGAGAAAGACGTAAATCTAGCTTTATTTCCTATTATTATACATAGCAATGACAACATTTGTATTTCTGTTATAATTTTGAAGAAATATAAACTTTATTGATAATTATGACTGATTTATTGTCTGCAAATTTCAAGTTAGTATTTGACCCCTTGTAGTTAGGGCTTAATAACAATATATTAATGTCTAGAAAGAAAAAAACTCAGTGCAAACAGATTTAAGATTGTCATTACATTCTAACTCATACATTCTAGTCATTTGGCAAATACTGTCAATCAAGTGACTTACAACCAGTGCATAAAATGTGTGAGGCAATGATACAGCAGATCGTAATAGATCTTTAATATATCTTCACATGTTTTGGTTCTTGTGGGATGACGTTGAATGTGTTGACAAGCATGTAGCGCGAGAACAGAATGTACAGGTGACGAAACCACAGGAGTTGGGTGCGGTGACATAACATGGCCCTCTGAAGAAAGTAGAGAAAATGGGTTGTTACGTACAGATTTATCATACTGTTGTCCAACATAATGTCGCTTGACAGCAGTGTTGTTGAGGACATTTTCCTGATTATTTGCTGTATGAATGCTTTTTTGTTTCTATAGGTTGTTAGAGCAACAGGTTTTACAAGCAAAGACATTCTGTTCACTATAAATGCTTGAATCCCATCCAAACAAATGGGCACGGAAATCACATTTAGCTCACAACTTGTGTATGCACTTTCTTCAGCTTGGCTAAGCTATCTGAATATTTATAACAGCATTAGAGACATAGCAACATGTGCTTGAAATGCATGGCCCTAATAGTAGGAGGTGTATTTAGTAGCGGCTAAACAATGTCTATTTGGAGTAGGGTGGTGTATGCTTACAGGCTCACCTTGGCTTGCTGGTACCCCTGGGAGCCAATGATGCAGCAGAGCTGAGAGGGGAGGAGCCAGCTGATAGGGATGTCCATGAAGGAAAGGTACTTCCTGAGCATGCCAACAGTCAACAGGGACAGGACACGGCAATCTGGGAGGGACCAGAGAGACCCAATGAACTTCAATGCCATTCAGTTTGACACAATGTCATCCACTAACTGGGCTATTCATTAACGATCAAAGAGCAGATCGTACGGTATATCAGTGTAAACAGTTGTTCAGCTTAAGTGAAAACAAATGTTCACTTCCTGTCAATTCAACAATTTTGTGGCTTGTTTGGCATTTCACACCAGATTGTGAGACGAGTGAGATGTCTTAACCCTTGTGTTATCTTCGGGTCATTCTGACACATCAGTCATTGTGACCCACCGTCGTATTGCGACAACTTTACCGCATACAAAAACAAAGTGAAGCATTTTCTTTTAACCGTCGTGCTGTCTCAGACCCCCCACATTGCAAAGGTTAAAATACAATTATTTGTATTTGTTTTTGTATTGGGTAAACACAACGATGGTTCGTTACGAACCTTTGGGTCATGTGACCCGAAGGCTGCACAAGGGTTAAGAGTTGAAGGTAAAATAGGCTTTAGGTAAGCTAAAATGAGTGGGGAGCCACAGTCCAACATAGAATCACATTGTGGCTTATCTCAAGGTAATACCAGATAAGACCCATGTGAGAACTACACGTTAATGTCTAATGAAGTAGTAAGGTTCACCCAGCACTGCTCTGATAGAAGTTGTCACTGAATAATGAGAGCATTGATTGTTAGTAATAGATCGTTTTGTTTGTAATTAAATGCTAGGAAGGGTTTCTTCATTTCATCAAGTGCATAAATAATTCAACTAAGCAAAGTAAATGGTCTAAAGCACGGGTGACTTATATTCAGTGGAATCCCCATATCTGTTCTCAGTTTATCCACAAAATGTAGATGCTACCAAGTCTAAATATGATATTAGCCTGGTGACAAGCCCTTGGAAATCTCATAAAAATGTATAACCACAATGGCCGGGTTTCCCAGATTCGTTAAGAAGCTCTTAACGCCAAGAGCTTCTTAGGAGCGTTCTAAGAGCGTTCTAGAGCGTTCTTAGAACGCTCCTAAGAAGCTCTTAGCAGTTAAGAGCTTCTTAACGAATCTGGGAAACCCGGCCAATATAGTTCTTCAATTCTTGTTATCAAATGTAAGTTGTAGTGTCTCAAACAGGAGATTAGTCACCCTAAAATGGTCATGGACAGAATAGTTTATTTATAGGATAAATGGATGCTGGATGCATCCATTTGCTAGATTATAGATGTGGCAATTAGTGAACTAAGAACTCAGGATTATTGAACATATTCCATAGATTCAGACCGCTTATGCTTTAGATGATAGGGGCCAAGCATGTTAATTGGGTTTTACTGCCACTATCTGACTGAATACAAAACTGGTACAACAATAATTTTCAACAGTAGAGGGCGCTTTTTACTTATGAATGTGACTGCAAGCAACTTGTCAAATATGCGTGAATTAAAACAGCAAATATTATTAAATGTAGTCAATATGGGATTGAAACCCTTTGTGTCAATACAAATAAGGCTGTCACACACAGCATCTTGCACAGATAGATACCCTCTAGTATTTAAAATGAGCTTGATTACATACAATTGTGGGGGGTTTAAACTCACCATCTGGTAATTTCCCAGCAGAAGCAAGATAGCTGTTGGTAAAAGTAAAATGAACAGACCACAAATAAGGTTAAAGGATTTGTTCATGGTATCTGCCTAATGGAATGATGTGCACTGTATAGGATATGATCATCCCAGTGAATATTCCTTGGCCACAGTTCTAGTAGGGTATAGGTAATCCTACGTAAAATATCACAAAAGACATGGCAAATAAGCAGTGGGCAATCAAATACTACAATAAAACAAAAGCAGTGTGGTTGTTGTTACGGACAGATGTCGGAGAGCAAAGTGAGATGTGTGGATGTGCTAAACATCACATCGCAACATTTTGGACAGCAGTTCCACTCTTGTCCTGAGATGAGGACTAGAGATTGGAGGATAGCCAGCTTTAGGCAGTAACAGAGGGGAAGAGAATCCTAAAACACTCGTTAATGAAGACATCTGCTCACTAGAGCTATGCTCTGTATCAGACTAGGCGAAAAGAGAACCCCTTTCTTGTTTTGCGTCAGTCTGATGCAACGGACTTGGCTGGAGTCTGTATCCCAGTGAGATCTTCTAACCATCTCCTCTAGGAGGTGGCTCACTGTGGTTCTCTAAGAGCAGCGGCGGGTGGTGGAGTCTGGATGAGAACGACTTCTCAGAAATGCAACAGATGAATTATGCAAAACCGTCTATGTGTGTGTGATTGAGGACAGAGAGAGTGAGGGAGGGAGAGAGAGAGGGCGTTTGAGGGAAGGGGTGTCGATCTGTGCCAGGATGTTCAGCATGTGGTGTTTGCGCTTTCTAATTATGAAGTCGAGGAATGTAGCACACGTGATTGGATCTTGAGAGCCGGTTCAAGATCCAGGGACAACCACTAACATCATAAACACCGCAATGCCCGATGTTTCCTCAGCACAAAAAGGTTTCAAAACATCGTAAACAACAACACTGTCAAAAAAGGACCTCGTCGACTATTACCTGACAGCCTTGTAGATGGCTGTGTGATTGGCATGGCCGCTCACTCCTCTCCCATCAAATGTCAACACCTGGAACAACAACAAACAAAACTCGAAAACTGATGGATGCAGAAGCTTAAACCCGACATGTGAATACCCATCCTCCAAAGAGAGAAAGCCAATATATCTGGTTAATATGGACTTCTCACATGTGTGTCTGACAGTGGAGAGACTTGGCAGGAGGCAACAGATATTTAAAAGCCTTTTAAATATGGGGGAAAAAGCAGGTCAAAGAAAAAGGGCTTCAGTAAAGGCAGTTTGCAATACCCAGGCTAAATGTACCATGATTATGCCCTTGAAACCAAACATGACGGGCAGCTCCACCCACTTTCTCACTAACCCACAGGACCTGGGGACATGGAGTAGAGCTCTAAAAGAATACAAATAAAAGTGAAGCACGCGTCAAATAACTGACATTTTATCCGTCGTTTGTTTCGTTGGCATCAAATGTCCCCAGACTCCCCAAGTCCAAGACACACATGGGGAACACCGGTGAGAGCGGACGCCGTTTCTCTATGTCTCTGAATATTCCTATTGTTTACAGAAAATGACCCACCTCTTTTCCGAAACAGACAAACATGCAGCGCAAATGACTGTACTTGCATGAGATCTTATGATTGTAGTTCAATTCTAAGAATTCAAAGCTGTCTAGGGAATGGCCTCTTTTTATAGTTGTCAGCATTTCATTCAACCATGAAGGAGACAAGCATGATCCTGCCGCCTGCTATTTGTATCACTGACGACAAACACAGCAGTGGAATATCTCCATGAAACTGTTTGTTCAGTTGAGGGTTACACCTATCCGTCTGAGTGTCCCCCAATTATCTTTCTGAGAGCAGCATGTTTTAGGGTTTTATCAGAGCAAATGGTATGATTAGGGGTTTTGTCTTAGTTGCAACAACAACAAAAAATGATGTCTAGTTTTCAAAATTCCTCTTGGTTAATTTTCTGGAACGTCTCTGTGTGGTTGATACAAATCTCTGAGTAAACATGGAGATATGGGCTCCCATGCCCGGCTGATGTCTGCTGCAGAGACTATGCTACTCGGCCCTGTTTAGATGTCATCTGGGCTGAATACAAAGGATGCCTGACTTTCATGTTCATTATCAACTACCCAGTGCAGCTCAGGAAGACCATTGGAGGAGTAATCCAAAAGTCCAACCAATCCAAATGAACGCTGATAATGGCCGGGAGACTGTGCTGCCAAAATGTAATGGTCAAAGGTCTTCTTCCAGATCAAAAGAAGAATGTCATTGTAACTTTTGTAACGATAGCTGGTTGGATTTAATAAGATACAAGTGTCGATCCTACCATGTTGATGGAATGGTCTGTTATATGCTTCAGGATGAGGGATGATGTCAAGGAAGTGTTCCATTCCACCTTTGGGGAATCTGGGAGTTCTCTAGAAGACAAGAAGAGGGTTGGTACGATGCAAATTAAAATGGGGTTTGAAAGTTACAAAAACGTACATGGATATCACATCAACAGTAAGCAATAAAAGAAAACCTTTCTGGTTATAGAACGACTTGATATTGTGGAATTTGTGTTCCCATAGAAATGATTCAAGATATTATCATAATATCCATTTAATAGACACTTCTCCAAAGCGTTATACAGTACAGAGGGGATTTGAAGTTGAGGATTGCAGCCTCTTGATCTGCAGTAAATCAACTAAGCAAAAGTAAAAGGTCTAAAGCACGGGTGCATCCCAAACCACTGAGCTATACCCTCCCAAAAGGTGAAACACTAAATTTGAATTCTGGGTCTGTGTAATAATGCCTGCATCAATGCATGCTGGGAAGTGTAGAGTTGAGTAGCCGATGGGGCCTTAGCGTCCTGTCCTGCCTGAAAATACAGCCCAGGGTGTTTCAAACATCCATCATAACACAGCTGAAAGTGACCCCACTGTTCATCTCCTCAACACACCATCTATGGAACATCCCTCATTGTCTGAAAAGAAGAAAAAAAAAGGATCATCCTGGATTTTTGTTTTGTTACTCTCACTCACTCTCTCTCTCACCCTCCCCTTTCTCCATCCCCTCCAGAGACATCAAACATTCAAAAGCGAGAGAGGCAGTGAAGCACACAGAGTGATTCAGACACACCAGGGTCAAGGCAGTTCAGTTGAAAACAAAGTCCGGAGGGCTTCATTAGAAAAAGCGGGTGGAGGCAGCTCTCAGAGAGGTTAACCATTGCCGTGCTACATGTTGATCTGAACAAGCCGCCTGAATATAGACTTGGCTGATGCAAGCTGCTGTGAACCCGAAGAACACGTGACGCGGCATCTGTAGAGCGAAAAAGCAGGAGGCAGAGAGAGAGAGAGAGAGAGAGAGAGAGGGGGGGGGGAGAGGGGGGGGGGGAGAGAGAGGGGGGGGGGGGGGAGAGAGGGAGGGAGACAAAGAGGGAGAGAAAGCGAGAGGGTGCCAGTAACAGAGAGTGAGTGCAGGTTGGCGGGGGTTGGGGTGGCGACAAGGACAGAGAGCAATGACATGAAGTCTTGTACATTTAAAAGTAGGGGGGAAAGAGAGAGAGAGAGAGAGAGAGAGAGAGAGAGAGAGGGGCAGGAGCAGGAGCAGGAGCGTGGGGTGAACAGAGGTCGTCCCACCTCCCCCTGGGCTCCTGACAATGGGGCAGTACAGAGGAGCCAGCTCAGGGAAGTGATGGATCAGGACACTAATCAAACGCCTGCCATGGCCGTTGGGGTCAAGCCCGAGGGGTGCATGCATACAACATCTAAAAAAGGCCAGCTTTCCCAATGCAATAGCCCCTGCACAAAGAAATGTCTAGAGGGATAAAACAGGTAGAATTCACAAACAACATCAACGGGAATCCTGTACAGTATCTCTAACTGTGGGTAGTGTCTGTGTTGCAAAGTAACACAGTTACTAGTAGTGACTGGTGGTGTGTGGGCCAAAAATATGATGGGTTGTAAGTGTTATGTGCAAGCCTCTTCTTTAGTGAGAGCCAGATTCTGATTCCCATTGCAACTGTATCTAGGCAGAAGAGGACCGGGATGAACTAAAGAACAACAAACAAAGGACAGATGATCTACCTGACCTTTCTCAAGATGGAGTGTCAGCTTCACCATGGCAACGGTGCCAAACACCCTATAACCTCCACCACCCTCCCATTCTCGCTTTGCAGCATGTGGATGTCTAATTGCTTGCAGGCATCTGTATGCAGTTGTTGAACTTTGCCCCACTAGAGCGGCAGTGTGTAAGTGTCTGTGTGTGTGTGTGCTTGTTTAGTCTGGTCACATGGAGCACCAGGCACAGGAAAGTGCCAAGCTGCCTTCCCCACAGTTGGCTCAGGGCATGCTGGGAAAAGGAGACACCGCTGTTAACTCCTTCACGGCATAATAATCTTATAACACTGATTTAGTAGCCTACTTAAGAGAAACCCAGAACCTTCTCTGGAACGTAGTCGAATCCAGTTACACCTCATTGAAAAGGAGTTATACTAAAACAACAGCCCAGCTTTGATAAACAAGCCCTTGCATCGTATCACTTTGTTTTTCCACTAAACAGGCAGTTTCCAGATGTCCTCGAGTGTTTTGAACTCATTGTGGTGACTGTACTGCCTGTGTCCCTGACATCAGCGGCCAGCAAGGGACCAAACAGGGCCAGAGCTGGCACATCTCACCACTAGTTACTGTCCTTTTCGCTCCAGGCGAATAAATCAGCCGGGGCTATTTTCACTCCAGATCGATGTATAATTAAGCACCATGGGGGGAGGAGCCACTGACTTCTGCTCGCTTTTACCCCCTGCTGGCTTGGAAAAACAAAAATACATTACTCAGATTTAGACCATTGGATCACAGCAAACCGGAATTTCAACTAAGCTCGCTACAAAGTGCAAATGTGTTTTCGTGAAAAACCTCCTGGCTCCGAAATGGGAATAGGCCATGACTAATCTGAAGTGCTATTTATCAGGCTGTTTTGGGGCGAGGGATCGAGAAGCAAACTTGAGAAGAAGTGAATCGTGCAAAATGGAATCATGCACAAAAACAAATGTACTGACGAGCAGCAGAAACTAATCAGAACCTCGGGATTCAGTGATTCGACCGTGCTGAGACAGCCCCAGCAGTAGTGAGACTGCAGCGAGAACGAAAGTCTGCTGGAGCCAAATGAATCATGTCCTTATTGGTGGGAGTCGTTGAACTTGGGCAGAGAGCTCTCACAGTGTGCAAGAGAGTGGATTGCGCTTGTGTCAGTGCAAGTGGAAGAGCAACTGAGCGTGCTCAGATCAGGGCTGATCACAAAGGCCCCATCGTGTACTGGGGCCCCAGAGACTGTCAACACAGCTGTCCCATTCAGTGGGCATTAAGTTCTGACAAGGTCCAACCAGCCTCCATCTGATTTACACAGTCCTAGACTACAGGACAGAGTGGGAACAGCATGCACTATTTCAGATCCACACAAACACTCAGACCAGGGAGAAAAGTCCATTCACTTTGAAGATGCAAGATTTTGTATTTCAAGACGTCACACTTGGCCAAAATCTATCAGATCTTAAATTTGGACAAATTTAAAAATCCATATCAATGTCATGATACAGAATCCCTGAACTTGATGTGAAAAGATATGCAGTTCTATACAAGCTCTTGAACAGCGCATTTTCCAGTGGCAGTGCCAGTGTATTGCAGGTAGACAGATATCCTGAGGCATTAGCAGAGACAAATAAGCCATTTACAGATAATAAACCAATCTGTGGAATACAAATGTCCCTCTTTTCACAGGTGTGTGTGGCCTGTGCAACGTGTGTTATAAATCTTGCGTACACACATGTAACACAAAATTAAGATGAGAAAGTATAGTTAAATGTATTGTTTCAGGTTAGTTTCCTAATTGGATTTGACGTGAATTTAGGCTAATGCGGGGTCGGTTTTCAGGAATAGACTTTGTTCTTTTTTAACGGTGTACGCTCATTTCTTTTCTTTACATTTGTATAAATCTTGCGTCTGCACATGTCGATAATTCTCGGATCACGTCCAGCCGCGAACGTCTGAGTGATCTGAGTCCATCTGTAACACTGTGCGGCAGCACTCCTCCATCCCTGTGTTAGGGCCCGTACAGACAAACAGCCCACTGGGTGTAACAATGTATTTGATGTGTTCCCAAAAACAACTGTTAGGACAAACCCCACCAAGTACGTGTACATCTGCACTTCCTTGGTAGGGAGGAGAGGGAGTATGGAGCCAAACTGCGGACAATCATTTACAGACATTTAAAAAAAAAGAAAGTTTCCTGTGACCTAGTTTAGAGTCTGAAATGTGGAGTGCTCACAGCAGTGGCAAATGCTGTCCAATGGCTGTCGGCTTTCGCAGACAATTGGGTGGGGGTGGGGAAAGAGAGTGAAGGGAGAAAGTACTCTTGCAGAGCGTGTGTGTGTTGGGGGTAGGTGTTGTGATCTTGGTGGGTAGTGTAGGGGTGTGTCTTTGCACAAACTCTGAAATACCCTGTGTGGGTGTGTGTGTAAGGGGGGGGGGGGGGGGGGGGTTGCATAACCTCCTGGAGGGAAAAATGAAAGCCAGTTCAGCACAAATGTAGATAGAGCTGACTCAGATCAAAGTTTAGTCATGTTTTGTGTGCACAAGATGATAAAATGATTACGGAGGTTGAGGAGGAGGTGTTCATGGAGGTTTTATATCACTATTGTGTTTTATGGGATAGACAATCTGGGCAGGCGGTCATCTTAATTCCGAGAGATCCAGGTCAGTGCATGAGTTCACATGCCACTCCTGGCGAGCCACTGTGTAATTTCAGATGCAAACAACCCTGATGTTCTGAGAACCTGAAGAATTTCCTGGTACAGCCACTGGGGGGTTACATTCCACTTTCTCCATAACAGGAGAGTTTTAGAACAGTCCTTCCTGACTCCCTGGCCTACGAAGTCAAGGAGAATGCCAATAGTCAAGAGACAAAGGACTGTAAACCTTCCAGCTGGATCGAGAGCAAAAAAGTAGTAGATCCTCCTAGAACTAAAAAGCCAAATCATGCATGTCTATGTAATTCTACCACAACTATTCCTTAGTTGATTTCTTATTTTGGGTTATCGAAAAATAAATGTGTTTAAAATAGAAAAGCATTAATGGGCAGTTGTGTATTTGGGTGTGTGTGCGCGCGTGGGGTGGTTGGAGGACTTTAGGCATCTCACACAATATCCTACTCAGAAGTACTGCTGTGGTTTCTGGACGATAGTCAGTCATTTAATAACAAAAATCCTTACTTGCGATCAAGTATACAGATGTTGGAGGCTGGTAATCCCAACACACCACAGCTTTCATAAAGTTCTTCTTGACGGTAGGAGCCTTGATTGTAGAAATTCCCTAAATTGTGATTTTAATACGTTTAGTTGACACAATACCACGTGTTAAAATCACATCTGAGAAATGACCAGAATACTAAGCGTCAGTGGGATCTACATAATCACAGATAATATTTCAGAACATTATCATTTCCGATGCATTACGACATTTTAATAAACTAGCTTGCTGGCGAAAGAAAAAATATATTCATTGAAGACTTACCTTTAGATAAACATAATAAGTGAACAGGTATTTTCATTTCCACAAGTCCTAAAATGATTGGTGCAAAAAACATGCATTCATCATCTGGATGTGCAGTAACGATCAGTGCTCTCACATCGACAGCTAAATCACTTGCTTGAGAATCGAGGGGGGATTTCTCTCTACATGAGAGGAATGTCATCAGATGTTTACAGGACTTTGCAAAACTGCTTCTACATCGATTGTAGGTACATTTTATCAAAATAAAATAGGACGACACCACAATAAAAACGACAAAAAGTATATCCATTATTATTGAGCGTTGATGTAAACAATCCGTGTTTTCACAAAGTTCCCAACAGCGATGGTTCCATATTCAGTTGCAGTAAAGTTTCGTAGTAGGCCTAAATCTTAGAAAAATATAATGCCGATTTAGATTTTCAAAATCAGATGAAAATCACAAAAATAAACGTTGTCGAACAGAACACCGTATTTCGTTTCAAAGGGCATTGACAAGTAGGAACCTTTATTTATCATTGGGGAACCTTTTAGTGTCACACTACGTTATCCTTCTTGGTGTAAAATAATAAATACTTATACTAACATTGTTCAGCTTGTTTGGAACATTATGAAATGAACCTTGTTTAAATACCTAAGTAAAATACACACCAAGTAGTCCAACATAATACAATAATGTTAATGGGGATTTATATTTCCATGTAGGAAAATATGCATTGTCCTGCTCGGACCTCGACCGACAAATGTGGTGCAGCCCTCTGTCTGCAACACTAGTCTACAGTCCGTCACTCGAGGATTTACAATCATCTAGATACAATAGATATATCTATTAGTTAAGAATACGTTTTACCTTAAATAGAGTGTTTTTGGAAAATGAGGTGAGTTATTTTTTATTTGGACGTGCTAAAAAGTTATACGTTTGGAAAATAATAATGGTATTGTGCGTACAGACAGTCGAGGCTGAAAATCGCCTTTGCAAGATGGCGACGTGGTTGAGAATTCAAAGGTGAAAATATTGTAGCCAGCAACCTAGCTAATCGTTTCGCGACATTTTTTGCTGCAAGCAAGTAAACAGCTTTGGCATATGTTCATGAAAAAATAAATGGGTTCTCTGAAAATGGGATCAAATCCCAGATTAAATCGAGGAAGAAATTACCCTGTGTTTTGTTAGCTAAGCTAACATTAGCTTGATGCTACACACAGACACTTGGCTACTGCAACAAGCAGGCATGCAAGGTACTGGAAATGCAAAGTAGCAAGCTATTAACTTCTAGAAAAACAGTAACCCGCATCCATCAAAGCACCGTTCAGTGTAGTCATATGTTGGACATATTGTTAAACTGGTGTTTATTGTGTTGTCGAGTATCGCACGACGATTATCTAGCTAGCTATATGCGCTAGTAGATACGAGCTAGATCATAATACATTAATAACATCCGGATTTGCCATTGACATTGTTTTTACACCATGCAGTTCATTCGAAAGCTAAGTCGTTACATCTTCTCCTAGTAGCAGCAAGTCTGGGTTTAGCCTAACTGAAGGATGAAGAATGTATTATCTGTCTGCCTTTATTATATTGTACATCATGGACCAGTATAACTTCCTATTTAGCTTAAACTACACTTCCTTGTAGCCTCATTTAGCCACTGCGCTAATATGTAAATTACCATTTGAGGATCTGTGCTCAGTTTAATACCTCGCAATGTTTCGATAAATATGCTTCTGTCCCGCTAAGGTTGTGGTCATATCAAAGTGAAGGTTTGTGAAGAATCCTTGGATACATGAAAGTCTACCTCCCCCTTTAAAGTTTCTCAATTTACAGAACTACTTCCCGCCGCTTGGACTGAATTACTTTTTTGCTTAAAGTTGCATATTCGTCTATAGGCTTAGACCAAATTGCAAAGGTTATTAACAACAACGCTAAATTGAACGAACTTCAAACGGATAAGAATACATTTAGTCATTTAGCAGACGCTTTTTATCTCATATATGTGGCACGGTTAAACCCCGAATAGAAAGTAATCCCGACCTCCATTAAGACATCCTAATCCATTAGTGACCGATTAATTCACGGCCGTGACAGATCTTGTAATACTGGTATGGGGCCGCACAATCCTCTCATGCTGGTGTGGATGAATGCAACTCAGATGAGTATCATGTCATCGAAGTTACCAACAGTTACATAGACTTCTCTGTCTGTCCCTGCCCAGGTGGTTTGGCTCTCCAGCCATGCCCCAGCTGAACCCCTGATCTCAGCAGCAGCAGCAGGAGCCACGCCGGCCCAGCCCCAGGTTGCAGCCAGGATGTCCAGTAGCTCGGGCTACCCCCCGAGCCAGGGGAGCTTCAGCAGCGAGCAGAGCCGTTACCCACCGCACTCTGTCCAGTACACCTTCAGCCCCTCACGCCATCAGCAGGTGAGGCTTTCCAGCCATCAGCAGGAATCTGTATCAGGAGGTCTTCGACAGGGATGGTATTTTACTACCTGCCTTTATCACTGACTGCTTTCAATCTCCTGCCTTTGAACACGGCCTGAAGTTATACTCATGCATTGGTTGGCTGAATTTGACATGCAGATACATACGTTATCAGCGTATGCAGGTTTAAGTGCCATTTCTGCTTTGACGCAATGATTTGTTTTTGAGAAGGATCTCGACTGATCGTACACTTGCCATCACCAGACATAGGGGTACTTTACATGTGGTTCAACGCCAATCCAGTGACAGACTCTCACTTATGTGTTGTACCTGCAGGACTGTTGTATTGATACCACATTGCCAGAGCATAGGGATGCTGCGATGTGGGTATTTCTACCAGACTAGATGGCATCCCAGGCAGAGGAAACGTTGTTTAGAATCAACTTCAGCAGCATGTTTGTGGACATAAACAATCCAGAAAGCAGGGCGGTGGGGGGGGGGGGGGGAGGCAACAGAGCTAAAAAGGTTACGGAGTGTGTTTGCGTATTTCTGTCATGTTAAAACATCTCAGGTTCTAATGTGAGTTTCCCCAGACCACATTAGAAAGGGGTTTGTCTTCATCCCCTTCCTCCATGTCAGATAACAGGATCGTGGGGCTTCCACGCTGTAAATCAGTGTCGCTCCTGCTGCTGTGCATGCCTCTGAGTCTGGCTTCCAGAAGCCAGCTGTTCATTTATTGTATCTTGTTCACTCCGGGTTGAATGTTTTGAGGAAACTTGATGATCGCCTTTGAATGGGATGCGTCGGTGCTCTGCCCGGGGGTGAGATTGGATGGCAGTGTTGGGTATTGGCCTGTCAGAGTCACCTAAATGTAGCTAAAAGCAAATGTTGCTGTTATCACGGTGTACAAAAAATAAAATGGAATGAATAAAAGGAAGTATGTATCCTATAAAAAATGTTCTCTTCAGAGATGCTTTGTCATTGGCGGAATACATATTCCACAGCGCACAGTCCAACTCAACTGGCTTGATAGTTGTGTTCCGGTCATGTTGTCCTAGTTCGATGTGATAACACAATTCTAAGAAGGCTACTTACACAGAAACCAGTCCGCTGCACCGTTGTGGACAGGATTTGGGAAGGTTTCCTCTAACTGTATTGAGTGGCTCAGGTTTGTTTGCAGGTCACAGTGTACTGATAGGATTTCGAGCCCGTTTGCTAAGAGCTCTCATTAGGGATGTTTTTTTGAATGCGGTCACAATAAGATAGGGTTATTGACCCAGGCTACTACGTCCCCGTCCCGCCCTCTAAAAGGAGACATCCTGGGTCCTTTTGATAGACTAGAAGCATGACGTGGTTGTTTTTGGACTTACCATGTGTTTAAAGTGGGTGCCCCTTTCGGTTATACCCTCTCAACTCCTGCCATCGTTTCTGATTGGCTCCGGACCCCTAACCTTCTCGTTTGCTTTGTGGTCTTGTTTTGTTTGACCCGGCCTTCCTGATGGGTTTTGTGTTCCCTTTAGGAGTTCACCGTCCAAGACTACCGGGCTCACCTCCAGGATACCCAGCAGGGCAGGAGGAGACCCTCCCTGCTCTCCGAGTTCCACCCTGGGACCGAGAGGTAAAGGCGACTCAGCATGCTAATGCTAACTCCTGCTACAATTCTCTGATGTAGAAGGCAAAACTGCTTTTTCCCTTCTGGGTTCGGCCCTTGTCCTCGACTGCGGCGTTGTAACCGACCAGCTGGCGGGGTTGTCCTCTCCCCCCCCCCCCCCCCCCCCCCCTCCCCTTCCAGGCCTCCGGAGCGACGTCATGGCTACGAGCAGCAGTTCCAGAGCTCAGGCGGCCAGCCAGAACACGAGGCCATGGAGACCAAACGTCCCCGCATGGAGACGGTCTCCGAGGCCCACTTTGCCCGCGCCACGCAGGGCTCCGGGGGAATCTCCCTTCCCCACTCTCACACTCTCCAGGACAGCCTGAGGTCCAACATGGAGGCCAAGAAGGTGGGCACCGGGCACCTCCATCCGGCAGTCGATGAACACGAGCAGTGTTAGACCTGCACAAGGTATGCCAAAGCCTTTGGCTGACGGCCTGGTGTATATGTGTGTGTGTGTTCCAGGAGAGCCAGTACAGCGTGAAGGCCGACTCTTCCTCCCCCGGAGGGCCACACCACCTGGGGGAGGAGCAGGACGCTTCACCCTCCAAGCTGTCCAAGGAGGAGCTCATCCAGAGCATGGACCGAGTCGACAGAGAGATCGCCAAAGTGGAGCAGCAGATCTTCAAGCTGAAGAAGAAGCAGGTGTGTGGCCCGGTCCAGAACGCCGAGGCAGTATACTCAACCTACAGGACAGATCTATGTTTGGACTGGACTGTTGTTCCCCCTACTGTTGCATTGTCGACCAATGAAGCTCTGTCCTACATATCCAGTTAACATGGTGGCTCCCAGTTCATCTTATAGCTTTAGTAAAAAAAACAAAGCCAATAGTCTGATTCAGTAGTTATATAACGTGCAGGCCAGCTACCATGTGTTCACCTGTGTCTTCTCCTTCCGTTTCCCCAGAAGGTGATTATCCTATCCCATAGGCTTATTGTCTATATCAAGCTCTCTTTCTGTTCCTGAGTGGGGAACAGCGACATATTGTTTGAGCCTTCTTCTGGTTGTGTTCACTTACCATCTTTTAGGAATCTGAGTCATTATGCAGGAATCTAAACAGGGCTTGGCTGGGAGTCTGGGACTGAGTCTTTGTTCTGTGTTGTTTTCCTGGAGCCCCCCCCCCCCCCCCCCCCCCGCCCCTCCATCCCGCGGGAATTGATTAATTTGGTTTAATCAAGGTGTCCCAGGAGCTCCTGATTGCGCCCCTGTAACCTGGTGGTTCACGTAACCTTTTTGGGGTGGAACTTGGCAACAGCGGTCCAACTGTTTTTCAGCAGCATAATCTCAGTGGCAGAAACGAGGATTTTTTTGTTTGTTTTAAAAACAATTTTTGTATCAGGACATTCTTTGGATTAAAAAAAAAAAAATGCCAAACAAGCCCAAGCAGGCAGAGTACTTTACAATCCCATTCTGGCCCTCTGGATATCCTAACAGACATCAGATCAACACAGCTGTCTGTAGAAAAAGCCACACCTTTATCGATGTAGCAATAGTTGACGTTTCTCACGTCTGTTCCTGTGTGCGTAGCCTGTACCTCGGCATGTTTGTGTACGCCCGTGCATTATTTCTTTATTTTTTGATCCGGTTGTTTTGGCTTGTCTCTTAGCAACAACTGGAGGAGGAAGCTGCGAAGCCCATGGAGCCAGAGAAGCCCGTGACCCCGCCCCCGGTGGAGCACAAGCACCGCAGCATTGTCCAGATCATCTACGACGAGAATCGGGTCGGTGCACTGGGGGAACAACCACACCATACACACACCCACACACACACACCCCAACACACTCACAGCTCCTCATCTACAGTGCACTTAAAATACCTCGACTAGCTGACACCTTTTTGTCTTTGTGTCTATGACAAGTGACTGTAGTTCCTTATTTGTTATTTTTTTTCTCTTTCTTCACTGGCACACTTGAATTTCTAGTGGCTTGTGGAAACCATGCAAGGTTACAAGTCCTTTTGAGGTCATAAAGTGTAAAAAATAGGACCATGTACAGAAGTAATCAGTCTCTCCCATAGTATGTGTTCAGGTTTGACTTCTCAAATTCCGTTTCGCTATGCCTGATATGTTTTGAATACTGGGGGGAGTGTGTGTGTAATGTGTGTTCACTGGTGTGTCTGTAAAGGGTAGAGGGATCAGTATCTGTGCTTCAGCAGAGTGGGTGGAGAAAGGGAGCATAGTGTGTGTGTGTGTGTGTGTGTGTGTGTAGGTTACCGTAGTTCACACTGCTTCGCCTGTGTTTTGGCAGGACAGCACTGGGGCACGGCTTCCTGCCTCGGCAGCCATTAACCCCTTGAGCAGGAAAACCTCCTCAGCCTGTGAGAGCGAAGCTGTGCGCCACGTAAAGCGTTTCCCTGGTGGCCACGGTCATATGCCACAGCATACAGCCTTGTGAAAAGGGAGAGTTTTAAAGGAAACTTAACAGTTGTCAGACTGGTGTGATACAGGGGAGGTGATGCAGCCAGACTGCCGATGGAACGTTCTAGTTCTTTTTTTTTCTCGCTCTGAATTGTTTATTTCCATCTCAGACAGCTGTTGCTGCTCTGCTTTGGGATGTATCACTCGGATAAGATTGCAGACTTCTCACGAAAAAATGAAATTGAAAACATTGCAGGCGAAGCTTTAAGCCCCGGTCATTATCTGGTGCGCACGTCCTCAGTTGTGTAGCATTGGTTTCATTAAGTTGATGGAGGTTCTCCCTGCGATGGTTGAAGGGCTTATGGAAGGAACTCTTCCTTATGACCCCCCCCCGACTCTAATTCGGTGTCTTTGCCAGGGATCCTCAGTGCTCAGAGCCTGGGAAAGAGAGGCTAGGTCCCCACTTGAGACCCACAATGTTTTCCATAGATCTCCCCCGTGCGATATTACCCACAGATGCACAGATTCTGTTTTTGTTGTGTCTGTGTGCATGGTATGGAAAAAGTCAAGATGTGTGTGTGTGTGAAGAGGGGGGGGGGGTGAGTTGTGTGTGTGTGTGGGGGGTCTTGTATCTCTACACATTTTCTCACCATTGTTTGTGTGGATGGGGGGGGGGGGGCATCTTCAGATGAATGTGTGCACATATTTCCTCCCGCTGCATTGGCAAAGGACCGTACGCCAGGAACGCATGGAACCACAGAGATTCATTGCGTGGTGAATTACCATAGGGGACCACGTGAGTGGAAGTTAGTTTTGATGTTCGAATCGATTTCTCTCTTCTTTTGCAGAAAAAGGCAGAAGAGGCCCATAAGGTATTAGAAGGTCTCGGTCCTAAAGTTGAACTGGTAAGTGTTTTGAGTCGTGTAAGTTAACGTGTTTATTTGTGTAAATGCAGCAGTAAGCAAACAGAAATGTTAGTATTGCTTGTACAATAGCTAATGATCACATGACCTGTTCTTCTTTCCCCACCATTCGTTCTAGCCTCTTTACAACCAGCCATCAGACACAAAAGTATACCACGACAACATCAAGACGTGAGTAGCGCTGAGTCACCGTGTATTCTGCAACCGTTCGTAATCGCGAGCGTCTGCGTATTGTCAAAGCTCCGAGCAGTAGGGGACTAGGGCAGGGAGATTCCGTGACCTCTGATGCCAGATGGAATCTATGACTGGGCCAAGTGGCTTCAGTGCTGTCTAATGACTGCTGAGTCACCAGGCCTTTACATGCTCTACTGGCACACACGCATGCTGAGGAAACCGTATGCCGTTGACATAGCGTGTTTTTTTTTGCGAGGAGGCTCGCACATGTGTAGCGAGGGGCTCAGCGGGGGTTGAAGGCCGGCTCTTATCGCCTTGGAAACGTGACGGAATGGGTCTGTCTGGCTTCCTTATCAGACGCAAACTGTGAGCATTCCACCGCTTCACTGTACTGCCTCAGCAACTGGGGAGCCAATGAGAATTGTTCTTCTTCTCTCTGCTTTTTCTATTGGACAGTAAAGTGGGCGAGGTACCTTCGGTACTTTAGCTTGGCATTGGAATCTGCTGTGAGGCAGGAGGATACAGTGTGTATTATTGCTTTATTGCGTAGATTAACTTGGTTGCGATTGTTGACAGGGATCATAAAGAGCTATCTTTCAATCTCATCCTCCTCAGGCTGTGGAGATTGTTTCAAACCAGTTGCCCACAACTGAAAACCCTACATAGCGCCCCATGATCTTTGGTGAAGTTAGATGTTTGGGTTCCAGTGTAGAAGGTGGCTGTCAATCTCCATATGTGACAATGGGTTAGGGTTAGTTAGTTAGTTAGTTAGCCAGCCACTGGGGGGACAACCTTCACTGGGAATGGTTTCCAAAGGGAGGTTTTTTCCCAACAGTTTTCTAGTCATGAGTGTTCCCTGCTCGGGGAAGTTCTCAGATATCCACCTGGCGCCCTTGAAATCTGTCTTTGGTCCAGCAGCACATATTTGGTTTTACATAGGGACTTTCTGTGCTTCTATTCCCACATTTGGATACACAATTCCCACTGTCTGTTGCCTGGAAGTGTTCAGGGAGCCAGCGTTCAGTCGACGAGCTGACGACGGTGGCGTGTTTACTGGTAGAACACGTCTTTGGATCGTTCCAGTGGCGGACTTCCATCCAATTCTCTGGCATGTTCTATAATTGGGCCGTTTTCCCCCTTGCAGTAATCAAGTGATGAGGAAGAAGCTCATTCTCTTCTTCAAGAGGAGGAACCACGCTCGTAAACAAAGGGTGAGTGTCCCCGCCGAGGGAGGGATGCAGGGGAAGGAAACTTCCAAGAATCCGTTGGATACTTTGAACATGACACAAAGGCTTGCGCGCACACACACACACACACACACAGACACACGCTCGTACTCACACACACACACAAACAGTCTCATGGTCATGAATGCACACACACCCCACACACAAGCTGTTCTCTCACTCAGAAAGGCCGAACTTACCAGGGGGAAATGTTCCAGTTTATTATAACTGTAAAGCTCAGTCAATAGAGCTGCTTATATCATCAAACATTTGCAAATAACCTTTTTTATGACATATTTTAATGAGATTTATGTCTGCTTATTATTCCGCAAAGTCATTCCTGACTTGCTGTTTATTTATAAACGAAAACAACATGCAGCTGGGCACATACATGTGATCATATACATTCCTTTGTCGAACCATGTCAACTTATTTCCAGTGTTAAAAGCAAAAGCCATACTGACAATTTCTGTCGACCAAAAAGGTCTATATGACAATAATCACACAGCCGTTCATAAATGTTTGACTATAAATCATCAGTCATTTCAACAGGGTATCATAATCATTTCCTAATCAACAGCCCTAGTCAGGGTAGAGGTTGGAGTTCCTCAATTAAGTAGTATACAACATCACTGTAAAAGTTGGCCTGTACTGTAAATGGCCTTTCTACATGGTAAATAATTCATGTCACGGTCAACAAGTTCCCCAGCCTAGCCCCAGCAGGAACAGTTTCACGTCATGCACTTATTCAGCCTATTAAGTTGGATCAAATTTGCGGAAGAACCCGTTTCACATCAAAGCAGCAGACCTCTGAGACACGGCCGCCAAACGACTCAGTCTCTCTTATCGGCCAAGCTCGCCGTTTAAATATAGTCTAATCAACCCATGTGGAAGTGCTTTTCCTTTTTCACGGCAGAGGCATGGTTCAGCGAGTGCAACCTTTAGCTGGCAGCTCCCAGGCAGGGTCAGACAGACCTTTTTGGACACTGAACAATGGCCGAGTGCGCGTGGCCACCTGCCAAGAGGAAGGTGGACTGTTTGGCTCTCCCTGTTGAGAGGGGAAACAAGGCTTTATTGTCCTCCCCTGATGGGACGCTCTCCATCCCCCCACGACTCTCTCCACATTTAACTGTTTACGCCTCCGCATGGGCACGACGCCTCCGCAGTCGTGCCCATGTCGTAAAAAACGATCTCAAGTTGTCCTTGTTCAACCCCTCGTCCACCATAAAGTCTTTAAGCCCCCCTACCCCAGTGTTTTAGACTATGTCAGACGGGGCACACCTTGGACCCGAACCGTAACCAAACCCATTCCGTCGGTGTGTTCGGCGTCCAGGAGCAGAAGATCTGCCAGCGCTACGACCAGCTGATGGAGGCGTGGGAGAAGAAGGTGGAGCGCATGGAGAACAACCCCCGCCGCAAGGCCAAGGACACGCGCACGCGCGAGTACTACGAGAGGCAGTTCCCCGAGATCCGCAAGCAGCGGGAGCAGCAGGAGCGCTTCCAGAGGTGAGGGGGTGAGGGAGGGGGGAGGGGGGGGAGGAAGAGAGGGGGAGATGGGAGAGAGTGAGAGGGAGATGGGAGAGAGTGAGATGGAGATAGGAGAGAGAATGAGAAAGGAGGAGGATAGAGAGAGAGAGAGAGAGAGAGAGAGAGAGGAGGAAATAGGAGAAAGTGAGAGAGGAGAGAGAGAGAGGATGGAGAGAGAGGAGGGAGAGACCTGCTGTGGAGTCAGGGCCATGATGAACTGCACTGTCAAGGACCTCTGGCTCACGTTCCTGTCTGGCTGTGGTGAGCAGGAGGACGTGGTCACTGCCCTGCAGCTGGCTTATCAGCTGGCTGGCTGTCCTCCTGCCCCAGGGCACTGTGGGACACGGGAGTCAGAGTCCAGCCTCCGGCTCTTCCAGGCACCCGAGACTTCACGCTTTCTCTGAAACAGCCGAGCGAGGGTCAGAGATGTTTGTTCAGACTGTTGCCATACAGTGGGAGCAGGATACCAAGCCAATGATAGGTTGTGTCTGGCACGTTTGTACTTTGGGATCCATTTCCTAGATATACTGCCATTTATAGCCAATAGCTAAGTTATAAGCAATAGTTATTTTGGGGTTGGATATCTTTTTCTTATTTGGAGGGCTTAAAACGGCCATTTCCCACGGGATCGTGTGTTTTGAGCTTTAAGATCGTTGTTAAATCATCTGTTAAAATGCCTTGATGCCTCCTGGATTTTTGAGTTTGCTATTCACACTTGAAGATGACTTGTGTGTGTTGTGTGTTTAATACGGAACAAAAGTGCCTGTTATTGCTGAGTAGCACTTAAATAATGAATTGCCGTCAAGAACGTTTGGAATTACATGAACCTGCTTTCAGTTTTTTCCCCGCTGATTCTCGCCAGACAGGATTTAGAGATCCTGCCATAGAAATGTTATTTTAACACTAACCCTCCTGTTACCCTCAAATCTGATGACAAAATTTACTCACTGGGGTCAATTTGACCCCAGCAATTTAAACCTCCAGAATAAGATTTTTTATTATTTTTTTATTTTTACAAAGGTTTGTGTCTCAGGTAATTGATGTCTTTGTTGACTACTTAAATAGCCTTTTAAATTGACATCCCACCCCACCCCTTATACATCCAGAATACCTATTACCTAATACATAGATTTTTGTAATTTATAACATTTGGAAAGAAAAACTATTTATTTGATCTAGGATAGTAACACGAGTTCTGTTCTTATCTGAGGAGGATGCCTCATAATCAGGGTCCTCCTCAATATTATCATCCGTCTCAGACACACTCTCCTCTGTCACTTTCACTGTCGAAAAACTGTGACAAAATCTCTGACAGAAAATCTTTGCTTCAATGTCATTTTCAAATGAGAGAGATGGAGGACATCAAGAGAGAGCACACGGAGCGCAAAGAGAAGTAGAAGAGCTTCTGTTCACGCCTTCATGTTTGCTCCTCCCCTTTGTTTGGTAAACCATGAGAAATGGGTATTCCCCTCCCCCACGGCACGGGAAACATCAGAGTTCTCGTGAGAACGATGTCCCATGTCACGTGAACGACTTGTGGTTCTCGCAATCCTACAGATATGGTTATGTTAGGTTAGAGCCCTAAAACAGAGGGAGGTTTTTTGAATATAATATTGACTATGTCAAATTATAATGAACATTATAAAATGATAACATGCTATAGTGACCTCAATAAAACAACCGAAATAAATGTGTGTTAAAATGTTGATATTTTTTATGTTTTATACAGCTAAAAGAGCCTGGGGTCAAATTGACCCCATGGAACATCTATGTTACAAAATGTGTACGAGACATTGAAAAAATATCAGCGGGTTAATTTGATGTTTACAGAGTTGTCCCCATTAAAGGAGGAAAAGTCATTAAATCTGAAGCAAAAAAAAATACTAATGTCCATCATGTATTTACAGACGTTAAACATAGATAATAGGAGGGCTCACTTAAAAAGTGGAGGGAGTTGAATCCTCAAATCCGGAATGTTGAATGAACCGCATTTGGCTGACCTCATAGTTCCCTGCTTAGTCTGCAGATACCTCCGGAAACGGGCTTCTGCCAACGTCTCTGTTTAGCTAGTCTTTTCCCTGCTGTGCAGCTTTTAGCACAAGACCCTGAGGGAGGGGAACCACCATGCCACGTCACCTATACATCGCTGAGGTGTCGTTGGTCACAGGAATGCTCGGCTAGTAGGCCTGAGGAGTGACGTTTCTTGTCATTGAGACATGGAATGTTTACCTAAGTGCTCGTCTGCCTGTTCTGTGACAAGCCTACATGTTCATACGTCGACGGAGTATGGTTTTGACCTCACACAAGGTGATGTCAGGGAAGTCCTCCGGGTGCAACACTGATAAAGGTGACGGAGGACATTAGGTTAGCATAGCAGCATCGCACTCCACATTATAGGGAATGACCAATAGAACGGACACAACCTCCACACGTTGAAGTTCAAATGTAAGAAAGGGAGACGGGGGGGGGGCAGGTTTGCCGGTTTGACTGACTCCTTCATGGTTTTCCTCCACCTATAGGGTCGGCCAGAGAGGAACCGGCCTTTCCGCAACCATCGCAAGAAGCGAGCATGAGATTTCGGAAATAATCGACGGCCTTTCCGAACAAGAGGTAGGTCTTTCATTACGAACGTACAGCAATCTTCGACAAGAGTTGTTGAACCCCCCCCCCCCTCCCAACCGACTTTAATACGGCGAACGCGCACCAGCCTCACTCCTCCCCTCCGCCCTTCCAGAACAACGAGAAGCAGATGAGGCAGCTGTCTGTCATCCCGCCCATGATGTACGACACGGAGCAGCGGCGGGTCAAGTTCATCAACATGAACGGCCTGATGGACGACCCCATGAAGGTCTACAAGGCCCGGCAGTTCATGAACGTGTGGAGCGAGCACGAGAGGGAGATCTTCAAGGAGAAGTGAGTGCACGTTTTTTTTACCGATTCATTCCGGAAGTTTCCGTGAGGCCTGTCATGTTCCATGAATGGAATTACCGTATGCGGGCGCAGATACACTTGCGTTTTGAGAGTCAGTGCTGGGCAAAGGCTTGAAATGGCCAGCGAGATTGCAGAGCTATCCCTTAGGTCACAATGCCCACAGACCGCATTTGGCCTATGTGATGTGGAAAGTAGAATGATTCGAAACAAATGAGCCATCTTGATGACTCTGTCATTCCTCTTCCTTGCCACAAAGCAAGTAGCTTACACTTGGAATGCTGGACTATTTATTTACTAAATGCTTACACTGAACGGAAAATAGTGCCTTTGACTGCAAGCATTTTCTATAGAACTAAGTGGCATGTTTTCTAATGAGTATTTAATAAAATAAAATACTGAACAACAGAAGCACATTGGCAGCTCAGCTCATGGCTGCATTGTATGATGTTTTTCCTCACAGGTTTGTCCAACACCCCAAAAACTTTGGCCTCATCGCTTCCTATCTGGAGAGAAAGGTAAGCCGACGAATCTTCCCGCTCTGCAGTAGCCTCCGATATCCCCGCCCCCCAACCCCTGCATTCTCTGGTCTGTTCTTGATTACATATTGTACATTTTTTATGTGCTCATGTCCCTGCGCCGTCTGGGAACGTCAACACCAATAAATGCACGAGAGGGTGTGTTTGTTTACAGGCACAGAGTTGTTCTGTTTTGACTCTAATGTCCCCCCTCCCTCCCCCTGCATCTCTCTCTGTGGCAGTGCGTTTCCGACTGCGTCCTGTTCTACTATCTCACCAAGAAGAACCAGAATTACAAGACCCTGGTGAGACGCAACTTTGGAAGACGGAGAGGCAGGAACCAGGTGAGCTGGAGTTTCTGCGTTTCGGAGGGGAGACGGTGGTTTGCAAAATCGCAGTTCCTGGTCAAGTTTTGATTTAGAACATGCAGCTGATTTCTGCTTTTCTTTTCTCTTTTTTTTTGGTCATCGTTTTCCGAGGGATAAGCAGACCTCTGTTTTACTCTCCGATACATCAGGGAAATGACTTGGTGTTCCTTATGAATTCCTAGTGACGTTTGCAGCAGGAGGCCCTCTAGTGTCCAAGCCTGTTTCTGGCCGGTGCTGTCCTCTTCCTCCTCTCCCTCCTCCTCTTCCTCCTCCTCCATTTCCTTCTCCTCTTCTATATCCTTCTCATCCTCCTCTTCCCTCCTCCTCTCCCTCCTCCTCCTCTCCCCCGGACAGAGCAGCTCCTCCTCAGCTTTTCGTGGCGCTGCAGAACCACGGGGGGGGGGGGGGGGGGGGGGGGGGGGGGGGGCGGGGGGGTGTGTGTGTGTGTGGAGTGTGGAGGTTTGGGCCTCTTGATCCGAGGGCAGCGGGGTCGGCTGATTTATGGGGCGGCCGCTGAGCTGCAGACGCTCCGAGGAATCCGTTTTATCTGCCCGCCATAGTCAGAATGCTCCGTCTTGCTCTCCAGGGCCTGAGGCGGAGGGAGGGGAAAAACAGAAAAATTGTCAGACTCTCCCCCTCTCTCTTCCTCCCCGTCTCTCTCTCCCCCCTCTTCCTCTCTCTGTCTCTCCGTCTCTCTCTCCCCCCCTCTTCCGCTCTCTCGCTCCCTCCCTCTCCCCCCCTTCCTCTCTCTCTCTTCCTCTCTCCCATTCTCCCTCTCCCTCTCTCTCTCTCTCTCTCCTCTCTCTCTCTCTCTCTCTCTCTGTCGCTGTGTGAACGTCCAGTCTCCTCCTCCTCCTCCCCTCTGGTGAAATATGTCGATGCGTAGCAGCAGTCTCTGGAGCCGTGTTTGTGTTTTGAGAGGCTCGGCTTGACCGAGCCCTTGTCACGCGCAGGATTATTAGTCACTCCTCTTCTGCGCAGACCGAGTGACAAAAGTTTCACCTCGTCTCACACTGGGTGAGTTACCTCCACTTTGAAAGCGCCCCCCCCCCCCCCCCCCCCCCCCCCCCCCCCCCCCCCCCGCCCCCCGATTTAAGACAGAAGCTATTACAAATCTGTTGCCACAGCGCCCTTTGTAGGGAGCTCTGGGAGTGATTATAGCTGCACGGTTGCATATTGTTAACCCGTAATCACAAGACCAAGACAAGTTTGGATTCCTGGAGAGTTTTTTTGGGTGTTGTTTTCTGCCCATTTTGGAATTGTACTGCCCTCCTGGCCCACGTGTTAGAACTCAACAAGTGTTAACCCTGGTGCAGATCGCAGGCTGGACTCGAGTGGTTGAGGGTTTTCCATTGGACGTGAGCAGTGTGCTGAACGTGGGTTTGCGTTACATAAGCGCGGTAGGCCCCGGGGCGGGTGTTGACACAGCATACGCTCACAGCCTTTTCCAGCCACTCACAGAGGTGAGCAGAGGCCGGGAGGAGGAGGGGTGGAAGGAGGAGGGGGGGGGGGGAGGGGGTCTGGGGAGTGGAGGGTGACAGCCACAGCACATGGGCTTGTGAATGCCTCCACTCCCTTCTCCGAGATAAGGGTGGTGGTGTGTGTGTGGTGGTGTGTGCATTACTGCAGTCCTCCATATGGTTTAGTTTTAATTGGACCGGTAGTATGACCAAATCTTAGTCGGGGGGGGGGGGGGGGGGGGGGTTATAGTTCAAACTTACCGAGCAGCTGTTGATAGAATAGTGTTCGACCATCAGCATGTGGCTTGTCATCCTTGTATTATGACTAGTCACACTGTGTGTACACAGGCTTAGATGACTGCTGACATCTGGAGATGACACGAGGACACACAAACACACAGCTTCATTTTCGGAACAATCCAGATTGGATTTCCCTCTCCTTTTCATCTGACATCCTGGTGGTGGTGGTGGTGGTGGAGAGGGGAGGGGGGCGGTTCCTCTGCCCGGGCCCCAGGAGGATGCCCCCCCCCCTCCCTCCCTCCCCAGGCTTCCTCCTGTCTGGATGCTGCCCCTGGCTGGCTGCTGGGCCGGAACATTCTGTGTGTCTGCCTATGGAGACTCGCTGGCCCAGCCAGACACACAGGTCAGATCACAAGAGTGGAGGATTGAGCATCCTGGCATGGGAAATGAGCTCATGTGAGATACGGGAATTCACTGTCTTCTTTCTCTTATTATTATTACTACTGGGCCTACTGTGGGTGTGTGCGCACGTGTGGGTGTGTGCGTCACTCTTTCACAAATTCATTTTTGGAGCTTATCTTTGATGGCATGCAAGACTTACTGCTGTAGGGTGGAGTGGACTTCCCTTCTCCTGAACTACCACAGATTGTACGCGTGTGCGTCTGTGTGTGTGTATGTCTGTGTGTGTCTCTCTGTGTGTGTGTGTTTGTGTGTCTCTGTGTGTGCGTCTCTCTGTGTGTGTCTTTGTGTGTGTCTTTGTGTGTGTGTGTGTGTGTGTGTGTGTGTCCAAACACAAGAATGTGTTTGCTCTCGTATTCGGCTGTCCCCCTTTTATTAGAGAAGTCTTAACGATTTGGATGATTTGCCTTGGAGGACCAGGGAGCCTGACTGGCCTGTATTCCAGTCTCCACAGACAGAATGACCCCCCCCCCCCCCCCCCCCCCCCCCCCCGCCCCCCAGGACCATCTCCGCTGTGTTCCTGTAACAGAGGGGCCTCTGTCTGAGCTGGGAGGCCCAGATCACAAGCCTGGCTGTGGGGGTTACTGGATGGATGTGCAGGTCCATTCCCCAGCAGTCTGGTCCCTGTAATGAAGCCGTATGCTGTCAGAGCATTGGCAACCCTGACCGTCCAACACCACGTGCTTCAGGCAGTTTGTTCAGTTGGTGGTTTTCCAATGCGACGGCTTTTGTCTGTTGCCATTTTGATGGTCGGAATGTGTTCTCGAGGCCCCAACTAGTTAACTGAACGTGGCCTTGTCATGGAGTTATTTGGATGCGTGCATGCAGACGTTTGAATCAGTGGACTCTGAATGGGCATAGTGCTGTCTGTACCCCAGGCAGCATATGCAGTACGAGAAACACAAAAGCAAAAGAACAAAAACAAACTTTTGCTATGTTAAGTAGCTGAAATAAGTGAGAAACAGGGAGGGGGAGAGAGAGAGAGAGAGACAAATGATAGCCAGCCCTGGCAGCTTGTATAAGCTGTCCACAGCAAGGTTTTTTTCCTCTCCTCTTGCATTTCCTTTTTATTCTCTCCCCATGAATCTCCCCTCTCGGTCAGAGCGAAGTGGTACGTCCCAGCGATCTAACAGGCCCAAATAACTGGCTGTACTGCTGCGAGTGCCAATCAAAGAGGAGCACTCGACGGGGATTACCTCGAGTGACCCCGCATAGATTAGAGCGGCGCATGTGAGATGGGCGATTCCTCAGGCGGCTTAAGTGACCCGATGACACGCTTTCCTGGAATATGTGCGCCCGTGCCTCAGCCAGGGCCCCCCTTCTGAGGAGCTGTGCTATGGTGCTCTCCTGCTGCGCTAGCACGAGCGCTAGCCCCGCCGCTCCCCAGTACTGCTGGCGCTGCCATGGAGGCACGGTGGGACCACACTCGCGCAGGTTAACCCCCGAGCAGGGGCTTCTCCCGGGGAGAAAGGCTTTCGCGAGCGACAAATGAGCCGACAGGTACGTCCGCGGGGCTTTTGGGAACTTGCGCACCTCTGCTGCATTTCTTCCCCCTCTCTTCTCTCTCTCTCTCTCTCTCTCTTTTTTTTCTTTTTCTTTTTTTAAATAGCTTGCTGTCTGTCTTGGTGTGTCTCTCTCTCTCTCTCTTGCCGAACCCCTCCCCTCTTTCCTTTCACACTCTTGTTTATCCTTTTGTGCCCTCTCTCCCTTCGCTCTCCCCCCCCCCCCCCCCCCTTCGCCTCCGTTCTCCAACCCCTCGTCCAGTCGCCGCCTGTTTCCCAGTAACTTCCTCCGCGCGTTGCTTTTTCTCTCCCCCCCCCCCCCCCCCCCCCCCGTGCCGTTGCACAATCACATATTTGACACGACCGCAGCCTTCGGTTTTTCGCCAACGGGGGGATGCAGCCTCTTCGTGCACAGATGTCCATCTGCAGACAATTATGGCCTTTATGTAGGCAGTTTCGACGTGATGTGTCGGTCGTCACGATCGCGGACACTTTTTGGGGGTTCGAGCCAAGGCTGCACTGGACGCAGTCTTTGTGGTCTTTTAATCTCGTTCGACGTGCAGATGTTGCCGTCGGAAGGACGCGAAGCCCACTTTTTTCGTTCCCCCCGTCGGACGGCGCCCAGGGGGAAGCGAGTGTGTGTTTTGGCGTGAGGTGAGCGAGGCTGCAAAGTGGCTCCCCGCCCACGTGTCCCTGGAGTCAAACTCCAAGTGTGACATTGTGGACAACACATTTTTCTCTGCTGCCTCGCAGAGTTGCTTTTGGCAGAAAACGTGTTTTTTATCGCACTGCTTTTCGATATAGTGTTTGATAGCCCCCCCCCCCCCACACACACACACTAATTTTACCCCTCACTTGTCACCCCGTAGTTAAGCAACTTTCTCACCCACATCTTTGCGTTTGTTGATTTATGTGGTGTGAACAGACAAGTGCATGTGAAACAATAGTGTGCGTCACACAGCGCAACATCCAGGCTTCTGTTATTTGTTCTAGGTGCGACCATAAATTGAGCGTTCATAAAATGTGTATTCCAGCAACTTGGTGAAACATTGGCTGCAGTGTGTGTGTGTGTGTGTGTCCAGCTGTCTGAAACGTCACCTCCCAGTAGAGCAGAGTTCACTATGGAGGACATGGAGGTAGTGATGGGGATCGATACCCGGTTCTGTAAGGACCCGGTTCCAAATTTTTCAAAACCCGAAGATCAATAAGGATTCGAGCTTATCGATAAGCTCTGCTCCTCTGAGACTGGGTAGGCTAATATAATGTAACTTATGTCTCGAGAGAGAAGTTGTCATTTAAATCAAATCACTGGTGCACAAACGTACATCCATTGTCTAATAAAATTACTAAATTCAATTGAATGGCCTGCCAACCGCCTTTAAACTAAAAGCAGAAGAATTGAATTGGCTCACGCCCTACTTCGCTTTATTTATTATTTTGTTGCTAGCTACGATGGCTGAACGTACTAAGCGGTCAAGGGCTTGGCTACATTTTAATAAAGCCAAAGATAAGGACGAAGCGACGTGTAATATATGTTCGAAGATCATTTCTTGTAAGGGGGGGGGGGGGGGGACACACACACACAACTGCAATGAGTAAGCACCTCAACGTTGTGCATGAAGGTAAAATGCATTCGACTGTCTTCGAGAAGCAACGGTGCCAACTCCAGCTGCCGGACAATCCTCCTCCTCAACCCCAGTTTGCATGGTGAGCGCAGTCAGCGCAACCCAACTTCGTAGCAAGTATCCATCGTTGACAATAATAAGCCTCAATAATAAGAGCCAGGGCTCTACAGTGCAACTATTTCACTCGCCTATGCCCCTAATATTTGATGCGTGCGCGAACCAGATTTTTTTTTCCCCAGTGTGTGTCAGTGTGTGAGTAAAGACTAGCCTCCCCCGCCCCGCTGCTGATCATTCAAAACATAGTCATCGGGAGCATGGCTCTGTGGGCTGCTTAAGCATCTTGTTAAACATGAACAGAGACAGGACAAAATAGGGATGAGATAAGGAAGGTTTGGGTTTGGTTAGCTGGTCATTTAGCTAGATCAGGTGCCTTTTGTTGAAACGTGTTAAACTTTTCATGAAGTCTTGAACAATGACGGCTTGTCAATGTCACTTTTTGTCAACCAATCACACATACTATTTACTCCTCCAGGTTGTGGATAGTACATCTCTAGTGGACAACTTGTAGATTTAGCCAGAGCCAGGATCCATTGTGCCAATATGTGCTCCTTTTATCCAGCCTCCTCCTGAGAGCAACACATTCCCCTTGTTCTATTTGACATCTGTTTTACTTAAGTTATTGTTATCAATTTTGTTCAGTAATCTTGTTTACATAAAGTGTGGCGTGAGTTGTGTAGGTGCTGCTATATGTTAAACATTTGCCAAATTCATTCATTTAGATGGTGGTTAGCTTGAGCTCACCCCAGAAAAGTATCGATTAGTGGAATCGATAAAGACTCGGATCGTTAAGCAGTCTCGAAAATGGTATCGATATCGATACAAATTAACGATCCCCATCCCTACATGGAGGTCTACCTGGTAATACCTTTTGTTTGTTTTTTACTTTTCCCCAAATCAGACTCGGAGAACTTGATTGTTGTTCAATCGCAGGCCTTGTCTGAAGGAATGCTCCACAGTTTTTTATTTTAAAATCCTTTGCAACATGTAAAAGGAACCGGTTTCCTCGGTGCATTTTCCCCTCCCCACCCCTTTAATCGCTAGGCAGTTAAAGTCATCAAGCCGATCTCATTATCCTTGGAAAACCGGGCCAAGAAAGTTGTGTCCTCAAAGCCTCCGTGACCAGGTGCCTAGCTGCTACTGGCACAGTTAACTGGATAATGACAGTGAGAGAGTGGCTGAGCCCACTGTTAATGACTCCTGACCGGACTGCCTCTCTACGTGGCTCGAAGGGGGAGGAACCTTAGTGCTGAGGCATTTTAACAAGGTTTGTTCTTTCTGAATGCCAGTTCCAATGAACTAACTTGAACTTTTGAATAGTCTGTTATTTAGTAATTGGATCCTAGGATCATGAAAAGGTCAGGACACACCGAAATTGGGCGTAGGTAAATAACTGGTACACAAACAATAGCCAGTTGGTCTGTTTTTCGTTATCCCAGGCTTTATTTTTCGCTCTTTTCTCCTCCGTGGAGTTGCTAAGGGGCCGGAGAGATTCCTGCTCTGGCGCCCTGCCTGTGGTCGGAGAGGGGAACATTGGCCCGTGGCTCGGTCATTTCCGAACCCAAACAGGTCCGGTGAATCAGCAAAAGAGGAGGTGGGGTGGAGAGAGGGGGGGTTTGGTTAGGAATTAACACTCGGAATATTCAGAGCCGGTCAGGGAGGAAAAAAATGTTCCGTCCAAAAACACGGTCGGACCGCAGAACCACAGTGCCCCGTTGACTGTTGGCAGAACTGCTGCGTGCAGGCTGTAGTCTATGGGGCACGCGCTGGCAGGAAGACCCCCTCTCTGCGCCCGGTATCTCCTGGAGCAGACTGGCAGACACACCCTAGCCCCGATGTGAGGGGGCGGGCGCTGGGCCTGGCCGAGACGAGACGAGCTGATTGGTTGACAGCTGTCCTCTTATTTGTGCAGTCACCGTGCTGTAATGTAGCCTTTTCCCCCCTGTCAAGACAGCCCACCCTTGACCCCACCCCCCTCCCCCCCCCGCTCCTATTTTGTTTGGTTATCTCACTCTGTCCCCCCCCCCCCCCCCCCCCCCACCCAGAACCACCCCACCTCACCCCCTCCTCTCTTTGCTCTGTTCCTTTTCCTGCCTCGCCATTGAGTTTAGTACATTCCTTGGCCCCATCTGCTACCAGCATGGGCTGTTTGGCTTGGCATCACCAGACTTGTTCCAGCGCAGCACTTTCGTGGAACAGGCGAGGAGGAGGGGATTCTGTGGTGGCGCGCGCCAGCACCCGCGATGATGAAGAATGTCGCTCTGTCCTCAGCCGCCGGGCTGGACTCGTGTCCCGTCCTTCACCACGGTTACGTCGTCTCATGGCTATCTGTTACTGCCGCGTCATTCGTCCGCCCGTGTGAACACCGTGTGCGTGTTACCAGCTGCAAGTAGGCTGGATGGATCCATCTGTCAAGTCCCCATGATTTTTTCCCCTTTGAAGGCCTCCAAAGTTCTAGAACGGACGGGCTCTAAAGGTCGTCTATAGTCTAAATACTCGTAAAAAAAACAACATCTTTTTTTTAGTCTATCGCACAAACTAGCCCCGTCGTTGTACAGTGACAATAAAGATATTCTATTCTATTGAGGTGAACACAGTTCAGGAACCAGACGCTAGCGGCTAGCCCATAAAGGCACTTACCTTTCACTTAACTTTCGTTTGCTCATAGACCGGAATATGACGGGTCATCTACAGTGCTTCATGTCATAGAGCAGTGTTGTTGTACTCTGTGTGTGTCATGAACCCATATACATCCGTTCCATCCATGCGAAAGACCGTCCAAAGACAGCACAGTCCTAATCTAATGTAGGCAGGCTGGAAGGCCGGGCCTGTTAAACCTTTCCACTCGTATCTGGTTATCTGGGAGGAAATTGAGCTGCATCATAGAGGGGTTGACCTGAGGGCAACTCATCAACAGACTATTACATTCTCTCCCTTCGCCCATAGCGGAACAGCCTGCTGTCGTTTCCAGACGCAATAATTAACCGTGCCCCCTCACTCGCGTCCACCCCTTGCCCAGTGTGCTTCCAGCTCATTCCGAGGTCAGTGGGGAATCAGGCTGGCATCCAAGATGGCTGCTTGATTTGTGAGCATTAGGAAGTCCAGCTTTTAGGCCTGGACATGATGAGATCCCAGGGCTGGTAATTGATGGAGAGTGGAGATGCGTAGATGTATGGTCTGATAAGTGGGTCTGGGGGTATTCATCCAGGTAGGTTTCATACAGGTCCTCGCTGATATGGTTGTTTCCATAGTTCCACTGTAGCCTTAAAAGGGAAGTAGGTCACATAGAACTGATTTAGCTTTGGGCTTCACTGAAGAGTCAAAAAATACGTGCTGACTTTGAAACGAGACAGTCCCGAGTTTGGCTGTTATTCAGTTTGAGGTTTAACAGACCAATTCTCGTGAAGAGATTTGGACTTCTTGACAGGAAAGGTGTGAATATCCACCTCCAGAGCATTCGACATGTTACCAGACCCATCCTCTTCTTGTTTTGCACCGATGCTTGAAGACGCCACTTTTGTGTTTCCCAGCAGATCACACGTCCCTCGCAAGAAGACAAGGCCGACGACAAGACTGAGGAGGAGAAGTTGGAGAAGTCCGAGAAGAAGGAGGACGAGGAGAAGAAGGACGAGGAGGAGAAAGATGAAAAGGAGGAATCCAGGTGAGCACGGTCGCCAGGAGATACCAGGCTGCTCTTTCACATAGGCAGCTCTGCTGGAGCCTGGCTAGAGTCAGGTAGCTGTTCTGTAGCCTGGTTAGAGTCAAGTAGCTATACTGTTGCCTGATTAGAGTCAGGTAGCTGTTCTGTAGCCTGGTTAGAGTCAGGTAGCTCTACTGTAGCCTGGTTAGAGTCAGGCAGCTGTACTGTAGCCTGGTTAGTCAGGCAGCTCTACTGTAGCCTGGTTAGAGTCAGGCAGCTCTACTGTAGCCAGGTTAGAGTCAGGCAGCTCTTCTGTAGCCAGGTTAGTCAGGTAGCTGTGTAGCTCCAACCTGTCTAGCTAGAGTTAGCCCCTAGACTGACCCTGTTCTGACAGTTTTATGGAGAATCCTGCTCCTGGTACATTTAAGCCTGCAGTTAAGGAATAGGAGTTAACAGGAATTTTGGAAACGTATCGCTGGGATCAACGTCCCCCCTAAATATGTAGTAGATCATTCCAGAAGGAGGACCCCTACTCCTCTCTGTGACTGGCAGCTACACTGGCTCCCAGGCTGCTTTCAGTGTTCTTCACCACATGTGTTCTGTGCTACACGTGTGTGCTCGCACACGCACACATAGAGGACCTCGCCTGAGGAATTCTGCACTTAGCCATGGGGATTAGCATCCCTCTTAAATGCATAGTTCATCATGCCACAGGGAGAGGACCCCGACTCACTGATCTGTACAACACACTGTGTTCCTGACGGTATGTTGTGTTAGCGGCTCAACAGTACACACACACGCACGCACAGGCAAACTGCTTAAAATGTTCCCGTTGCCCTGTGTTCACAACTCGCACACAGACACACACACACACTTGTTTTTCCTCAGGGCACCCAGCCTTTAGTCAAATGACTGTTTGTCAGGTGCGTGAGACGGGACTCCTGTCAAACCACAGATGATGAATGCAAGTGCCGATAAAACAAACCTGAAAGAATGCATGTATTCAGTTGCGCACCCAAACACGAAAAAAGGACAAGTGGCTTTAGACAGTACTGCCGATTTTCTGCCGATTTTACAGGTACAGGCTGTTTATCATTCTCCCGATTCGATTTGTGTAAAAACACGCCCACCTCCCCTCCAACAGGGACAGAGACAGAGACAAAGACAAGTGCGACGGCGCGGAGGACGACGACGGCAAGGAGCAGAGCACGCCGCGCGGCAGGAAGACGGCCAACAGCCAGGGCCGACGCAAGGGCCGCATCACCACGCGCTCCATGGCCAACGAGGCGGCGTCCGTGGCCGCCGAGGAGACGCCCTCCTCAGCCTCGGAGCCGGCCCTGCCCGAGCCCCCCAAACAGGAGCCCAGCCAGAAGACCCTGAGGGAGCCCGCCAAGCAGGCCCCCATGAGCCTGGAGGCTAACAGAGGTAAGAGAGCCATACCTGGTCTAGGTTACCGACCTACCCGGTCGAGGCTGGGGGGCGGGGGGGTGTTTGGAGTTGGAGGAGGGTTGGGTGTTGAGTGGCTCTGGGCCGCTTGTCGCCTTCTGTCGCCTTTCCTCTTCTGTGCCGCCAAACGTTCATGTCTCTGAGACATGTTTGTTTTCGTGTTCTCACCTCCTTCCGCCCCTCCTTCGATTTTCTTTGTGACACACAACTCCATCTGTGGTCCACCCCGTGCCATCCAGCCAGCCCGTGACCACGGCGATGACGCCACCTGTAGTGAATTGGTATTTGTTTGTGCTAGATTCCGAACTATTTTAGACTTGATTGCCACATGGCTGTGGTGTTAATCTGCGTGGCTAATTCAGCACGGAAGGTAATGAGATGTAGTTCTCAGTTATGTGCTCTGTCAGCAACCCCCCCTCCCCCCCCTCCCCTCCCCCCACCACCACCCCAACCGTCTGCAATGTTATGCAAGTCCTGACCCTATAATGAGATTTGAACCTTGAAAGCACCCCCACCCCTCTCCTCACCCCCTGACCTCTGTGGCCCTGAGCCCAGGCTAGGTGTGTGAGGGATTTATGGAGGTTAGTGTCAGCCTCAATCACTTTCAAGTGCTTGCGTGCCTGTTTACGTCTGCGAGTGTGTGTTTGATCTGTGTACGCCTCCGTGTCTGTACATGTCCACATCTGTGTGTGTGTGTATGTGTGTGTGCTGGTAACCCCCCCCCCCCCCCCAAGTCTTTTTCTCAGAAGAGCCTCTGGTTGCTGAGGGCAACCATCTGTGTGTTTGGCCCCCTCTGTCCAGGGGCCAGGGCAGGGCAGGATTCAGAGTAGAGGGTTGATCTCGTTAAGACCCACAGGGAGGAGGGGGTTCTTTTGTTGAGACAAGGTGCTACGTGCCCATGGCCCGCGTTCATAACTCCCCACCTCTTCAGAGAGGGGACTGCGTGAGATTAATGGCCACCTCACTGGAGCCAAACAGTTGTGGGGGAGAGAGGGGAGGCTTGGAGGGGAACACGTGAGGGGCCGGCGTGCCACGGGAGCAAGAGGACGTTTGTTTGAACAGGCCTTGTGTGGCGAGAGAGCAGCCTTTTCAGTAGGAGCCCGTCTAAACATTGCGAGCGGACCTCCCCATCTTTTGGTGGGTGGGGGGGGGGGAGGGAGGGGGGAGGGGGAACGGACGCTCACATAGTAAATGTCAAGGGTCACCTCCAGCTATATTTGTCCAAGTGTTTACACAATCTGGGTCCCATGGACAGGAGTGAGCTAGGGTTCACCCCTCCCCCGAGGGCAGTATGTAGTCCTGTTCTTAGAACCTGGCTGGGGGGGGTGTAAACTGAAGCCGATGGGGGGGGGGGGGGGGGGGGGGGGGTTTAGGGCACTGTGACAGTGAGCGAGGAGGGAGGGGGGGGGGGTGCAGTCTGTGTGTTTGTCTGTCTGGGTGTTCTATCAGCCTGTTTGCTTCTGCCCAAGGCCGTTTCCCAAAGAGGGAGGCGGGGCCCTCTGCTGTCTGGAGCCCGATCAGCTGACTAGGGCCCTCCCCTCGGGGGTGTGGTCGGGGGAGGGGGGGGGGGGTGGCAGCGGGGGCAGCCAGCAGAGGGAGGCGTTCTGGTTGGTTGACCGAGAGAGAGAGAGAGAGAGAGAGAGAGAGAGAGAGAGAGACAGAGAGAGGGGAGTGAACGAACACGAGCGAGAGAGCTTGAGCGAGAGGGAGGAGTCGGCTAGAGAGAGAGAGAGAGAGAGAGGGGGGAAAAGAGCGAGTGTGGGGCAGGTCTCGGCAGCCCTTGAATGTAAACAGATTATTAGATTAGCGTCCGTGAGAAGCGAGTAGCCGAGGAGCAGCCTTGTTTTCTCTCTCTCTCTCCTTCCTCTGAGCTGATGAAGCCGTTCTCTCTCCTCTGCCCGTGACTCTCACCAGGCGCTGCCGTCGAGAGCGGAGAGACTTCTCGCTGGACCGAGGAGGAGATGGAAGTCGCGAAGAAAGGTAGGGCTATGGTTTTGATCTCTATCTCTCTCTCTCTCTCCTTATTCCACCCTCCCTCTCTCTCTCTCTCTCTCTCTACGGCTTGCTATGTCAGAACTATCCGTCCATCGCCCTCCATTCCTGTTCTTTTGCTCTCTCACACGCTCTCTCTCTCTCTCTCTCACGCACACACACACACACACCCCAGTTGCCGGCTGCTTACGTGTGGGCTTTTAGAGGGAGACGGGCGGCTGCAGCGCTGTGGCCTGGCTTTCAGGACTGATCTATTAAGGCTAAAGCCTCAAGCAACCGAGCGTGACAGTTAGGGCTTCCTCTGAAGATCCATATCTATTATTCACAGTAACACTTTGTCAAGCCTCCGGATCTTGCAGGACACAACCTCCCCTCCCACACACAGACTCCATATATATATATATATATATATATAATTTGTTTTTTTTGGAGTTGCTCTAGTTTTTCCCTCCAGAAACTTCAGAGTGAACTATTAATACGTTTTTTTTTTTACTTGTTACTTCAGTCAGTCAGACTCTGTGTGAGTTTTACCTCAGCCTCTATAAGCCCATAGCTCCCTCTCCCAGACCCCCCCTCCTGCTTTGTCAGCTATAGGCTGTAATGGTGAGGCCCACCACAGCTAAGCTCATTGGACTGGGGAAAGCAAATAGAAGGATTAATGTGGATTAATTAAGATCTCTTGGGTGGGTTTGAGGATTTGGTAACGCCTCAGGTATGGACGTGCATGACTTGCACACCACCTTCCTCCACCCTTTTCGATCGATCTTTTACGCTCCAACTCACAGTTGCACGCTCGCCGTCTTCGACGTGTCGCCTAGAAACGGTTGCCTCGCGGTTCCTGGTGTCGTGTCATGTTTGGACCTACGGTACATGCGTTTTGGCCTTCCCCTGAAAGCGAATCGGTGGCAGGCAAAGCTGTTAATCTTGATAAGCCCGGGGTATAAACGGGGTCAGGCTGGCCAGAACCAGGTCTTACATGGGAAGTTCTGCCAGGACCTGCACACAAGGTGCTCTAAAAGGACTCATTTGAGAGAGAGGCACCTCCGTTCACTGGACTTGCAGAAAGAGAGAGAGAGAGAGAGAGGGGGGAGAGAGAGTGAGAACATGTTCTGGTCTGTGTCACAGGAGATTTGTTTATGTTGGGCTTCCAGAGGTTCGGTCAGAGTAGGGGCCCCTCTCCTTTCTTTTGAGTTATTCACCCCCCCCCCCCCCACCCCCCCGGCAGGACCTGAGGAGGGCACAACATGGCGACCTTTTCAATTACTATGTAAGTTAGTTTACGATGACAGCAACTCATAAACAAATGTTTCAGACCAGTAGAAGAATCAACAACCGCTACCTTTCCGGGTTGTAATTTTTGCGTTGTGACATCAAAAAGTCAACCGTGCTAAAAGACACGTAAAAGGGAGAAGATCGACATGTGTCTCAAGATTCAGGTCAATTGATTTCCTTTTTAGTAGCGGCCTTGACTCGGAAGAGAGAGGGTGAGAACCAGAGGGCTTCTGGAGCCTGAGCTAGCGCCCCTGCTAAGCCCCACCCTGCCGGGGCTACACCATGCAGCCCTGTGTGGTTAGCGACTCCGTATGAGACGCGAGTGTCCCAGCTGTCCTCATTCATTTAGCAGGGCAGTAATGGGGCTTTGTCTTTTAGCTGTGGCGACTTGTCAAAGTGCCAGTGTCCTTCAGCTCACCAGAGCAGATGAGCTGCGCTCGGGGAGGTAGGGCAGGAGGGAGCCCGGGCGAGAGAAAGAGAGAGGGGTGGGGTGGGGGGGGACGACGACGACAGGTCGTTGCCAAGGGATTTCGGGTTTGAGAGAGACACCCTGATGTCAAAGGTTTACTGGCCGCGTGCCAGCTCAGCGCCACTCCCTAAGCTTGGCAGTTTGTTGAAGACTGGCCAAAGCTGATTGTGAGTTTGGTGCAGGTCAAGGCGGGGCAGGGCAGGTTGAGCCAGCCACGGAGATTACTGGGATGTAGGTTGCGTCAGGGTTGGGTGGGGGTGGGGGTGGGGGTAAGGTAAAGGGCATGGCTACTGTCCAGGTGGAACACCTGGGGATAAAACAGGTGAGCAACAAGTCGATCTCTGCAAGGTTGAAGATTCCAATCCCAGTTGTCATGTCTTGTTATTTTTTTGGGGGGGGTTGTAATGGCAGAGATATTCTTTGCTCGGGAATAGAATAGGAATACGTCTGCCTCTTTTGTGCCAGACTTGCGCCATTACCGACACGCTGCCCCTCACAGAGAGTGGCTTGCGTGCCGCGCTGTGCCGTCGTGCGTGTCCAGTGGACGCCCTGGGAAGCCTGCTGACGCGTCCTCTCTCTCCCCCTCAGGGCTGGTGGAGCACGGGAGGAACTGGCCGGCCATCGCCAAGATGGTGGGCACCAAGAGCGAGGCTCAGTGCAAGAACTTCTACTTCAACTACAAGAGGCGCCACAACCTGGACAACCTGCTCCAGCAACACAAGCAGGTGCCCACACCCCCCCACAGCACTCCAGCCCAGATACGGCCAAGTCCGAACGTCTCGAGGGTCTCTGAAAGACTGCAGAAGCCTTCTGTGACATCACAGAATTGTTTGGCTGATGTTAGAATTGTTAATGGCAACAAAAAAAAAAGAAAGAAAAGAATATTCCATTTGAAAGAAATGCTAAATAGACGTACCTTGAGCCATGGTGTCAGACTTGCGGATTGTGCCGTAGGTTTGGTGTCCGTCTCCACACGCGTGCCCAACATTAGCCGTGCACGCCCTCGTACACCAGAGATCTTTGCAGCATCTTGTGACCTGTGTGTGTGTGTGTGTGTGTCAGGACTCCCGGAAAGCTCGCGGCGACCGGGACGTGTCCCAGAGCGAGAGCGTCGCCTCCACGGCGTCAGCTGATGACGACGAGGACAACCAGGAGGACAGCGAAGGTCCGGGTCACCCACCTCACACCCCCACCCCCCCCCAACCCCGACACACATCACAAGCCTGCCCGCACGTACACACAGTCACATTACCAAGGCCCAGTTAGGATTCTTTTTCTTAGTTATTTTGGGGATATTTTAGAATGTTTTTGTCTTTGGATTCGAGGGCCCAAAAGATTGTTCCGGGTTATAATCTCCAGTGTTTGTTTTCAGCTCATAAAGACGCGTGCTGCACAGGGTAGACTGGGTGTGAGGAGGGGAGAAAAAGCGTATTAAACTACAAAACGCCTTTGCAGATTTTTTTTTTTTTGTTTGTTTCAAGTGTGAGCTGAGCCCTTGCCTGTACCTTTCAGAATGTGTCGTCTGCGAGGAGTTTGATTTGAGTTGATGGTTAAAACCCTCCAAAACAATTCTGTGGGACTGTCTGTAGTTTTAATGAGAAAAAAGAAGGATCAAAAAGGAAAAGGAAGAAAAGTGAGATAAAAGATCCGAACTAATTCCGACGTCTGGGGCCACAGTTATGTAACTGTTCCTTGGCTTTGAAGACTCCAAGATAGCGTGCTGGATGGAGCACAGTGTACTGGTGCACTCGTTTGATCTGGCTGTCTCCCCTCTCTCTCTCTCTCTCTCTCTCTCTCTCCTCTCTCTCTCTCTCTCTCATCTCTCTCTCTCTCTCTCTCTCTCTCTCTCTCACCTCTCTCCCTCTCTCTCTCTATCCCTCTCTCTCTCTCTGTCTCTCTCTATCCCTCTCCTGTCCCCTGTCTCTCTCCTTTCTCGCTCTCTTCGCTCTCTCTCCTCTCGCGCTCTCTCTTTCTCTATCTCTCTTTCTCTCTCCTCGTTCTTCTTATTCTCCTATTTTTCTCTTTCATCTCTCTTTTTCTCTCTAACTCTCCCTCCTTGCTCTCCTCTTTTCTCTCTTTCTTTCTCTCTCTCGCCTTACTTTCTCCCCTCTCCCTCTTCCTTGTCTCTCCAATCTTGCGCTCCAAAGTCACACGGCAGCGCCACGCCTCGCCCTCCCGCGCTCTGTGACACGCTTATGAGCCGCAGTCCTGCTTTGTCACCAGCCCGTTCCATGTCACACGCGCCCGAGTGACACCCTGGCTTCTCTAGGCGAGGACCTAGCCCCCTCTCTCCCTAGCCCCCTCTCTCCCTAGCCCCCTCTCTCCCTAGCCCTCTCTCTCCTCCCTAGCCCTCTCTCTCCCTAGCCCTCTCTCTCCCTAGCCCTCTCTCCCTAGCCCTCTCTCCCTAGCCCTCTCTCTCCCTAGCCCTCTCTCTCCCTAGCCCTCTCTCCCTAGCCCTCTCTCCCTAGCCCTCTCTCCCTAGCCCTCTCTCCCTAGCCCCCTCTCTCCCTAGCCCTCTCTCTCCCTAGCCCTCTCTTTCTCTCTCTCCCACACGGTGTTGTGGGCGTGTTATCCCTGTGCCCTCGCGGTCCGGGCTCTGCCGAGGTAAGGCCAGTGTCGGCCCGGGCCTGAGGGCGTGTTGTTGTGGAGAGGCGTCTCTACCCATTGGCTCAGCCTTCTCCTCCGTGACCCGGCCGGGGGACAACTCGGCATTGCAACATGATCTGAAGCAGGTGGCCCGGGGGGGGAGGGAGGGATGGGATGGATGGGATGGATGGAGGAAGGGGGGGGGGGGGGGAATCGCTGGCGAAGGCGTCAAATTCTCTGTCAGCGAGCAGGGAGGGTGTCCTCTCATCCCAGCGACGGGTCACTTCAGATTGAGATGGATCGTGTCTGCCGAGGGAGGTCACGGGAACGGGGCTGATTTCGCAGGGGTTTCTTCCTCCGCGCCTCTCAAGGAAACCCAAACGTCCTCCCCCCTCCCAAGGTCTTTCTATCGCTCGGCCTGGCGTGGCACGTATGCGGGCCGGGGGGTGGGGGGGGCTGTTCAAGGGCAAAGTCGTCGCGGCCGAAGAATCGTTCTCAGGCAGACCCGTTTTCCATTGCTCGTTTGTCCTAACTTGACCTTGATTTTCGTCGCAGAATTCATTGAATTCACGGATCTTTCAGCTCCTGAAAAAACCCTCAGATCTGTCAGTTGCACACTAGCATTGATACACGTCGCTAGAAGAGACTTTGTAAAGTTTTCATTCTTCACAGTTGTATGCTAGTCTCCATGGCAACAGCTGCGGACTATGCAAACAGGCCACAGTCCCAACAGTTGTGCAGTATACATAACAGCTAAGAACCATATGACCGTAGATAAGCCATTTTGGGGGTCCCCTTTTGCATGTAGTAGCCTTAAAAACCAGCATGGTTGATGTTTGTGTGCGTGGTTGTTCACCGGGGTCCTCTGGTGTGCCCCTCAGGCGGAGACCACAGCTCCGACACGGAGAGCGCCCCGTCTCCGTCCCAGGCCGACCCCTCCAAGGGCGGCGACCCCCAGCGGGGCGAGGGCAGCGGGGCCTCCTCCGAGGGCTCCCAGCGCTCGGAGCAGGACAAGGGCCAGGCGGTGGCGGCGGCGGACGGGAAGGGCCCCCCGGAGGCCCCTTACGGCGAGCTGCGGGTCAAGCTGGAGAAGAGCCCCGATGGCGGGCCGGAGGAGGAGAGGGCGCGGGCGGCCTACGAGGGCCAGGTGCACCCCAAGAGCGAGCCCCAGGACGTGGACATGTTGGCCCCGGTGCAGGTGAAGGTGGAGCCCGAGGCCAAGGAGAAGGCCGACAAGGCGGGCGGGGCGGCCGGGGAGCACGGCGACCGGCAGGGCCCGTCGGACAACGACTCGAGCGCCACGTGCAGCGCCGACGAGGACGGCGACGCTGAGCCCGAGAGGCGTGGGTGAGCGAGGCGCCGTCACCGACCACACCCCCAGCACCCCCCCCCCCCCCTACCCACAACGCACACTGTCACCCCAACAAACCTGACAAACAACCGCCTGAATGCGCCTTCCAGACGGCCACCTCTCGACCATAAAACACAGTTTAAAAAACCGTAAAACACCGAACCATTTCCTGTAAGCGATGGGTGACTCACCGTGTTTGTATCTCTCTGTCTCCCCCCCCTCCCCCCCCCCTCCTCCTCCCCCCTCCCAGGATGTTCTCTATGGACAAGCCTTCTCTCCTCAGCCCCCAGGCTCAGTGGTGGTGTCCTCGGCCAAGCAGGCCCACCTCAGCATGCACCAGCTGCAGCAGCGCGCCGCTGACATCCCAGCCATGGTCAGTCAGTATAGCAACCCCCACTTTTCTATCAGATATGCCCATTCGGAGCAGCACGGAGGCAGGCAGCAGCAGGGTGAAAGCATGGCTCATTTAGACCAACCGTCCCGTCAAGTGAGTCCCCTACGCCGGTGCACTTTTTTTCCCCCCATTTCCCAATGATTGGCCCGCCGGGGCAAAATTTTATTTAGGTGGGGGGGGGGGGGGGGCTGTGCGATGTTGTGTGTCGTTTTAAACGGGGGGGTGATTGACTGCTGTTGGAGGGGGATCTTTCTGCGTTCTGTCGAGCTTGTGTTTCTCCCCCGGTTGTAATTGGAGGTAACCAGGACGCAGTTTGGGGGATCAGATGGGCATGCTAATTCACGTGTTTCTTCAACAGTTTCATGCCGACCACACGTCTGGAAAGTGTACGGCTTCGTGTCGATACTGTCTTTTCCCCCCGTTCGTTTCTGACTGTGTGTCCTCCGGGGGGTGTTGGTTGAAAGACCAGGCGCTAGCATAGAAACTCCTTCATTCTGACCCTGCAAGTCATCATGTGTGATTCCGTGCTCGTAGAAGGGGGCATTATTTCCAAATGGTTTTGTGTGCATGTGTGTGTGTGTGTCAAGCTCAACTAGGTGTCTAACCCCCCCCCCCCCCCCCCCCCCCCCGCCTTCCTAATAGGTGCCAGGCCCCTTCAGCCCGGGTGGCGTTCCCATGGTGACGCCCCTCAGCGGGCTCGCCATGTTCCAGCACCAGATCAAGGCAGCTCACGAGTCGGCTCACCAGGAGGACCGGCAGAGGCAGGAGCCTCGCTTCCACACACGCAGCCCCACCGTGCTGGACCGGGAAGGTACACCACACACACACCATACACCCAGCAGCTGGCTATTTATAGTCGTAGATTCTTTCTTTTTTTCGGAGCCTCTTCGTTTTCATTTACCGTCAAAACAACGGCGACGCGAGAGTCCAGACTGCTGCAGAATGTGACTGAGCCCCAAACAGGAACAAGATGTTAGCTTGACCCTGTTTCACCGCCGATGCGAACACCGAGCTCCAATCACGACGTCCCGTGTCCCCCCCCCCACCCCCAGACTACCTCCAGGGAGGGGGAGTTAGTACTCGTGACTTTTGAGTGAGCAATGTATAGCACCCCTCCCCCCCCCCCCCCCCCCCCTCCCTCCCCAGGGCTGACAGAGTAGGACAGACTAGCCTCTCAGCCTAAAAGGACACACTGGCATGATGTGTTTAAGGTGTGAAGGGGGGGTGCTTGATTGGACACCCAATGCTTTTAGCACCTTGTGTTGGTGCTGTGAGGAGGACAGGCTCCTGGCAGGCAGGCTGACTGCGGAGGCTTCCTGTGTTGCGGAGATGTGGGTGGAATAGATGGAGGGTTTTGGGAGGAATCCTTAGGTTCCGTTTTTTTTTTTTTTTACCTGTGTTGTTTTTATTTCCCCTCCTGTGTGTGTGTGTTATCCCCCCCCCCCCCGCCTCCGCATGCGCCTTTGTTCTCATGCGTGCGAGCGTGTGTCATCCCCCCCCCCCCCCCCCCCCGCGTGCGTGTTGCGTGTGTTCTCATGCGTGTGTCCTGTGTGCTGCAGGGAAGCCCTTCCCCTACATGTCCTATGACATGAAGCTGGCTCTGGAGCAGGAGGCCCAAGCCGGCCGGCCAGCCTCCCCCTACAGGCTCTCCCCCAGGGAGCTGAGCAAGACCTCCCCCCAGCCCGACCCCAACACCGCCAACGCCTCGCGCTACAGTGTGCCTCCAGGTAGCTAACCGTCCTCCCCCCCTCAGCACTTCCTGTCTGTGTGTACCCCCCCCCCACCCCACCTCTGTCTCCTCCACCCAGCTTCTTTGGCTGAACACCTCCTTTTCCGGATTTTTCCTGTTGATTTGAAGGCTAGAGGGAGTTTGGAGTTGTTGTTTGGAGTTGTCACCTAGTAAGAGAACTTGTAGCTTGTTGTGTAGGGTCGGTTGGTAACCTGGTTGGTTGAATTGGTTTAGTTTGGCTCACATTGGCTTTTTAGTAGTTTGATGTTTAAATGAGTCATCATTGGTTGGGTATGATTTTTCCTTGGTCGGTTTGTCTATAGTGTCGGGTAGAAACCTGGCCTCGTTCCTCTTTCTGTCCGTTCATGAATGAATATTAATGCCACCTACGGTCTCCCAGGCAACCAGACTCTGTCAGGATTCCGTCATGGACTCGCTGCTCTTGTTATCTCCCCTGGTGTGAGGCAGGCGGATGCTAATGCCAAGCTCTCCTGTACGAAGGAGCTCTCACAGACCGGATTTGCATTTTTTATTTCGTAAAGTGCAGCGGTGCTTTTTCCTGGCAGGTCACCATGTCTGTATTGTAATCCAGTTAGTCAGCTGCCTCCCTCCCTCCTTCCTCCCAGTCCTCACTCCCTACCTCCTTACCTCCTTACCTCCTTCCTCCAGTCCTCACTCCCTACCTCCTCCCAGTCCTCACTCCCTACCTCCTTACCTACTTCCTCCCAGTCCTCACTCCCTCCCTCCCTACCTCCTTCCTCCCAGTCCTCACTCCCTACCTCCTTACCTCCTTCCTCCCAGTCCTCACTCCCTACCTCCTTGCCTCCTTCCAGTCCTCCCTCCCTACCTCCTTCCCTCCCTCCCTGTCCTCCCTCCTCCTCCAGTCCTCCCTCCCCGGTGTAGGCTGTGGTCCTGAGCTCACAGACAGGCAGGCGGGCAGGTCTTCTCAGGGTCTCCCCGGGGCTTGGACCTGTGTGCCACCACGTCCACCTCTCTGTTCACACCTGTCCACGAGGCCGTCTCTCAAACAATCCAATCACGGCTCTCTCTGAGGCTCTCTCCCCCCCCCCCCCCCACATGTCGGCTAGTCCCAACCTGGCAGAAGACGGCGCTTACGCTGAAGACTCGCGTGCCACTCATTCTCGAGCCAACAGTCCGAACCCCGCAGGGAGTTCGCCTCGAGTCCCGCGTCCTCTCTCCTCAGTTTGTCTCTCCTCTCCTTCCCCCCCCACACACAGTGCTCCACCAGGCCCCTAACCAGGTGGTGCAGGGCCTGCCAGAGGGCGTCAGGGTGACCTTCTCCAGACACAGCCGGCCGGCCAACATTCCGTCTCCTCCTCCCCTCATTCCCACCTCCAAGCCGACAGACAAGCCATCCTTCATCCAGGGGGGCTCCATATCCCAGGTACGACCCCTCAACCCCCCCCCCCCACACACACGCACGCACACACACAGCTCTCAGATAATCTGCTGGACTGCTGAATCAACGCCCTTTGACCCTCGTGTCTTTTCAGGGGACTCCTGGAACCTACCTGCCCTCCCACGCCGTGTACGGCCCGGAGGGCACCAAGAGCTCGGTGGGGTCCATCTCTCTGGGGCTCCCCAGGCAGCAGGAGCCCTCCAAGCCCGGTACGACCTCCTCCCCCGGGCCACCCCGTCCCGCCCGGCCAGCCCAGCCCCTGTGTAGCCCAGCATCAGACTTCCACCCTCCCCCTGTTTTTGAAACGTTTCTCCTTCTCTCCCCGTCTCCTCCCCAGTCTCCTACATCAAGCAGGAGGAGTGCTCCCCGCGGAGCTCCCAGCCCGAGGGCCTGCTCTCCAGGGCGCAGTACGAGGGGGTCGTCAGAGGTGGGTGTCCGTCATTAACCAGCCCTGTCTGTCTGTCTGTCCCTCACCCCCCACACCCATGAGATTCGACCAGCGCTCAGGGCTTAGGTAGCCAGGCTAGACGAGGAGCTGGGTCGGAGAGTGGAGGAGGTAGGCCTCCGTAGCCTGTTTGCACAGACCTGTCAGAATGTGGCACTCTGGTGAGGGAGAGAGAGAGAGCGAGACAGAGTTAGACCCGCCTGCTTCAAAAGACGCCTGCATCCACCCTCGGCGGTCTTCACACCTTCTCACCGCAAAGCGACCTCCGAGGTTTCCACCCCTTCCCCACCCCCCTCCCTAAGCCCCTTTGACCCAATGTACTCCGCCGACGCTCATCGGACACACGTAAGCTAAACTCCGCCTCTCCTCCTCTGTCCTTCCTCGCCCCCCCCCCCCCTCATCCAGGAGGCCCCATGAGCTCCATGCAGGACGGGGGCATCTCCCGGGGCAACCCTGCCAAAGTGGGCGCTGAGGGGCTGCAGTTCAGAGGATCGATCACTCAGGTATGACAGCGCTGCGCACACTCACACACACACACCCCTCCTCCCTCTCTCGGAGTTTCTCCCTTTGCGGCGTTGTCGTAAGCAGGGATCAGGACCGTGTCTCCTCGTGCTGACCTCTCTCTCTTGCTCTCTCTTTCTCTCTCTCTTTCTCTCTCTATTACTCTCTCTCTCTCTCTCCTCTCTCTCTCTCTCTCTCTCTCTCTCTCTCTCTCTCTCTCTCTCTCTCTCTCTCTCTCTCTCCAGGGCACGCCCGCCCTGCCCCAGCCCAGCTTGGCGTCCGACCTCCTGAAGGGCACCATCACCAAGCTGGCCACGGAGGAGCTGGGCAGCCCGGACAAGGCCAGGGAGCAGCTGGCCAAGGGCCACGTCATCTACGAGGGCAAGAGCGGACACATCCTCTCCTACGACGGTAAGCCCCCCCCCCCCCCCCCGGCTTAGCCGGCTTTGCGACGGGCAAACCCAGTTAGCGAGCTTACCGCTACAAACGAAGAGCACTCGCTTAGGAATCGGATAGGTACACACCGATGGGGTGTTCCCTAACCCCCCGGTTGTGCCCGAGAGAGCTTGTTTGGACCGGTCAGATGGCGCAGGGGGGGTAGAAGCGGCGCGTGTGATTGGTGACAATGTGGTTTCCTGTGTCCTCAGCCATTAAGAACCCCAGGGAGGCTACGCGCAGCCCCAGGACCAGCCACGAGCTCAAACGCACCTACGAGATGATGGAGCCGCTCGCCAGGGGCCACCCGGGCAGAGAGGGAGTCCCATTTGAAGGTCTGTCTGTGTGTCTGTCTGTGTGTGTGTGTGTGTGTCTGTGTCTCTGTCTGTCTGTGTCTCTGTCTGTCTGTGTCTCTGTCTGTCTGTGTCTCTGTCTGTCTGTGTGTGTGTCTGTCTGTCTGTGTGTGTGTATGTGTCTCTCTCTGTCTGTGTGTGTGTCTGTCTGTGTCTGTGTGTGTTTGTGTGTGTGTTCATCAATGCATTCTTTGCTCACGGAGCATTCCTCCGCGTGTCTCCCAGGGTTGATAAGCCGAGCGCTGCCCAGAGACAGTCCCCACGGCGACTCCAAGGAGAGGCCGATGATGACCGGGTCCATCATGCAAGGTAAACGACAACAGCAACAACAACTTGGGGAGCGGAGATCCGCCAAAGGAAGAAGGTGTTCATCCCCTTCCCCCCCTCCCCCGGAGCCTTTCACCCAGTCTTCTCACCCAGGCCTGTGTTTCCCTCCGCCCCCAGGGACCCCGAGGACCTCGGCCGAGGCCTACGAGGAGAGCATGAAGTACGGCAAGCAGATCAAGCGGGAGAGCCCGCCCATCCGCTCCTTCGAGGGGGGCATCGTCAAGGGCAAGCCCTACGAGGGCGGCGGGAACACCATCAAGGAGATGGGCCGCTCCATCCACGAGATCCCCCGGCAGGACCAGCCCGGCCAGGACAGCCGCAAGACCCCCGACATGGCCGACAGCCGCCGCGCCGCCATGGACGGAGCCATGTCGCAGGTGAGCGCCGCAGCGTGTGCTATTGTGTGCGTATAGCGTGTGTTGGCATGTGGATAGCGTGTACGGAATGTGTCTGTGGAGCTCCGTGTTTATGCGAGTCCTCCAGCCGGCCATTGACAGCCCCCTTCCTCCCCACCCCACCAGGGTCACCCCCTGGGCCAGTCGACCATCAAGCACAACGTCAAGTCCCTGATCACCAGCCCCGGCAGGATGGGCCACGGCCTGCCCCAGCTGGACGCCATGGAGCGGGCCAAGTACGAGGAGGGCAAGGCGGCGTCGGAGCGCGTGCGCCACACCTCCGTGGTCAACTCGGCCACGTCGGTGCTGCGCTCCACCCACCAGGAGGCGGCCAAGTCGCAGCTCAGCCCGGGCATGTACGAGGACGCCAGCGCCCGCCGCACCCCCGTCAACTACAGCACGGGCCCCATGTCCCGGGGGTCGCCCATGCTGGGCCGCGCGCAGGAGGGTACGGCTGCCTGCCCGCAGAGGATGCCATTCATATGCAGTACTGTGCAAAAGACTTAGGCACTAATTGCATCTTTTTTTTTCTTCAGTACAGCTAAAATGCTGTAAGAAATAATGGAAAGAATAAACACAACATTTCTAAACATTGCACTTTTATATTTATATATATTTGTTCTTCCCATTTAAATTAAATAAATACATATTGTTATAATATATCATAAATATAATATATAAATTGCATACATGTGAAAAATCTTGCCTAAGACTTGCACAGTCCTGTGTATACGGATGATACAGATATTATAACCTAAGGCTGTTGGTTGGTGTTGGTTGTGTACTGACAATAGGCCTTGTGTTCCCCCTTCCAAGGAGGCATGAGCTCCGGAAAACCGTCTCCCCACGACAGGAAGACGCCCACTCACCGAGACAACGTGCCGGCCAAGTCCCCCGTGTCCCAGGGGGAGCCCATGCCCTCCCACAGCCCCTTCGACCCCCACCACCGGGCCGGGGTCCCCGGGGAGGTGTACCGGGCCCACCTGCCCCCGCACCTGGACCCGGCCACCCTGGCCTTCCACAGGGTCATCGACCCAGGTAGGACCCAGCGTCTCTGGTGAACCTGGGCGGGCGGGTGGGGGCGGGGGTGGGGGTGGATGGGTTGACTGGTCCGGACGAAAACAAACACTCGTGTAGTGCCGAGGGGGGGGGGGGGATTCCTGGAATAACGGCAGAGCTTGGCAGGCTCATTCATAGGCACCACACGGCCGGTCCATTGACGTCAGCCAGAGAGAGATCGGTATCAGGGAAAAACCTTCTGTTCATATGTTGTTTTGTTTTGTTTGCCACCCCCCCACCCCCCCCCCCCCCAAGCGGCAGCAGCCTACATGTTCCCCAGGCAGGCGTCGCCGACCGGCTACCACAACACCTACCAGCTGTACACCATGGAGAACACGCGGCAGACCATCCTCAACGACTACATCACCTCCCAGCAGATGCAGGTCATCCCGCGGGCCGACGTGCCCCGGGGCATGTCGCCGCGGGAACAGCAGCAGATCGCCATCCCTTACCCTCCCGGGGCCAGAGGTAAGGGGGGGGCGGGGAAGCCATGGCCCGAACTTCCACTCATCCTCTCATCTACCCCCTCTCTCCCCTCCCCCCCCTCCCCCCACCTCCCCTCCTGCGCGGGCCAGGAGCGGAGAGGCTGGGGGTTTCAGGTGTCCTTAGGAAGTCAGTGGCAACCTTTTCCAGACCCCCAGAAGCAAATGACCCAGACAACTTGCGTATTTTGGAAGGGGGTGGGTGGGGGGGGGGCTGCATTGGATTCGGCTCATGCTCGATTTGTAAATTCACCGGTCACAAACAATCCATTGAAACCCATTTGTGGTCGCCTCTTAACAAGGCGACCGCTACCCCACAACCAGTGCAGCCCTATCGGTTTACCTCCAAACGAGTAACGCAAGACTCCCTGATAGAGGAAGGTGGGGGGTAAAAAAAAAAAAAGCGACGTGTATTTGCGGTGTTCATGCTCAGACGACTGATTTGGTTTGGTTCTTGTTGTTCACCCTTGGCCCTTTGCTTCTGTCTGTAAAAGGGATCATTGATCTAGCCCAGATGCCTCCAACTATCCTGTTGCCTCACCCCGGGGGGACAGGTACCCCCACTCTGGACCGCATCACCTACATGCCTGGAGCTCAGGCCCCTTTCCCTCCTAGGGCTTTCAACCCAGCCTCCATATCTCCAGGTGAGGACCCCCCCCCCCCCCCCCTCCCCTCTCCTAACCCCCTTCCTTGCCCCCCCCTCGACATGAGTGCCTGCTGCTTCCTCTCCGCCCCTGAAGCACGCTGCCCTGCACTCCCCCCCCCCCCCCCCCCCCCCCCCTCCAAGGCACTGTGAGTGGGGGCCAGCCTGGCCGTCCACGCAGAGCCCCCCGCCCTGCTAGCAAAGACCCTCGCCTTTTTTTTACAACAAACACAAATCTAGAACGCGCTGGCCAGCGAGTGGCCGCGCCCGATCGCTGTCCCAGCATGCCTCCGAAGCAGGCAGAGCAGCACTCCTGCGACGGTGTCCGGGTGAAGTCGGCTCGTCTCGTCCGAGGGGGGCCGGCGTGTGGGGGGGCGGGGAAGGGGGGTTGGCTGTGACCCCGTTCAGGCCCCCAGACCAGAGGCGGTGTGTGAACCCTACATGTGTCTCTCTCCCCCCGTCCACAGGTCACCAAGCCCACCTGGCGGCCACGGCGGCCACCATGGAGAGGGAGCGCGAGCGGGAGAGGGAGCGCGAGCGGGAACACCGCGAGCGGGAGAAGGAGCGCGAGAAGGAGCGCGAGCGGGAGCACCGCGAGCGCGAGCACAGGGAGAGGGAGCGCGAGCACAGGGAGCGCGAGCGCGAGCGGGCCGTCGCCGCCGCCAGCGACTACATGCGAGGAGGTGAGAGGGGTGGGCGTGGTCAGACGGGACATCGTGGCCTCCGGCATTTCTCGGACTGAAGCCGGCATTAATCCGTGTGTGTGTGTGTGTTGTGTGGTCCAGGTGTGGAGCAGCCAGGACGCCCTGGTAGCCGTGGTTACATGCGGTCCCCCTCCCCCTCCATGAGGACGCCGGAAGGAGTGGTTCAGCAGCGGCCCAGCATCTTCCAGGGAACCAACAGCAAGAGTGTCATCACCTCCCTCATGTAAGTCTAAGCCTGCCCTGCCCCTCACCTCGCCTCAGGGGGGCGTGAGGATTTCAGTAGGCTGGTGTCTATGGGCCAGGGCCTGCCAGATTCACCCTAAGCTCATTCCAACACCTCCACCAGCCATCTGTTTCGACCGGTACGAACACCCCCACGCGCCTTAACACGTTCCTGACCTGACCCCCCCCTGCTGTGTGTCCGTGTCCCTCCCCCCAGGCCCCCTGCAGCGCAGGCCCCCCAGCCCGGCTCCCGCTACAGCACGGCGGCCGACGCCCTGGCCGCGCTGGTGGACGCCGCCGCCTCGGCGCCCCAGATGGACGTGGCCAAGGCCAAGGAGGGCAAGCACGAGGACGACATGTCCTCGTCCTCCTCCGCCGCCGCCGCCCGCCGTGCCGCCGCCATCAGCGAGCAGCAGGACGCCGAGCGGCGCTCCATGCAGTCTCCCTACGGCGCCCTCGCCATGGCCGGGGGCAAGCAGCACCCGGCTTACGGCGAGCAGGCGGGGGCGGGCAGCAAGGACAAGACGCCGCCCTCCAAGTCGCGCATCGAGGAGGAGCTGCGCACGCGCGGCAAGACCACCATCACCGCCGCCAACTTCATCGACGTCATCATCACGCGGCAGATCGCCTCGGACAAGGACGCGCGGGAGCGCGGCTCGCAGAGCTCCGACTCGTCCAGCAGCCGTGAGTCGGCGCCCCCAAAAAAATGCGCGGACCCTTCCGGAAACTGCGTTTTTTTAAATGTGCGTGAGGGTCAAGGGGTTTGACCGCCTTGTCTCCGTGTCCGCAGTGTCGTCTAACCGCTACGAGGCGGCCGGCGGAGCAGCCATCGAGGTGATCAGCCCCGCCAGCTCCCCGGCACAGACCCAGGCCCAGCCCCAGCAGGACAAGCAGGAGGACAGGCAGCCACAGCCCCCAGGTCAGAGGCCAAGCAGCGCTACCATCCACAGAGAGCACACGCCATCAGCTGCAGTCTCAATTAGGCTCCATTACTTTTTATTATTATTTAATTAATTATTATTTAGTACATTTGGGATATATTTTGGGGCATTTTCTGCTTTATTGGTTAGTGACAGTGATAGTTGGAGAGAGACAGGATAGGCAGGGGAGAGAGACCAGGGGAGACCTGGTATAGCCCTGTATCGGGCTCCAGCGATGTCCTGAATGGAGATTTGCGTGGAAAATTCCCACGAAGCTCTCCCAGCATGCTAGCCTAACACCGCTGGGAGTTATGTGAGGTTAAATGTGTCCGGCGTCCTTCCCCAAACCCTGCAGTCAGACGACTGCATATAGATACAAGATAGACACTGGCTTTACTCCAACCACTTTGTTGAAAGTAGGTGAATGCAGCGGGGGCTATATCGGGCTGGTAGCTATACTGAGTAAACATGCCAGTGTCTAAATAACCCGTGATCTCAATAACCTTGTCATCTGAGTACAGTGGGCGACACCGTCTGTCCACCTGACCACTCCCTCCTGTTAACGTAGAGGCAAATATAGATTGACGGCTGGCTACTCACTCAACCCTCCACTCTCTCTCTCTCTGTATGGAACCCTGCAGTTGGCATGCGCGTCTTCGACATGAGCCGCTACCGCCCGGCAGGGGAGCCCCCCCAGCCCAGCTCCCAGGCCCCCCCCTCGGGCCAGGCCGACTCGTCGTACTCCCAGGTCCCCAAGACCCACCGGGTCATGACGCTGGCCGACCACATCTCTGTAAGACCCCGCGCCACCCAAAGCACTCCCGTCACACCCCCACCCCTAAACACACACTCTTGAGAACAGCTCCAGTAAACACCCTTCTGGAACGTTCTCTCTCCTCCTCAGCACATCATCACCCAGGACTTCGCCCGGAACCAGGATCCACCCCCTCCTTCCTCCACCACCTCCTCCTCCTCCTCCGCGACCACCACATTCCAGAGTGCGGTCTCCAGCTCTGGCCTGGGCCGCGCCAAGCCCCCCAGCCGCTACAGCCCGGAGAACCAGGCCCCCACCACCAGAGGCCCCCCAGCAGGCTGTCCCCCGAGAACGCCCCCGACAAGCCCAAGGCCAGGTAAAGTCTAGATGAAGCAGTCTGGCTGGTGCATTTCATATCATAGTCAAATAGTTAAGGGAATAAGGGATTGGGTATTGGGCAAGTAAATAAGTCATCGGTAAAAGGACAGTGTATGCATATATTTGCTATGCAACAATATCCATCATGGTGGTGATGGTTAGTGGGCAGCCCAGCCTCTCCCTCTCCCCCACACCATCACCGCCCCTCCACACCTGGATGTCCTCTCCATCATATTCTCTCCCTCCCTTCCCCAGGCCCGGTAAGTCCCCCGACCGGGGAGGCCGACAGATGGACGGCTACGAGCCCATCTCCCCTCCTCAGAGCTACCCGAGCATGGACAAGCCCGAGGCCAGCGCCCCGCAGCCCCAGAGACGAGAGAACGACAACCCAGAGATGAGGTACGCCGCACGCCGTCCTGTCAGCAAAATAAACGGCTCGCCTCCCTCCCCCCCCCCCCCCCCCCCCCCAGGGGCCAAAAGGCTTTTGCTTTGATTGGCATTTTTGAAACGGATTGACTCTGGAAAATATTAGACATCTGACTTGCATGACAGATGATGTATGTGTCACATGTGAGTGTTGATATTTTAGGCCTGGCACTAGAGGGCAGATGGCCGCTGTCCCCTGGGCAGTGGTCCTCCTGTCGGCTGCGATCTGGCAGGCAGCCCCACCGGCCGTGTGGAAACGGGGGGACTGTTGCCAGCGGGCATCCAACCCCGGTAAACTCCCTGACTTTCCCCCTGTGGCCTTTCTCTGGTTTCAGGGGCGACTCGCGGTCCCCGGGGAGCGGCAGCTACCTGCCCTCGTTCTTCACCAAGCTGGAGAGCACCTCTCCCATGGTCAAGTCCAAGAAGCAGGAGATCATCCGCAAGTTCCGGAACTCCTCCGGCGTGGGCGACTCCGACATCGGTAAGCGGCGGGGGGTCTCTTCCCCCTTCCACCTCTCGACGGAAGCTGGTGGAGAACACTCGCCGGATGCGTAAACGAACCTCGATGGCGTCACGGTTTAGCCCTTGTTCTTGTCGTGCAGTGTCGCCATTTTAGCTCGGGCGCCAGACATTTTGTTCTCTAACGGAAACTATCGTTTTCTGTCCGTAGGGGCCGCTCAGCCAGGCACAGAGATCTTCAATCTGCCAGCTGTGACCAGCTCAAGTAAGAGCCCCCCCCCCCCTAAGAGTCGCCCCTTCCTGCTCTAAAACAAACACAAACAAACAGTCATTTCCAGTCCCACGGTGTACTCTGTTGTCTCTCTCTCATCTCCCTCTCTCGTCTCTGCCTACGCTGTCGTGTCCTCCAGGCGGCATCAACCCCAGGAACCACTCGTTCAGCGACCCGGCCAGTAACCTGGGCCTGGAGGACATCATCCGCAAGGCCCTGATGGGCAACCTGGAGGAGAGGCCGGAGGAGCCTCAGGGAGGGGCCGCTCCGCCCAGCTCCAACACCCCCAGCGGGGAGGCCCGCCAGGAGGCCAACCCTTCACCCAGCATGGGTGAGAGACCCAACACACACACACACACAGGCCTGTCCTCATCCAAACCAGCCTAACGAGGGGGCAATTTCCATGATATATACGTACGTAAATACATGTAATGAGCGGTTTTGTTGTGTTGCTAAGGATACTTTTTTCTTCGTCTACCAGGCAAGCAAAAGCTGCAGGGCAAAGCCAACAGCCGCAAGTCCAAGTCGCCCAACCCGGGCCAGGCGTACGCCGGAGGGGAGCGCCCCTCGTCCGTGTCGTCCGTCCACTCCGAGGGAGACTACCACCGGCAGGCCCCGGCCTGGGCCTCCTGGGAAGACAGGCCCTCGTCCACAGGTAACCCCCTCCATCTTCCTCCCCCCCCCCCGGGGCCTTCGCTCACCACGCCACAATCGTCAGATTCAGCGGTAACACACGGATAACTGGACCCGCTCTCTTAATGTACTCCCCCCCCCCCCCCCCCCCCCCCCCCCCCCCCCCCCCCCCCCCCCCCCCCTCTACTTTCTGTCTCCAGGTTCCATGCAGTTCCCCTACAACCCCCTGACCATGCGCATGCTGAACAGCACACCGCCCACCTCCATGGCCTCCCCCTCCATCCAGGCCCAGCAGCAGTCTGTACCGGGGGCCGCCCCGGCCGCCCAGCAGCTGGTGTGGGAGCGGGAGCCCCTGCTCTCGGAGCAGTACGAGACCCTGTCGGACAGCGACGACTGAGCCCCCCACGCCCCGCCGCCGCCGCCCCCCGTCCCTGAGGAGGGCTGAGCAGAGGCTGGCCTGCCCCCAACCACCACCACCACCCCCCCCCCACCCCCCTTCCTCTCCCAGGACTATCCTCACTCACTGGTGCAGAGTTTAGGAGCGAGCGCAGGGGGCCGGAGTGGCTTTTTGTGCAACAGCGCCCCCTGGCGGGCAGCTGAGAGAAAGGCAGCTGCCTCTGACAGGCTGAGGGCTTGGGCATAGACTCCTTTTTTCGGGGACAGGCCTGGACACACAGCATGTCGGAAAAATGCCTGAGTGGAAGACATAAAAGCTAACGATGAAGAACTTGTGAAAAAAAGAAGAAAATAAGAAAAAAAGACAAATCATTAAGAGACTATTTCTTGAATTTTTGATTTCTGTAAAGAAATACTTTTGTCTTTAAGAAAAATCATTGTATGTAAATAGATTAACCTTTTGCAGTGTTTTTTTCTTTTCTTAAATGGGTTCTTTCTCATTTTACTGTTGCTTTTAAATGGATCCACTTTGTTTTTGAACAGGAGGAGGAGGTGTTAAATCTTGAATATCACAGTTGGTCTCTCCCTGTCGCCCCTGTCCCCCGCCCTACCACCACAGACAAGCTGAGAGACAGACCTGTGGTTTGGACTTGATTGATATGCGTGGTGCACAGAGAAGCTGAGGTCCTATCCACCAACCACCAAGCACCACCAAAGCCTGAACATTGTGGACATAAGTGAATGAAACAAACACACATGCTAACACTTTTATTTGATTTTATTGCATTGTCATTTGATGCCTGTCTTTGCAACACTGTGGAGATGATGCATGGGTGTCACAGATCCGCTGTTCGAGAATAAAAGAAAGATTTTTTTTTGGTCACCCTTCATTTTATTTTATTTTTTATTCAGACAAAGATGTTTTCGGAACAAGTTGAGAACGCGGGTGTCAGAGCAACTGAGTGAAACAGGTGAATAAGCTTGAGGTTGTCCGACTTGTTCCTCATATAATGACTACTTTTAGGGCCCCCCATGTTGATCTGAATGTGTAATTGAGCCAATGTGTTAAGGTGAAGTTGACCATGTTGTGTACTGTATGGCACAGTGTGACCAGCGCAGCTGTCTATGGTTTCCAACCAGTGCAGGATATTCTGCTCTGCAACGTTGTTGTCAAGGTAACTAAAGTATGTCAGGAACCTTTTTTTTTTTTTTTTTGACAGATTTGCCATGCCTTGTGGCTCAAGAAAGAAGGCAGCTTTAACTCGTTTCTCAGAGATATACGTCGGTGTTTGATGTTTCTATTTGTTTGTTTCTGTAGTCCCTCTCTTTCTTTCTTTTGATACTGTCCCAGCAATCTGAGCTCAGTGTAAGTTGTCTTTTTGTTAGACGAAAAAGACAAAACTAACCAAACATAAACAAAATGGTCTGCACCATTGTTGCACTTTTTTTTTTTTGCTTTGTAATCTTTGACGACAAAAGCATACTACCTATCTATAACTTATTCAAGCTTTTGCAGAGGATTGTCCTGACGAGATGTGCTTTGACTTTGCCCATCACGCATGGAAATCTGGAGGTGGAGTTCCTGTCTGGTAGCTGGTACATGGTTTTTCTAGTGTGACACTTGCATTAGCAGTTAGTTTCTGCGTATGGTACTCGCAGTTGACGACTGCCATCATGGCGATGCCATAACCATTTAATCTCTGTTTCCTTAATATCCAGAATCAATATCGACTGTATTTGTCAACGAATATGAAGCTTTTTCCGTTTTGAATTCCACTAGGTTAACATTGATAAGGACAAGTTCTTTCAGATACGTGGAAGTGTTTCGGCTTTCCTCAGCTTTTGCTTCGCTTAACAACAAAAAAAAACAACCTGCTCTAAACTTGATATTTTCCTTGCTTTTCTTTTCACTTTTGATTTTGAATTGTTCAAGTCCTAACGGATGTTTCAGATCTTTTGTTTTCTATCATTTTCAACATCAATGTTATGCATCCCATTTCGATGGGATGTCAAGTGTTTACAACGGCAATGACAAAAAGAAAAAAAAAAGTTTACAAAACTTGAATCTTAAAAAAAAAATAAAATAAAAAAAACTACAAAATGAAGCCAGAAAAGAATTAGTGCATCTTTTCAGCTCTCCATCAGTCAAACACCGAGTGGTGACTTTTTTTGTTTGTTTTAATTTGAGACTTGAAACCCCATGTATCCCATGATATTGAAATGCAATGTTTGTATCGCACAATGTCTCTTAGTAGTCTATTACAAGAGTTCAGACCAATCAATAAAGTGGATCAGGTCTCTACCTCTCTGAAGATGATGTGTCTCTATTCTTTTCATCTCGCTACACAATTCAGATGTTTTAAGCTTTGTAAAGGTAGAAGGGGTTTTGTAAATATACACATCATAGTCATTTAGCAGACGCTCTTATCCAGAGCGACTTACAGTAAGTACAGGGACATTCCCCCCCGAAGCAAGTAGGGTGAAGTGCCTTGCCCAAGAACACAACGTCATTTGGCACAGCTGGGAATCGAACTGGCAACCTTCAGATTACTAGCACGACTCCTTCACCGCTCAGCCATTTGACTTCCTTTACTAATACATATCTGAATATTTATCAGGCAAGATGTCTCCAGGTATTCAGGTTTCTGAATACCTTGGTCTGCTGCAATGTCTGAACCTGAAGCTGCATGTTGATGTCGCCACACATAGCTGTGGCAACATACTGGATCTGGTCATCGCTGACTCTGTTCCAGTCAACAACACACAGGTCAGTGACCTTGGCGTATCCGACCACATGGACCTCTCACCCCTGCCCCCCCCCCCCCCCCCCCCTCTCTCTCTCATTTGAAACAACACATGTACTTCCGCAACTGGAAAACCATCTCCACAGCCGACATCACAGAGGACCTTTCAAATCCCCCTCCCCCCAATTTTCTACCTCCCAGTTGTGAATGTTTCATGTTTTTCTGTCAAATATACAATTAAAAGGCTTTGGTCAACAACATGTAACGTGACCGGAACATGACTGGAAGATCCTGCATGAAGCAGCATTCTCATCATTTTAATGGGCTACTGCTGACATCTCGTGGATGTATGTGAGCGGTGCAGCTGTGGACACAGCATTCACCAGCCTTTTTGTGTGCAGACCACAATTAAAAGAAAGGGTGCTGTGTAAAACAGTTTGTCACAAAAGAAGCAGGTCATTTTGGCGACTCCATCAGGGTCACTTTACACCATGAAAACATTTCGGGGGTTGAGATTTCCATGATTCTTTTAAATATCTTAATTGTAGTGTAGATTTTTTAATTGTTTTTACACAATACGAGTTACACTATGGCACCAAGTGTGACAAAAAGACAGATTTGGGCGCAGAGCTACTGTGACGGGTATTAATATGTTTGCATGCAATACTATGAAATGACTGTGTTTTTAGGTGTAGGTCTAAGAAACAAGCATTTTCAGCACTCAGAGGGAATATGCAACTGATTCTACTAATTATCATATGAAGCCCCGGCACATTCATATCCGGTGCATTCGACATTCGACTAAATCAGTGGGAATGCCAACTCATCAACATTTTGTATTAAGTCAAATCTAGCCTAAATAATCCAACCCCAAAAGTAGAGTAGACTGTAAACGTGCAGACCAGCATGTAGCCCATATACATTACCGTAATTATGCTAAGTCATAGCAAAAGGGCAGAAAGTCCGAAATATAATTACAAACATTTTTTTGTATGTACTGTATTCTATGCATCTTATTTTTGTGGCCTACTAAGAATTGTATATCATTGTATTTATCACATCATTCCTTGAAGAATTTCTTATTTCCCATTTTTATATTTTAAAGTGCAGTGCTTTGTGATTAGAATTGCCCCTTCATATTAGTGGTTAAAATACATGAAACTTCGCAAATGTATGCTGTAACTGGGAAATATTTTATTGTCTCCTGGCTGTCATCACAACATCTGAGATGCTTTACAAACGGGAAAGTTGGTGCGCATTTAATAGGAGGATGTGTCTTCCTGCCCGACATGAGAGGAGGTTCTGTACGTGGCAGCGAAAAAATCCTTACATTTTCAGTAACCTCGGGGTGCCTTGAACATATCTTCACATTCCGTTAATGGTGAAGCACATCGTACTAAGGGATAAGGTAAGCATGCATTGATAAGTTTGCGTAAAAAGGGCTTACATAAGCACAAATGTAGGCTATGAAAGGCGCTGCATGTGCCCGTTGGCGAAACATGTTAGGATGGTTGTCAATAACAACTGCTATCAACTATATTTTGGGATGGTAATTTGTTTGAACGTTGCATGAAATTACCAGTTATTTTATTTATAACAATTAAGCAAACTGTAGAGCATTTCAAGTGTGAAGTTCCCAGCTGTTAACTGGTATACGTTCACAATGTAACCCCACAAGAAAGGGAAAGTTACAAGATACCATGCTAAAGTAACTTTTGATCAGGTATTTTATCTAAATAGTTTTGAAATGATAATAATAATTTTGACATGTTTTACTTTAAGTGACCCGACAGTTTATACCTGTTATTTTACGATACTTTTCTTTAGTGATAGGACCTACTCATCCAACTTGTTGGGATTTCTAGAAACGTCTTGGCTGACGTCAGTCGTGGGATATTGTAGTCCTCCAGATGTATTTTCCAGATTTTTAAACAGGCTGGACAGTGTACCAAGGACCTCACGTGGGCCTGTAGTCTACAATTCTGTAGTCTTGAATATGCACCACTTCAGACCATATATTCACCTAACTGAAACCCCCCCCCCACAACTCCCCTCACTGTTACATTTTTCCCTCTGGATAGTTTATTTGGTAGTGAACAGATGTATTTGAACAGTTTTTGCTTTTTATACAGACTCAATACACTAGATACATGTCATATTTAAAAAGCTTTATTTATCCCAAACTTTCCAGTCGTCTCAAGGGGATAAATGTCTCGTCATAACGCAACACGTGTACAGTCTGTGTGTGTGGGTGTAAAAGTTTTGTGTATGATAATCTCAGTTTGTGTTATAAGTGCCTGCCGCTCCTCAGATAATTGATTGCTAGAGTCAGTCAGGCAGTTTAAACAAATCCAGTGGAATGCCTAAACAGAGGACAACTCTCCAGGCTGTTGAAAGGAGGATGCTGGAGGCTGTTAGACAGTAAAGTTCTCCAGCATTAGGAGTCTTAACATTGGGTTCTATCTCACAAAAGCTACAGTCGAAATTACACCATGTATATCCAGTTCTGTTTCAGTATGTCATGAATAGAGTGGTTGTCCCCTGGCATGGCATTTACCAAAAGAGTCATGTATCTACCTGCTGTAGGTTCTGGTGGTTCAGATCAAGTTCTCTGCTCTCGACTCAGGCCAGCTTCTTACTGTACAGTACAGTGTTCAGTCAGCTGACTAACCCTTCAAAAAATGCTAAAAATGCTGACCTAGGGAGCCATGAACCAGACCAGCTCAGAGCCTGAGTCACACTGGTCCTTCAGAGTTTCAATAGCTGTTGAGAAGACATTAAGAAGGCAATGAATAACCTCTTGACATGGAAAAACTCTTCCACATTGAAATTGGAACACATTTCATTTTTCGGATATGTTTGCTTTTCTGTGAGGTAGGGAGGAGGGAGTTAACTCTCAGAGTTACCACAAGGTGAACTCGCAGGCAGGAGTTGTCTCAGCATGTTGTATGGCCTAGGGTAGTCAATCTTTGTGTGTCTGTTTTTGTACACCTTTGTATGATCCATCTTTACTGATTAACCCTAGGTCACTCACTGATTTACTGACGCCATCAAGTTCCCAGTGAGTTTAGTCGAGAAAATCAGCACGTGCCCTAACCTAATAGTTTTTCTATCCAGTCCCAAGACAGACCATCGAGTCTGAATGTGGACTTCCCCTGCGTGTGTGCATGTTCCAGGGCTCTGGACAGCCCTTGTTCAGGCCAGCTCATCTTCCGAGGATCTTCTTTGAGCTGGGCTCCATCTGGAGAACATGCCTCAGATGGATAGCATTAGGGCCGCTGCTGCTGAAGAAACCTTTCCTGTTTTCACAGTCAAAAAGGCTCCCATTGGCTCGCCAAAATAAACACCTTCAGCAAACATTCGTCTGGTAGCATACCATGCAGTATTGTAGAGTATTGTGGGCGAACGCGCCAGGATCAGGGGAGACAGGCTAGGAAGGCTGAAGCACGTGGGCGTTGAATTCACAACTCCTTTCTATGCCTCATTGAGCCAGCATCGTCTCGCTAGCTTTAACAGTGTGTTGGTGAAGGACAGAGTCCGACTGTAAATACATGTATTTTTGGAGTAGCCTACATGTATCAGTGCTTCAGCCAAATGAGTCGTTTCCCCAGCAAATGTGATTTTAGGAAACAGCCGTGTTACTCTGGCTTTTCTCAAACTGCTGTTCTTTCCTGTCCAGTCACATAGTGTTCCAGATGGATATCTTCTTCTGGAAAGAAGACTAGCTGGATCAAGAACACCTCACTTAGAGATTACCCAGAGGAGTTCTGTGTAATGTAGATAGCCCACTCCCAAGTGTTTGTTCAGGTAATTACATTGTAGACAATACCTAAACGTTCAGATATCCCTGTCTGTATTTCAGAGGGCTGTGGTGGTAATCTCCAAATGAACCGCTAGATTATAGAGATTAGGGGGAATTACAGTTACACACACACCTGTTTCCCCTCCACACCTCACACACACACACAACCCTGTATTCCCTCCACACCTCACACACACACACAACCCTGTATTCCCTCCACACCTCACACACACACAACCCTGTATTCCTTCCACACCTCACACACACACAACCCTGTATTCCCTCCACACCTCACACACACACAACCCTGTATTCCCTCCACACCTCACACACACAACTCAGTAACGCGTCGTGTGGTATGTCACTATACCAGTGGTGTATTGGGTTATTTTGAATGACTTGAATTACATGGAGTGTGATTTGGAATGCCTGATCTTTTAACCGTCTCAAGTGCTGGAGTACTGCTAGTTGTATTGACTTAGTTGTAGTCCGGTGCTAGCAGGAGCTTGACACATTTCTTGAAAAGTCAGCAGAAGTGTTACACATGTCGTCTCACAGCCTTAGAGAAGATAATGCCAACTGTCCCCTAACACCTGTCTCCCTCACCCTGGTCTTGGCTGACTACTAGTAACTTCAACCTGGGTACAAAGCTACCCTTTGACCCCCTGAACCCCTAAACTCTGGCCCATGTTACCACGAGGGCATAAGGGCTTGGTTGGAGTGACCCGTGGGTAAGGTAGACAAGATACTTTCTGATGGATACTTTCAGACCTTCCCTATCTTTGAGCTCATCTACAGCTGTCTTGGTAGTTGGGAAAGCCATGTTCTATTCCATCACGGTCCTGGCTACACGAGTCATGGTTTCTCCACAGGCACATGCAAAGCCAGCCACGTGGAGGCCCCCAGGTTGGCAGAAGTCAAGCTCAACTGGTAGACAGAGCAGGAGTCTCCCAGTCTGCCACTAATGACCCGGAGCCTTCTGGAAACTATGAATCTAGCATATTGTTAGACCACCAGCTAATGTACTGACCGAAAGAGAACAGGCTAGGCCTTCCAGAGAAGCAGTAAATAAATTCCTGTATGTGGATATTGATGGCCATGTTTTGACTATTTATTATAAGAGACAATCGCATTTGTCTGTGGCCCTGTTGCCACCACAGTAGAACTGACATGAACTCCCATGAGTGGCACTGTGCTCTCTTCAGGCAATGGAAGTAGTGATTGACATGAGTGAACATTATTCCAATTCCAGGGATTGTATTGATTGACATATGTGTTTTTTTCCCCCCATTGCATGTTCAGCATCGCAATGATGAAGTGCCTACCCTTCCTAACCTGGGCTCTGGTCTGCTGCTGTTGCTGGGGAGTGCAAGCGGAGATCTTCACCTCTATAGGTAGGCCCTACAGGACACTGCTGACTCATGCCAGGTAGGCCCCAGGCCTCCTCATGTCTCCTAGGCTGGTCTTAGCTCCACCATGGGCTTGTACAACACTATATAGAGGTGAAAGACTGCAAAGGTTCCCATACTTTTTGGAAAGATAGTACACTTCATGTTTTCAATCAGCCCTCACAAGTAAGCAAATTGTTGTCGTCGTCGTATTTCACCCTCTGTTCTACCATGCCTCTTACCCGGGATATTCAACATGTTTTACTCTTAGTTGCACAAGAACTGCAACTGCAAAAGCGACTTGCGTCCTGTCAGGCTGAAGCGATGGGTGGCATTCGGGCGATTTATGTTCAATTTGGCTCCACAATGTGCTACGCAGCAACATTTAATGTGGCGTAAAGCTGCTCCGTCACTCTGTTTGGCAACCACAGAGAGTTCACCCCAGTGGGTTGCTGTGGAATTCCTGCACGCAGCAGCCTTCGAGTCCCTGCCCCCTAACGTCAAAGACTTTAACTGGGTAGTTAAAAATCACAGCATGGTGGGATGGATGATAATATACAATCTAAAACACTAGGGAAGGAGACATCTCACATAGCTTGCCGTCAGTCTGAACCAGCCTTTTCCATGAATAGCTTATAAACACCACAACAACGCACCCTTGCATTTGTATCGATGACGCCTTTCACAGATAATCACTTGACGCAAAGGTCAAACACCTAGTAAAAAGCTGGGGTGTTTTTGGTTGTGGTGGGATACAGGATTTAAACCTCCTTAATGAGGGATTCAACTTTTCCTTGTTAAACTGGATGACGTTCTGACCGTTGAAATCTGTCTCAGGTCAAATGACGGACCTGATCTTCACGGAGAAGGAGCTGGTCCAATCCCTGAAGGAGTACATCAAAGCGGAGGAGTCCAAATTAGCGGCTGTCAAGGGGTACTGTGTGTTACTGCTGCAGTGTTTGTGTGATATCAATAATGGAGAGAGATTCAAACCAGACACGCAAACCTGGGCTTGTCTGACTGTAGGCTTAACCTTGTACCGGCAATGTCTGAATAGGGCAGGTGACAAATGAAGGGATAATTTGATAATTGCTAATACAGCCCCTGTCTGGTTGAAGTACACGTTCTCGGGAATCACGTTTTGTCTTGTAGCTGGACTGGGCCTGTATCTACAAACTCCCTCTGCTGTGATGCTAATTCCCTGCCTGTCTGTCTGTCTGTCTGTCTGTCTCTGGTGTAGCTGGGCCAACAAGCTGGAAGCATTGACCCGGGCCTCGACCTCTGACCCTGAAGGCTACCTGGCCCACCCGGTCAACGCCTACAAGCTGATGAAGAGACTCAACACCGAGTGGGCCCAGCTGGAGAGCCTGGTTCTGCAGGACCCCTCAGATGGTAGGAGGAAGGATGGAAGGCAGTGTGTGTGTGTGTGTGGGAGTGTGTGTGTCTTCCAAGCACCGCCCACGCATCTGCTCGGAGAGAACACAGGCTGTCATGCAGCTGTTGGTTTCTGTTTACTTTGGCCAAATTTTGGTATGTGTGTGCTGCTATCAAAACGTGTGAAAGGAAAGTGGGAGGAAAGTTCCAGACTTGTGTTCATGTTAGTCATTGGTGCCGTAAGCCCCCCTGCTAACCCTCCTTACAGCTGTGTTCCCTCACACACTCTCTCTTTCTCTGTCTCTCTCCCCCTCTCTCTCTCTCTCTCCCTCCCTCCCTGCCTCTCCTCTCTCGTTATCTCTCGGATCCCTTTCCAGGGTTCATCTCCAACATGTCGTTGCACAGGCAGTTCTTCCCAGATGATGAGGATGAGAAGGGGGCTGCCAAGGCTCTGATGCGCCTCCAGGACACATACAAACTGGACTCGGAAAGCTTCTCCAAAGGCAAGCTGCCAGGTAAAGAAGGAATGGTCCTGGATAATATCTGTGCGCGTGCATGTGTGTGTGTGCGCACGGCAGAGTGTTTAAGGTTTCTCCTTAGACCGGAGTGTGTTTTGTTTATGCATTTTTTGGTATTTCAAATCTACTAACAGCTGCCACGCAGGCTTCAGCCTCGTGACGTGTTATCACACTGTGGACATATCTCAACCTGCCCAAGAGTCCTCTCAGCCAGGCAGCACACATCATCAGCTTGAACCATCTCCCTCCACCTAAACATCAGCTTTAACCATCTCCCTCCACCTAAACATCAGCTTTAACCATCTCCCTCCACCTAAACATCAGCTTTAACCATCTCCCTCCACCTAAACATCAGCTTGAACCATCTCCCTCCACCTAAACATCAGCTTTAACCATCTCCCTCCACCTAAACATCAGCTTTAACCATCTCCCTCCACCTAAACATCAGCTTTAACCATCTCCCTCCACCTAAACATCAGCTTTAACCATCTCCCTCCACCTAAACATCAGCTTTAACCATCTCCCTCCACCTAAACATCAGCTTTTTAAACCGAATTCTAACCCTAGACCTGCCAGGCGGATGGCGACAGTTGACAAATGCCAACCGTTCGTAGCGAACGTGACCTGGTGTATTTCTCTCAAGCATGTGGCGTTTGGTCCCCCCCCCCCCCCCCCCCTCAGGGATGCACTCCAACGCCCTGCTGACGGTGGACGACTGCTACGACATGGGGAAGACGGCGTACAACGAGGCGGACTACTACCACTCCGTGCTGTGGATGCAGCAGGCCCTGCGGCAGATGGACGCCGGCGAGGACGCCGTGGTGACCAAGGCCGACGTGCTGGACTACCTGAGCTACTCGGTCTACCAGATGAACGACCTGCCCCGCGCCATCGAGCTCACGCGGCGCCTCGTCGCCATCGGTAACGGGACCCCCCGCCGGTCTTTTTTCTCGCTCTACCTTCATTCCGTTTGTCGTTGTCGTCTCTCCCCGCGCCTCCGTCGCTCTCCTTCTCTCAACTCTCTCTCTCTCTCTCTCTCTCTCTCTCTCTCTCTCCCTCCCTTTTCCTCTCTGTCTCGTCCGCTTCCTCTTTTAGCAGGGCGTAGCCTGACAGTGGTCACGGTTCCTAGTGCTATTTCAGACTCGGGGCCTTAACGGAGGACGCGGTCGTCGGTGAAGGCTGTAATCATGGTCTTGTGGTGACTGGTGTTGGACTGTGAAGTCAAACGGACCTAGCTGTTTGGACAGCTTAGGAGCTGTGTCAAATACCTGCGCAGCAAATAGGATTTTTGGTGTTGTCATTGAGTGAGGGATTTCCCTTAGCTCCTTACTTCATTTGAGTTCTCGGGGTAGTTCCGATGGATTCAGTGGAAAATGGCAAAGGCTGTGAAGGGATTTAAAAGGAAATGCCTGACCTGGGAGTTGGCCTATGGTGTTTGTTTGTTGTTGAGATTCCTGTCTTCCTACTGAAGGAGACCACGTTGTTGTGGACACCCCCCCCAGCCTTGGGAGCTTTCAAATTCATGGTCATTTTCTTTAAAGACCACAAGGTGGTGTTGCTCTCAGTCACCCAGTGCTAGCGGTCTTCCTCCACAACCCTGACCGTAACCCGACTGACATGGTGGCCATAGCTCCAGAGGTCAAAGCTTTTAGTCAGGCGGATTCCTTTTCCTCTCGAGACCGATGTCTCTAGAAAGAACCGTATCATTTGTGTGGCATCTCCTCATTCTTCCCGACCCTCTCCAGAGTCAGTCGGGGTAACAGCCTCTTTCATGGTGCCGTTACAGACTCCGGCCACCAGAGGGCAGGAGGGAACCTGCGCTACTTTGAGCGTCTGCTCGCCAAGCAGCTGTTGGAGCTGAACCAGGAGTCCCAGCCGCCCGTCTCTGAGGAGCCCATCCAGTTGGGCACCTACGCCCGGCCCAAGGACTACCTGCCCGAAAGAGAGACCTACGAGGCCCTGTGCAGGGGCGAGGGAGTCAAGATGGTGAGAGAGAGGGACCTTCATACCACACGCTAACCCCCCAAAACACTCGCCCCGAATTCCGTCGAGTCACTGTGGTCGTACATGTCGATTATTGACTCCTCCCTCTTCCTGGTTCAGACCACCGCGAGGCAGAGCCGCCTATTCTGTCGTTACCACGACGGCAAGCGGAACCCCCGTCTGCTACTGAAGCCGATGATGGAGGAGGACGAGTGGGACAGCCCCCACATCGTACGCTACCTGAACGCCCTGTCAGACATGGAGATTGAGAAGATCAAGGAGCTGGCCAAGCCCAGGGTGAGAGGCAGGGCACTAGAGGCAGGGCACTAGAGGCAGGGCACTAGAGTGAGGGCACTAGAGTGAGGGCACTAGAGTGAGGGCACTAGAGGCAGGGCACTAGAGGCAGGGCACTAGAGGTCTGCAGGCCTGCAGGAAAACAAGTCAAACCAGAGAATAGACGTTGCATATAGATGGGGCTGTACAGATCTCATTTGATTTGAAGTGATAGCGAGAGCTTATCTCTATCACTATATCACCTATACCCTTCAAAATAGTCGTACCAGTGTTAGCTATCTGAGGATTCCTCACACCGCAGCCTGTACATTTAGACATGTGTGTTGTGGATGTCTGAACCACATCATGTGATTATCTCAGGCCTGCACACTGATTTACTGTTCATCTGTGTAAACACTTGAAGCTTTCCAGAGCCACAGTTCGAGACCCCAAAACAGGCGTCCTGACCACAGCCAACTACCGAGTATCAAAGAGGTGAGTCCTGCTGGTGAACAGTGCTCTAGCGCCACCCTGTGGTCCAGTCGGGGCATATCTGCTGCTGTAGTGTGGAGGTGCTGGCAGGGAGTCAGACTGAGTGTTTTGCGTGACCGTCCTGCAGTGCGTGGCTGGAGGGGGAGGAGGACCCTGTCATTGAGCGTGTCAACCAGAGGATACAGGACATCACAGGTCTGACGGTACAGACTGCAGAGCTGCTTCAGGTAGTGTTCCACTCTTCCCTATGATACATACTGGCTATACTATGCAATAGTATAGGCTAATAATACTACACTGAGAGGACAGAACTCATAACAAATTCAATACATTTCGTCATTTGTCTATACTGTATGTTACAGCTATGGTCAGTGTCCAGAAATCTGACATTTTGTCCAGATATAGTATCAAATGCATGGCCAGTGTCTAGAAATCTGACATTTTGTCCAGATATGGTATCAAATAAATGGTCAGTGTCCAGAAGGCTGACATGTTGTCCAGATATAGTATCAAATAAATGGTCAGTGTCCAGAAGGCTGACATGTTGTCCAGATATAGTATCAAATGAATGGCCAGTGTCCAGAAGGTTGAAATGTTGTCCAGATACCGCATGGACATAGCAACTCTGTCGGAGTGCATTGCATGAGCAGGTTGTGTGACCGTCCACTAACCCTCGTCCTCTGTGCCACCGTGCAGGTCGCTAACTACGGGGTCGGAGGGCAGTACGAGCCCCACTATGACTTCTCCTAGGGTAAGCACTCAGTGTGACAGCAGTGTGAATGAACGGCTTCCACATGGTCCATGTTCATTATGACGATTGACGAATGACTTCCTCGTGTCACGTTCAAGAGGAATGTGGTTGTTGTTTTTGGTCTAAGGTCATTCTCCCTCTTTGTAGAGGTCAGCGTCCCAGAGGGTGTGTGTGTGTGTTTGTGTGTGTGTGTGTGTGTGTGTGTGTGTGTCAAGAGGCCCCTCATTCCCAGCTGAGGATTGCAGCAGGAGGTTATTAAAGACTTGTAGTAGGATAACACAGTAACACACTGTTGCAGTCAAGGTGTTTATGGTCGACTATATGACTCCAACTTGACATCCCTTTAATGAAAAGGAAAATTCCAGTTGCATGTCCCATCACCATGGTGCTATTGGGGGGCAACATGGGAAACTGTAGAATCATCTAGTTCCTTAGAACTCGATTCCAAATGTACAGCAATCCTTTAAAGTTGATCATGTTTGATTATCGTTTGTCATCCTGTTATTCTATCATCATCCTGACCAGGTTCATATTTGAATTAGTACCAGTTTTTAGTGGCTTTTGTGGCCGCCCAGCCGGGATCCTGGACCAGGTCTTGTCAGTCTGGGTTAAACGTTACAAACATCTGTTGCAGCGTCCTTTTGACAGCAACCTCCAGGTCGATGGAAATAGACTTGCTACATACCTCAACTACGTAAGTACATGTGTCACGAGACCGCGCCTTCATGCTGTGCTTTATCTCAAATTTTATCTTTGTAGAGAGATGAGCCTGATGCTTTCAAAACATTAGGCACTGGAAATCGCGTGGCCACTTTTTTGAATTACGTAAGTATGCATGCCCAGGTGGTGGGGGTGCTGGGAGAAGCACTTGGGAAGCTGCTGACTTGGGTACCTTCCTTGTTTGGTGTTCCTCCTGCATCGTAGCTAACCCAGCGACTGTGTAAGCTCTGTTTCAATATAGGACTCGGATTGATTGACATGACTGTACGTTTCACACAGCCCAGCCCCACAGGCACTAACCTGACTGGAGGGCATGCCAGTTCCACGACTCGGCAAGTTAAGACCATGCTTAGGAAGGCTGTGAAACCCGTCCCATGAGTCAGTCAATTTCAGTGCTTATTGTTGAGAGTGTTGTACTGAAGGCCCACCCCAGTATACTGTACTTTTCTGTCGTATCTTAGTTCTGGAGCCACACTAATACGCATGATGTTCTGCAGTGATAAAGAGAGAGTCGAATGCATCTCTATCGCTGAATGGTACTTCTTAATAAAATCCAACTTAAGTGGAAATATAAAGTAGAATACGTGCTGGGCATGGTATGCTATAGCTCTGGTACTTATGTATCACGATGTGTAAAGATAGTCAACTGCTTCTGTTTTTGTATATGGTTGTATAGATATGTAGATATAAATATATGGTTATAGATATGTTTTTCCAGTAGTATCTGGCTATCTCACTGAATGGTTGCCAATCATTGTATATTCTACGATTTAGCCTCCTGAGAGACCACTGTTTAAAGATTCAGTTGACTTGGAAACTGCCTATGCAAATAGAATTGAGTTGAAGACACAAGTTAAAATAGTATCATCTAGTCATTTTATGTAGCAATTGTTCCATATAGCGTGCTGTATTCCTTTCAGCCCATGTACTGGAGGATGGTTTGGCTGACGTTTTTTCCCCCTCCGTCAGATGACTGATGTTGAGGCTGGAGGAGCCACGGTCTTCCCAGACTTTGGAGCAGTCATCTGGCCTAGAAGGGTAAGGAAATCCCCCCTCCCTGACCCTGCTGGCCCTCCTGGCCCTGCTGGCCCTGCTGGCCCTCCTGGCCCTGCTGGCCCTCCTGGCCCTGCTGGCCCTGCTGGCCCTCCTGGCCCTGGCATGGTCCCTCTGAATGGAAGAGTCCCTCTGCTGGTATCCCTCTGGTGGGCTACAGTACCAGACAGGTCTACTGTAGCTGCACTTCATCTCTACATAATGAAAAGACCCAAAGCATTTTTGATAAAGCCGCACAACAGTTGTGAAAGTCATCGAAGTACAGATTCATGTTTGTGTGTGTTTCCACAGGGAACTGCAGTCTTCTGGTACAACCTCTTCAGGAGTGGGGAGGGAGACTATAGGACCAGGCACGCTGCCTGTCCTGTCTTAGTAGGAAGTAAATGGGGTGAGTTTGGTTATTTAAGTGAAGCCCATTTCACTGTAGTGGAAGCAGATTTCTCCTGCATGGTCAGTAGTCAAACGTTACATCCTAGGTTATGTTCAGACTGGCACGGATTGACTGTGTTGTATCTTATTTCATGCCTGTCTTAAAAACCATATACTGTCAGGTCTTAAAGTGAGCCTGGTCAACCCAACGGACCACTGTGGCTATAAAACTGAACCTAGGGGCCTTGCTAAGTGGCATTAACATCATCATAGTTCTTGTCATGGTATGGACAAGCTGGACATCCCATAGTACTACAACAACAGCATGAAATGTAGCCAGAGGTTTGCTCAAAGCAAGACCCAGGGTCCTCTTCTAGGGGGCGTAGGCCCAAATAATGCTATTACTAGTAGTAGTACGACTGCTACTATAATTATTATTACTCCTCCTACTATTATACTAGTACTTCTACTACAACAATGTGACTTGTTTGGTCTCTGTGCTGCTAGTGTCCAACAAGTGGATCCATGAGAGAGGCCAGGAGTTCAGAAGACCATGCGGCCTGACAGAAGTGGACTGAGGCTGGTCTTCCCATCTAGAATCACACCCCACTTGCAGTGCCTTAGGCTGTGATTCAAACTCCCCGAAAGCATACATACACACACACACACACACACACACTCAGGTCTTGGATAGTGAGCTGAGACATTCCGTTTTTTTGTGTAACTCTGAAAGTGTATTGACGGTTTGGCGAATGTATGTGTAGGACCTTTTAAAGGGCTCAAATGTTTGTTTTTATAATAATTTGTGTTTTGGAAATTGTGTCTTTTGATCGAAGTGACCTTTGCATAACTAAATACTGAGAAAAAAATCATCTGTTCATTCTCATTTATTTATAGACTTTTAAATTATTACACTGTTTTGGAACATTGAGAAGAATGAGCATTAAATAGTGTGTTTTATTAAGAGTGTGTTTCTTACTGTAACAATCACACAACTGTCACCAGAGTACTGGGAGCTCTCCCTCTCACACGCCTGCACCCCATTTCACAAAATCAGTGTCCTTGCCCACTTGTTGACTCATTTGGCGCATTTAAACAGTTTGCTCCCCTTACTTCAGTCTTATGTTTCGCCTGCAATTCTAGCAATAAGTCAGCTCCAACACACCTGATTCAAATGAATGGTTGTTATCAGGTCTGCAAGACAGGGCCCTGAGGACCAGGGTTGAAGACCGCTGGCCTAAAACACATGTTCTGATACATCATTTCACCATCATGTTTAACTATAAAAGACAGTGGGGTTTTCCCTACGCAAACAAATGGACCATGTCATAGAGTTAACATTCATTCAAAAATATTTCAAAACTCATTTCTCTGTAAATGAGTCCGCTTACAGAAGGCTTTCGAGGTTTTCCTTTCAAGTGCCTGTGATCTGTCTCGTGTCGAAGATCAAAGACAATTTGGAAAGCTTGCTGCAATATCGATTTGGAAGGTGTCATGCATGTCTATTTCTCTGGACTGAGTGAGGGGCTCTCCTATAGTCCAGATGTCCAGACTCGTTTGTCACCCCTCTGACCCCCGACCTCCACCTCTTACTGGGTTAGCACCGGTGAGCATACAATGATTGGGTAGGGTACTTTTTAGTCTGCGACTTTTCTCAGGTCTACAACATTTACTAACACTGCTTGTCCTGTGGATTTGGTTCTTTGCAAGAAGAATATTTTGAAATTATTTGTTTGAATAGAAACATTTTGTCAAAATGTTGTAAACTCACAGGGGTTTTGATTGCTGACCAATAAGTGATATAGCCAAGATATGGAGACCAGCAGTTTTCACTGTGGAATTGTATTGGCACTGAGCAGCTTGTGTGTGTGTGTGTGTTCTGGATAATTCTATACCTCTACAGGTAAGGTTCTGTGACTCCAAATGTGACGGGAATCAAGTTTCATAAAAAAAGATTGTCAACATGTTCTTGGAACTACTATTAATCTAGTAACGTATGTGCGTTGGGCCTACGAAAAATGGCATGTATGAGGTGTTTGTCATTGCATGTGGTGTTAAACTGTGTGTGTGTTTGTGTGCACTGGTCTTGGAAGACAACCTGATGGAACTCATGGAGCTGGAGCACAGCTTCACTCGGAGCCTCTGATTTCATCCCAGCAGACAGACCGTGTCCTCAAATGCAGAACATAACAAGGTACAGCTGTTTTACACTCTCCAACCGGGCCTCTGTGTTTCAAAGTGTTCCGCTTTAAGTCTGATCTTTTTTACATGCATGTTTTTTCCTGTGCTTCAAATGAAGCAAGCTGGCTAGACGTACCAAAAATGTCCTATTAACTCGGATGTAACCAGATCAAATTGTAGTTATTTGTGAGGCCAGTCTTTTGACTCAGAATCTGGACAGACTTCCATCACCAATGTGGTTGGTCCATTAGGATGCCTTTTGGGGAGATTCTCAAACAGTTGCCGTGGACGATGAATTCCGCCGGCCGTTGGTTTCCGTGGTAACCCCCCTGTGTTTTCAACTTTGAGGTTGTTGTTGTTCCAGTCGTTTTTCGAAAGGTGTTGTTTTGACATTTGCTGAATGACACCTAGGAATGACATAATCGGGTGCCATGTGTAGTTCTGTGTCTCAATAGAATAGTGTATAACCAGATTTATGGTAAAGCTGTTCAGGAAATTAGCCATTCCTACTGTTTTGTCATGAAAGTTGACTTAATATCCAACTATACTGACTGCATGGCCTACTCCACCAGTGTTCTGCAGAGATGTGGGGGCACTCCAGAAGACCTTGAGAACCACGTCAGTAACCCTTCCACTGCCTTACAAGCTGGTGGGGCGGCTCAGACGGAGGTGGATGATGACGGAGAAAGCAGCACGTGCTTGTTCTTCACGTGGTAGGCACGTGGCCAAGACCTTGTGTGAAACTCCTAAACCTTTCTGACAGAAGAACGAACACACGTCTTGACTTTGGCCCCGTGTGAAGTTTTGATCTGCTTACAGAGGGGTGACCCTATCAAGTAACACTGCATTAATATTATCTGTAATGCAGAAGAATGAATCCAATATAGAGCGCACGGTGGGGTATAGCTCTAGAATGTTCTTCCCTCTGGGAAAGAAGAAGAGAGAGAGAAGTGGGGGGCGTCCGATCCGAAGTTCAGTTCCTGGATATTGTCCATTAATCACATTCCCCTTGACCACCAAATAAATGATATAGAGAACGATCTATATCGCCAGTTAAACATACACAGGAACACAACAGGAACAGTTCACAGAAAGTCCAGGGGATCACCACCCCCGGAGGAACACGTCACGTCCCTATGGTTTTTGAAACGACAAATGGATAAGTACTTATAAAAGTGTTCCCTTTGCACAATGTTATAGTGTCTTAGTTTGGGTAAGTAACTTGAGGCATCAAGTTATTCATCAAAAGTGATGAAAGGCAAATGGCATGTGCACATGCAACTTACGCACTTGCACTTTGTCTTTCTATACATCAGGATGGAGGATAAACGTCCGGTACCCATGAGACATGACTCGCTTGTAGTTCAGCTGACGAGGTTCAGTTCTGTTCTTGGACGATGTGGTGGACATTACTCTCGATCTCCCCTACTGTTTTAACTGCTGCGCTGTCTTTTGTCTTGAGAACTTTTGGCCGCTCTCTCCAGTTTCTCCCAGAGGCTCCCCAGCCAGAAGGATCTGGACGGCGTCGCTCTGAGCCTGGTCAGACTGCAGGATGTATGCTGTTTCCTCAAGGCATTGTGGGGAAAAAGACAGGTGTGGACCATGTTGCTTGTCTAAACGACAATGGCCGGGTTTCCCAGATTCGTTAAGAAGCTCGGAACGCCAAGAGCTTCTTAGGAGCGTTCTAAGAGCTTCTTAGGAGCGTTCTAAGAGCTTCTTAGGAGTGTTCTAGAGTGTTCTTAGAACGCTCTAGAACCACCCAGCAGTGGTGACCAGGAGAAAGGTGCTGGGCAACCTGGGCCATCTGGCCTTCCTGATGGGACACCTGCCCTTGGCACAAGAGCTCATGCAGCAGGCACCTGCCCTGGGTAGGTGGAGATGTCTCCAGTTCCAAGCATCGCTCCAGATAACCCAAATAATGTCAAAATGTTGTGGGTGGTGTAATGGGAGAATTCTGAAGACACGGTATGCTCAAATAGTCAAGATGCCGTATAAATACAAATTATTTATTCAATACCGAAAAGGAATCTGCTGGAGGACACAAGTGTCGTTCAGCCCAGTGATGCCAACTCTAAAACCGTGTCTCAATAGTCTCACAGCACCTGGTCATTCTAAACAACCATCAATCAATATAGTCATTGGTTACATTCTTCTTCACAATGCATGTCTGATCAGGAAAAGGTGAAACAGCTGCTTCTCATCAGCACATTTCCAAAAACACATGAATCTCCCAGAGTTAGTGTCCTCAAATGTCCCTCTCTGGTCAACCTACCCCTATTAGGTTGACCTATCTCCTTTTCATCCAGCTACAAGCTAGTCACAGGAGCTTACATTTTAACCACATTTCAACACATTCATTTGACATAAAACCTCAAATTATATTACAGTGGAATTACTGTGGATCTGAGTGTGACTCTCCCCTCCCCTTCTGCAGAGCCTGGTGACCTGCAGGTTGCAGTCCAGCTGCAGCACTACCGAGCCCTCGGTGACAGCATCCTGCTGAGAGACGGGGAGCTCTCAGAGCTTCTCACACAAGCTAACCCAACCTCCGCAGGGGGGCGGCCACCAGAATAGTAGGTCATTCATGACGGAAGCAGGGCGCTAGTCCAACCTGGCTAGAGACCATAGAATGTTGAGTTCAGAAAGACTAGGAGGGCTAAACAATTCTCAATACCTTTTGTAAGACTAGATGGACATGACTGTCCTGCTTCAAAACTCTCGTCAGGACTACTGTCTCTGTCCTCCTCAGAGCCCAGAGAGACACAGGAAACTGGTGTGTCGTCAAAGTACCGGACGAGGCAACCCACGGATGATGTACGCCCCGATTAAAGAGGAAGAGGAATGGGACCAGCCTGTCATCGTTAGATATCACAACTTCCTAACTGAGAGGGAGATGGAGTTCATTAAAAGCCTGTCCAGATCAAAGGTATACCTGCAAAAGTGTCAAACATGCATACAGACAAAAAATATTTTCCCCAATGTTTTTATTTCTTTTCATCAAATGATACTTCTTGTTCTCTACATGGTCATAATTCAGTTTTTTTTTGTTTTGTCCAAGCTTGCAAGAGCACGATTCTGACTCTCAGCCCACTGAACAGCGTGTAGCCAAAAGGTTTGTCATTCTTACATATCCACACATGCTCCTAAATGATCAGAATGTTCCTTAACTGGGTTCAATGCAAATAAAACTGTTGCTGAACCATATCTCCATGAGGGAGTTGGCTAATATGACATCCCTGACTGATTTTATATGAAATCTGTCTTTTTAAAGACAGATTTACACCGTCAGGCTTTTCCATGTTGCACAATAGTGGCTTTTGTTTCGAAGTGAAAGCGATCAAGCCGATTTATTGATTTGCTTGTCTAAAGTGGTATGAGATATGATTTGGGATGGATTTATCCTTTGTTCCACATTCTTATTTATTTTTGTATTTATGGCATCTTAGAAATCAAGTCAAATTAGAGTTGGAATGTACAGTATAACTCAAAACGAAAGAGGTGTTTATATTGACAGACGTGAATGTTATTCTCCTCAGTGCTAGTGTCTCTCCCCCTCCTTTCCTCTCCCTCTCTCCCTCATGTTTTGTTTTCCAGTGCTTGGCTGGGTGAGGATGACCACCCTGTCATCTTCCAGCTCACCCGGAGGATGGCTGATGTAAGCGGACTGGACATGCAGACAGCAGAAATGCTACAGGTGCTAATGTGATATTTGACCTCTAGGAATGTCATTACCAGAGACGGTTAGGAATGGTTGTGCTTGCATGGCAAGAATTGAGAAACAGGACTGAAATGGATTCAGCATTTCTTGGGTGTTGGGACAAGCTACTGTTCTGTTTATACAAATACATTTTATTTGATCTGTAATTACCTAACATACAGTAATAGACAGCATATTTACAACATTCTGTGGGTGAGAGATCCCCTCATACGTTCCACTTGATGCAAAATGTCATTAAAATAATATCAGATATATTTTCAGGTTGCTAACTATGGGATTGGTGGACAGTATGAGCCTCACTATGACTACAAGGTATGAGAAGATAGGATACTTAAATACTGTGCAGATCTATGTCAGCCAGTCTTAAATCATGTTATAGCTTTCCACAGGAAACCAATGCTTCAGATTTGAGAGGCCACAGGATTGCAACGATTCTAATCTATGTAAGATTTAAATGAATCAGTCCTTAAATGAATTTCCCTCTATGTCCCATGTTTGGGATTACTGTTGAGTCTCTGTCTCATAGATGACTGATGTAGAAGTGGGTGGAGCCACAGTGTTTCCTCAGGCAGGGGCTGCTCTTCAACCGCTGAAGGTACCTCATCAGTGTTATCCTGGCTCAGATAGTTGCCATGTTGACCAATGGCACACTATGCCTCATAGATCACCCAGCACTTTAAGGAAAACATTTCAGATTTCAATCCTAATAATGCTGTTTGGTGTGAAACCCAGTTGTGGTAGTGCTGTCCGAGCTAATGGGGAACAAATACTGGGTGTTTTTAGTTTTTTTTCAGGCTCATCTTCCTTCTAGGGGTCTGCTGTACTCTGGTATAACCTTCTACAGAAAAAGGTGTTCAATGTTACTAGGAATTTGTAAAAAAACTAAATATAGTAACCTAAATTATATGTAAAGTATCAATATTTGATATTAACCCATTTCATGAAAGGTGAAACATACAGCTGGTAGTATGCACAAGTGTTGACAAAAGTAGTGAGATAGTTTATCAAGATTACAAGTTGAAGATGATGCAAACAAGTACTTGTACAGTATGAAGAGGAAATGAGCTTATTGACCACGAGCACCTAACTCTTGTACAACCTCATTCCAGTTGCCAATAAATGGATCTGATCTTCAGGGCAGTTGTTTAGAGTTTATAGTGTTCTGTGTCCAAGAGGGACTGAGAGCCAGGATGTTCCCCGCGGTTTCTCAATCAAAAAATGCTTGCTCAGCCTCCAGAAGAAAAGCCCCTTCGACGAACCGAGAGGCATGACAATGCAGTAACAATTCAGACTGACATCTCCAACTGTGAGAGACGTCATTAGGAATGGGACCGTGTAGGAATCACAAGGTCAGAAGTGTAAAAAACATTTCATACAGCGCAAGAGCAGCACCGCTCCTCTAAACGCCAACCTGCACAATACATGTTTCTATTGTAGAAATGTACCAACTAACCCATTCCTTTAGAGAGGGAGGGTGTAGAGTGCCTTGCTTTCGGCTTATCAACCATACTTTAGAGGCACATGTTTAACTCATTACATGTCACACAGCGAGTACTCTGAACTCACCGTCCACACAGGTTTTTACAAGGTTATAAAATAACATTCTCACTGATATATCTATGAACCTTGTTCCATTTCTCCATCCAAGGTTACTAACCATGCAGTCCCACACTGTCTACCAAACATGTCTCAAACTACACACACCCCTACCAAAATGTAAGGCTGAGTTTAGTGTCTACATTCTTTGCCATGTTCAACACTCCTCAAAAAGGTATACTGGCACCAAAAAAAAAAAGAGGCCATTTGAAGTCAGGGATGTACGGTGTCGATCGCTTCAGAGTCAAAGATGGATTCCTCTTCCCTGAGCGTCTCTGCCCCCTGATCAAGTACAGGGCTGTCCCACTGATGCGGACAGGGGGACGCCAGCTCAGTAGGGGTGCTCAAACCATTAGCCCCCAACAGAGGCAAGTCAGGTTTGCGCGTTTGTTTGAAGGACAGGTCACTCACGGGGCGACAGAGGAGCAGGAAACGCTGAAAAAAGTGTTTATTATTTTGACAACCGGTGACAATATATACATTATAGAATGTATACATGTAGTATGTATATAAACCAATTATCAAGAGCACTGAGTGGCTATTGTCTGGTCCTTGTCTGCCTTGAGGGTTTAGGTGCAGTTCATGTGTAAAACCCTCTGACGTTGCTTATGTTGGAAATCCAACAAGAGCGCGTCCGAGTAGCAGCATTGCCAGGAAAGAGATTACCATGGACTTCCAGCTGGGACACCCCGTGACAAGTCACCACAGCCAGTTGACTCCAGACAATGACATCTTGACAAAAGTTGCTGCTTACCTGCCGAAGAGTCCCTTTGCCTTTGGCCATCTTGTAGACCATCCATAGGGGGATGAGGGAGAGGGAGATGGTGGCCAGGAACCAGCCGATGATGTTGGCCCACACAGGGTAGATGTACGTGTTGCTGAACTTAAGCGGGGAATGTTTGACTATGGAGAATATGAAGGTGCCCTGTGTCGTGCAAGTGAAAACAGATCCATCATTGTACACATGGATCAACTTGACAGTTCATGGAAACATCGAAATCTAGACTATCTGCTGTTTCTCTGGTTGTACAACCGTGAAGAGCTGGGAATGGGAAGTTTTGAATCAAGCGGGGAAAAAGGGCAAATGTTTACAGTATGCACTGTGGACAATGCAAGTCTCTACAGGCCCTTATGGATGTGATAATGAATTATTTTAGGAGGCAATTTTATCTAAAGACTTTACCTAGCCCATTGGGATAACTGTGTGTGTGTGACCATGTTCAAAGGGTGAATGAGCCTGTTATTGTAGACATTAGTCAGGGATCAAAAAGATGAGGAAGAACAGAAATGACATTGAATGGATACTTACAACACACACTGTAGGAGTGATGTACAGCCAACAGTACTTCATCAAAGGCAAGGGTTTGTAGCCAATCATGTCGCTGATGTTGCCGTAGAAACGGTCAGCTCCTGCAGTACAACATCAGTGGAAGTAGGACCCAGTTCATATCCGGTATTTAAAGTCCATTATGTCATCATTCTATTTACGCTTTCCTCGAGTCGCTGACCGTAGACCCAGGCGATGCTGACAGACTGGCAGATGGAGAGCAGGAGCAGTGTGGGCCCACTGCACACATGATGATCCACCAACTGAAGCAGGTACATGCCCCCCTGAGGTCAACGACAAACCAAAACAGTCTCTTACAAGACATTCTGTAGTCGCCCATCTACCGTAGCAAAACCACCCCCTGCAGCATTAAAACAGCCAGCAGTGGGTCAAGGTCTGCCTTTGAAATCACATGGATCAAATACTCCCCGGGACAGTATGGTGTGATATCAGATTATGATCTAGCTGGTTCAGAGGGAGGATGACTGTGTGTGTGTGTGTGTGTGGTTCCCTACCTCTGTGACCAGGACAAGGACGCAGCACACAGAGCAGATGAGCGTGTGTGCGTGTGTGTGGTTCCCTACCTCCGTGACCAGGCTGAGGCCCAGGACGCAGCACACGGAGCAAATCAGCAGCAGCAGCAGCTCCCTCCTGAAGCCCCGCCGCAGCGTGCCGGGGAACAGGTCCACCACCGACGTCATCAGACACTCCAGACCCACAAACTAGACCGAGAGAGGGGTTGGAAACGCTTAGCACTGGGATGGGGGTGTTTTCCAGAACTGTGTACTGTGTTACTAAGCCCCGGGGGATGCAGAGCTGAGCGATAGATACCTGGCTGTCCAAACCCAGAAGAATGATCATGATGAAGAAACAAACAGACCATATCTGGGGCACGGGCATCATGGCCACAGCACGGGGGTACACGATAAATGCTAGCCCGGGACCTGTGTACACACACACACACGCGTCGAGTACAGTAACTTACAATTTGACAGTTTTGGGAAATAGAGAAATAGGCTGAAGGCATAAATAAAAGCTCTGTCTACCATATGGAAGGTCTAGATGATTAGACTGTTCCGTTCCTGAGATCATTAGACACAACACATACTTTTTTTTTCCCGAATGGGGTTGAATGTGCCATATTTACGCCACACAATCAGCATGTGGCGTCAGACAGCAGAAAGGGAGGGCCCTGCACATGCTCACTACAACACAGTGATATCACTGTAAGAACATGTTGTCCCACTAGTCTGAGTTTTGTACCCATCTAATCTAACGCACATGCCAAACACACAGTTTAACAAGCTTCACAGTGTCTGCAAAAAGCTGCATGTCATGGTCAATTCAGTTCCATTTTCGAAAGCCACAGTAACAGACAAGTCTTTAAAGCTCAAATCAACGACTGGGCAATTACTGATAAGTAAATAAAACTGGTGGTACAACAAAAAATTAAATGGTTGTAGGGTGGTTGCTGAAACTCACCCGACTCGGCCACCTCAGCGATGTCCACTCCCTGCTCATAAGTCATGAAGCCCAGCACAGAGAAGATGGCAAATCCAGAGATGATACTGGTGCCACTGTTCAGCAGGCACAAGTAAAAACAATCTCTGGAAGAACAAAATAGTGACTTTAGTCAGGCTTTTGATTGCGTCTTTCACCACTTCTCTTTTAGACCCACACGGGTTCTTTTGGACTGTGGACTCACTTGTAGCAGTCGTTGTTGTAGTGGTTGTAGCTGCCCAGAGAGGTGAGAAAACCCAGACTGATGGCATAGGAGTAAAAAATCTGTGTGCCTGCGTCCATCCACACCTGAAACACTAAACACTGTTTGCACCATGGAGAGGTACACAACCACCTTCTGGAAACATCTGCAGTGATAATGTCTAGTACTGTCCATAATTTTAATTGTGAGCATGTAACATTACTTTGACTGCCAACATTTCCACCGATAAAAAAAACTATCGAAAAAAATCTAGGTTTCATTTTATGTTCAACTCTAACGCCTGTGCCGTTAATATCCTTTCACGGACACTACAACCACCACAATGACAGATTAGCTCAAACCAAAGCCGAATCCTCCATTTTTCTGGTAGGACCGGTGATTGACACGTGCCCCTGGGCCTACCTGAGGATCAGAGAGACGTGCAAAGTCAGGATAGAGATAGTAGACGATCCCGTTGATGGCTCCCGGCAGAGTGACTCCGCGCACCAGCAGAACGAGCAGCATGACGTACGGGAAGGTGGCGGTGAAGTAAGCAGCCTGTGGGGGACAGAAACCAGGTGTCATCTACTGGAACTGGACCTGGTGCCCCTGGTGCTTCTGGGCGCTACAGGACTAGATGAGCCTGCTGGATCAACAGACATCTGATGGACTGAGACATCAGAATTCGGTTTATTCGCCATGTATGTTATACAAACACGGAATTTACTGTGGCAGGGAGGTGCAAAACACTAAACATATACGAGTCTTAAATTAAGTAAAAGTACAAAAGTTTAACTATTTCCAAGTTATGACATGACCCTTAAGTCATGACCCATCAAGCAGGAATATCATTCATTTGCAATTGTACAGTTGCACATTGTTTCTGCATGGGAACAATGTCTGACCTTTCCAGTGGACTTGATTCCTTTCCAGACACAGAAATAGCAGATGACCCAGGTGAGGAGAAGGCAGAGGGCCAACTCCCACCTGATACTGCCCACCTCCTCGATGCCACTCGAGATCTTTAGGACTCTGCGCCTGTGCAGAAGTACCGACGGATATGTGGAGAGACATGGTTTAGTTAGGGTGCGGAGATCCTGTTTGGTTCGCTACTTTAAGTGGGCTGGTTACTTACTGCCAAAACTCCATCACAGGCAGGGTTGCATTCAGCCGGGACACACTCAAGTTGCTGCTGGGATCCATTTTGCTGAAGTCCATGCATGACTCTGAGACAAGTTAATTTGCCACAATTACAAAACGGACACATCAACTGATCCTACTTGACTAGAAACGCCAAACCTGAGTGACCTGAACAACACGTTTACTTTGTACATCTGATTTTGCTAACCTTTTTTGAGCCACATTTACATTTACATTTAGACCTAACAGAGCCAAAATGCCTCTGACATGGCAGAATTTAACTGTTGTATGGCTGACAGGATAAAGTCGCTCAACAACACAACCCAACTCCTATTGCCAATTACAAAACTCGGGTGTCTTGCCTGTGTTCCAGCTGTTTCCACAGCTAGCCCATGGCAGCTCAGAGCTGAAGGAGGAGAACAGGTAGAAAAAAGCCCATGCCATGATGACAACGTAAGAAGTGGCGCTGAACGCTATGATCAGATGACTGGCGTAGCCCATACCTGAGGAGAACAGAGATAGTGAACACGTTCTTGAATGCTCAGTAGTTCTGTACCTAAATCCAACACTTGCATATCCTTACTAACAATACCCAAGAACGTTCCATTCTCTTTCACGCATCACCAAATGATAAGATCACTGTCGTTTAAGTAGCTTTGACTCTAAAGCAATGACCAAATACTACAAAATACATTATTTTTTGTAAATAGTTTTAGTAATTACCCTCGAATAGCGGACATATCTGCCTCCAACACGTGATTCCTCCCTGGCTGGTGTACTGGCCCAGCGCAGTCTCCAAAAAGAACAGAGGTATCCCGCAGGTCACCAAAAACAAGAGATATGGTATAAAGAATACACCTGCAAAGCAAGATGACATTTGCAAATGGGTCCAGCCATCGTTAGGTCGACATGACTTTCCTTTGACTGCGTCACTACCGTTTTTTCTCAATTGCATGTTAGTCAAATTATTGCGTGCGCGTAATGTTGACAAACTACTTTTCACACTCACCCCCGCCGTTTTTGTAACACAAGTATGGAAACCTCCACACGTTCCCAGGTCCGATGATTGCTCCCATTACCGTTAAAATAAACTCTGTTTTACTTCCCCAGTTACCCCGTTCCTCCAGCTCTTTGCGCTGCTTGATTGATCCATCAGGTAATTGCTTCAAGTTCACACCGCTGCCGGTCATAATGACTGATGATTTGTCAGATGCGCAAGTCTCCTTCGATGTGAAAGTATATTGAGCTTTGAAACTTTGGCGGTCTCGGAGACCTGTTAAGAACGAGGGAAGGTAAAGAAATTAGTATCGGAGGCACCACATTTCGATGACGTGGGGTTAATGTGTGTTTTTAGAGGGGGAGTCCTAAAACGTTGTTTTTATTTCGTCTATCTCTACCGTGACTCTTGTACCGTGACTCTTGTATATTCAATCTTTTATCACCAGATTGTCTTATGATTTGGAACAGTCTTTACGAATATCCTTTTGGGAAGAAAGTAGTATATAGACTGAAATAATGTTTGTTTTCTTTAGTTGGCATCCTTCCACGATCCATGCTTAAAGCAATCAGAAACCGGTTTATTGCCATAGTTTAGAAGTACGAGTAATTTTCTTTGGTGGGTTGGTGCATAACAATAAACATAACTAGAGAGGACCTACTCATTTCTGGGGAAATTGTGAGGTGTGCTTGCGTCCGTTGCAGATGGGTGCGTTTTTTTACATCAAGTATTATTATATTACTTATATTAGTAAGTTTATATATACAAGTACTATAGATAAACAAGTACTATTTCCGTCATTTAAATAAGTATGCATACTTATTATTTATGAAGATTACATAGATTAAAAAGTTTACATTTGTTACTGCTTATTTACACTTTAAAATAATAAGAGTGATGTGTATAATGAAACAGTGTTCTCTTCTCATACATACATTATATATATATATATATGGTATCAGTCATATTTCCCTGAGATTCTTTTCATACCCTGCAAGAGGAGATGGTGATAGTCTATGTGGCAGCTTCACATAGTTGAAAACGAAATTGGGCAATCCTGTGTAAAAATGGTCCTAACCCATGTGACTTAAGTTTTTCCTTTCACGTGATATGTTTTAGCTGAAAATATGCCTCCAAAAACGTAAATAAGCTTGAAATGTATTTTTGGAAAACTGGCTAATATAACAAGTTTACTGGAAGCCATACTTGACAGTAACAACATCCCTGGTCAGAAGACTTGGCGTTCATGTGACCGGCTATCCACGTTGTAAGTAGGGAAAAGCGCATTCAACTTTGTCAGCTTCTCTTATACTCCCTCTGTATCAGCCTCTCTCAATCCTGGTCATTTATCCTGGTCCCTGGGTCTACAGTAGCCCTGCAGGTATTTAGATGTTGATGTTTATCTGCTCCAAATGACTGGGTTGTGAAAACAAAAGTGGGAAGCAAGATAGATAGCCCCCTTTGTGCACCTCCCCCCACCTGTCACTGAGGTCAGCCCCTGCTGCTGTTGCTAGCCAAACTTCACTGAGGGGATTGTGTTGAGGAAAGTAATCCATGTTGCTATTTCATATGCTTCTGATACATTCTCAAGAGTCAAAAGGTCTGAGGATGCCCCAGGGGGGGCATCCCCAGGGTGGATACAGTCTCAAGAGAATGTATCTTTTCGTGAGAAGAGGAATGCAATAAGTCAGCATACTGACACGGGTGCACGGGGCAGAGAATGTGGAAGTCAAGGCCGGTGAGAGGTACCGGAAAGGGGAGGCGAGATAACCACACCAGGCGATAAGAAGATTCATTAGGCCACACGACTCGGTGGGTCTGGAGGAGGAGACAGAACCGTTTTTTTTTGCAGCAAGAAGGAGCAATCCCCCCAAAAATGTGATAAGCAGTCTAGAAAAGGAGCCCTTCCTTTTCTACAGTGAGACAGAGAACAGCTACACAGTGGAAAGTCGACACGCCGGTCGAACGGGAAGTCATACGGCTGAACAGAAATGGTCACGCAAAGAACAATCCTAACTTTTCCCATCCCAACACAACCATTGTGCACGTCGAAAGTGATAACCAGAGCCTTTAATCACCAGGCCATCCACAAAGCAACTTCCAGTACACGACACAAATTGTTAGACCCCTTAGAATGTTTCCATGGGCTCAAGGAAATACCATACTTCAGAGCCTGAAGACATGGCCACTTTCAAAACAAATCAATATAGGGTTCTTTTTAATGAACAAAGACACACTACAGTGTGAGGTACTACCCAACGCCACAACATCCAAATGTTACCGGTACTCAGTAGTCAGACAATCACATACTAACCATGATAAGCAATACGCCGCCAAATACATATATCAAATAATGCTAGTGACATCTTTATCAAAAGACTACTGTTAATGCAGTTTCATGTGCTGGTTAAGACAGTGTGCATAAGGAAAGGTTTTCCCACAGGAAGAGCAGAAGTAGGGTCTCTCTCCTGTGTGGATCCTCATGTGTTTCCTCAGTGTGCCGGAGCGCTGGAAGCTGGTGCCACACTCGGCGCAGGTGAAGGGTTTTTCTCCTGTGTGGATCTTCTGGTGCCATTTTAGCTCACCTCTGCTTATGTACCATTTCCCACACTGGTCGCAGCGATACGGTCGCTGTCCTGAGTGGCGCTGCTGGTGTTTTGACAATTTCCACGAAGAGTTGAAAATGTATCCACACTTGTCACAAATGTAGGGTTTGGTATCAGTCTTTGCGCTGTGAATTCTCAGGTGTGCTTGTAGTCTGTCGTTATGATGGAAAGCTGCGCCACAATATTGGCAGCAGTAGGGCCTCTCTGGTCTGTGCGTTTTCAAGTGCACATTAAGGTGATTCTTATGGAAATAGCCTCTACCACAGATATGGCAAAAGTGCTCCTTTTCTCTGTGTCCATCTTGGATTTGTATGGGGTTCTTTTGGGACTTTGAAACAATGTCACGCCCTTCCTTTTTACAGCTTTCACTTGGTTTCGATGTTTGGGGGAGACCGTTAGGGGTTCCTGTATTTTCTTCATTTGAGAACTTAATGAGTTTGTATGTTAAAGTGTGACAAACCCGTGCTCCATTTCCGACTTCACAGTCTGTTAAGACTAAGACCTCAGCCCCTGTCCTGTTCAGCTGTCGCGGTTCCTCAACAGTTTGATTTATAAAGTCCCTCAAGAAGTCATCAAAGCATTCAGATGGATCAGTTTTAAATGTAGTTATGTTACCTTCTCTAGCTAATTGCTTACCAAGGGGAAGCCTTTTAAGTTTTATATAACAACTGTTTTTCAAACAGTCTGAAACTAATTTAGACTTTAAATTAAAAGTCCAGTTACTTGAGTCCAGAGCTTTTTCGAAGTTTGAATCTAAATAGCTGCTTTCAGTGTGGTAACCCACTGACCAGTCGATTTCAGCCTCGGTCTTGATTTCTTTGAAAGTGAACATTGTTTACTTTGAATTCACCTTCATTAAATGCCACATCCATTTGTAATATCCATTACGTTCTGCTTCCTGGCATGTTTCCTCTTCATCAGGAAACTTGTTTCACAGGATCCACACGGTTGCTGCCAAGAGTTATGCTGCGGGTCCACTACAGCGAAGCAAAGGTGGAAGGACGCATTATGGCGACCTTCGCCATGCTCCTGGTACGGTGCACGCTCGCCACCAGCTGTCCACAGCATTGTTTGAGACGCTTACCAGTCGCGAAAGTGTAGTCTAAGTTTAGGCATAGCAGCAGAATAAGAAAACTGTCCGAATTGGATACGGTAGCTGATATTTGTAACAAACGTTAAATTATAGGCTACCTAACATCAGACATGTAGTGTTATTCTTAAATAACAAGCGTGAGTCAACTGTTATCTTCAAACGTGACTTTATTGTAAGCCTGGAACATTGGCCTCCCTCAAGCCTCTCACTACCGCACCTGTGTCACTGTCATCTGACTCCCCCTATACACAACAACCATCTTACAGTTTCCTATCCATTGGGTTCCTATTTCTACATCTAAATACACATGTCATTAGAGATGACTACATACATACAATAATACCACACGACATAGCCTACATCCGCGTGTCTTCTGTTGTTTTAGACGCGTGGTGACAACAAGTAAATGTTAATGCAATAGACTGGAGGCGCTGTTTCGCTTCCACCGTGAATTGCCATCTAAAGTACAATGGTCTCTCTCACTCTCGGTCAATCTCGGTCTCTCTCGGTCGTTCTCGGTCTCTCTTGGTCTCTCTTGGTCTCACCACCAGCTGTGCGCAATTTATTAAGCTTTCATTTAATTTGTTTGCATTAACTTTGCATTCTGATTTGCCAATTGTAAAAGGCATTTAGTAAAGTGGGAATGTAAAAATAATATCCAACATGTGTTGTTCATAATCTGTTCCTGTTGGATTTGAATTTTAACCAATTGCCTTGTAAATCTATGATTTAGTAATACCAATGTGTTCATTTAATTAGGCCTACTTGATTTCAGAATCCTACGGGGCTACTATCTTTGGCCAGTTCAAGTGATGTGGGATCAAATGTTTAAGGTGAGATCAAATGTTATACAGTAGCCCATCTAACACAGCTGTTTAACACAACGTAACCATGTAACAAAACGGCCTAGTTGTTGCCTTCTGCAAACATGGCTCACAGTGAGAGTTTCAAGCAATGCATTTTTTTATTCTGAAGATAGCAGAGATACCGTTTTAATTACCTAGATGTGCTGAATTTAAATCGTTGCTAGATGTGCGAAAAAAACCTGTACCCTGCAATTTGTGCTACAGCAGCTTGATAAGTTACAGCAACAAGTTTGCAACGGGACCTCACAAACGGTTGAAGAACACTTATCAGGGCCCCAGCGCCAAAGGTGATGGCGAGAGATTCAGTGAGCTGATCTCATTCTCTTCACACGAGAAGGAGGGCGGGGTCTCACAGCATCGTCACTAGCTCTTCATTGTACGGCTGCTGATGCTGAGCCGTCGCTGAAAAAAATATCCCAGGCCATGGATACGGGTTTAGGCTATAATACATCGTGCATATTAATTATACGGTAAGGAATATTTTCCCTCATCTTGTACACTTATCGATGGATTGCAATTTCAGATGTTACAAATGTAGCCTAACAAATAGTCTATGCTTTGGCCTTGAATGAATAAGGAATGGCAAACCCACTGCGCTGGCAGGTTAATCATTCTTTAGGCAAGGCAACAGATCGTCTTCTTTTGAGCTCAAGCGACTAATAAATACTTGAGTCGGATGAGTAGTTTTCATGTAGTCATTGAGATAATGGTGAATTGTATGTGCTCAATGGCCGTGTAGTTTTCGGTCGAAAGTACTAATGGCCTGCGCATTGAGGATACACAGCCTACTGTAACCCTCAAAGATGACGCGGAAATTGCTGGGGGTAGCCAAGGCATCTTTCTGCGAGAGCCATTTTAAACGTTCAACGATAACATGCTTTATTCTAACACCCATCTTCTCGGTTTTGCAACCGATTTTCAGACACATGATGTCCAAGCTCATTTGTTGATAGCCAACATGCCGGAGGTAAAAGCTGGTCGCACCGGTCCTATAGAGCGCTCATACAGTAATTGTCCTATTCACTGCATTTTGTTTCCTGACTTACAGCCTCGGTTTATTGTCAACGATGAAGATAGGCCAATTTCAACCTGACATTTACGAGATGTAGTCATAGCCCATGTAGTGTAACATATAGCCCCAACATTGCTTTTCTAGTCTTAACAGGCATCAGAAATATTTTGAGCATTAGAAAAATTTGATGACTGTCAATCATCCTTAGGCCAACTGTAGACCTGGAACAAGAAGGGCCATCAACAGGGGAAGAAACTTCGATAGATTGGATTCACTTGGAGCCTTTAGTTTCTCTGCATTAGCTTTCATATGCTTCATTTTCTGTGCAATCAATAAGACAAACAGACAGCTTGAAAGTCTTGGCTATATGAAAAATGCAAATGCAAATTCTAAGTGAAGACTTTAAGTGTCTCAGTCATACTAAAGTGAGCATTTAAATGTCCGATAGAGCAACCAAAACTCATTTCTACTTAGCCTGTGTTATTACAGCTATAGTTAGAAACCATAAATATGTCCCTTTAAACTGATATTAGAGCTTTCTTTTGACCTTAGTCTGCTGGATTTAGATTAATATTCTCTTATAAAAGCTGCAATCCAACAACTACCGCCAGACAACACAAATAATCACACTAGATGGACGTCATGTCATAGCAGATTTAGTTGGCGGGGGCATAGCTGGCACCAAACTGACCGAACAGCTTGTATAATCAGAATCTTCATTAGAAATGCTTCAGAAAAAGATACATTTGTCATAGATATAACCTGGCTGGAGTAATATGGAGCACACAGAAATACTATCTGACATGTCTAGCTGTGGCATTAGGCTTGCATTACATCCTCACACCAGAATAAAATATGTATTGGAGAAAAAGATAATCCTGCTCAAAAATAAAACCAGAAAGTAGATTATGCCGTGTTTGTATGCGGGAGCAAATTGTCATATGTTATACTGGGTGTCATTTTTTGAAATCTTGAGGCAATATTTGTATAGTAATGAGGTACTTCAGTAGATGGTATGTAGGTGAAAACCTCATCCCAGTGTCTTGCATGTGGTCGGAATACAGAACTCCTCAATCTCCTGTTTCCTTCTGTATTTGTTCTTAACAGGATGTAACTCTACAGTACTGTCACAGTAGCGTAAGAGGCTGGCACAGAAAATCCTTATTTACGGCTGTTGTATATGGCCGACTTAACATCGTCTGGGGAAGGTTGCAGCGACACGCAAATGTGATGTCTCAGTGGACACCAAACTGGGTCATGGTGCCAGCAGGCCGTGTGGTAGAGGTCTCGTGTGCGGAGCACCATAGCAGTCCATCAGAGATGGTCAGTGGGCTATACCGGCCACTGAGACAAGCTGCTTAGCCAACAATATCAGTTCCCAAATCCTTGCTGCTCAGTCGCCACAAAGAGACAGAGAGAGAAGAATCAAATCAAATCAATTTGTATAGCCCTTTTTACACGCAAGCATGTCACAGAGGGCTTCACATACCCCCATAGAACTGCCCCTCAACCAACCTAAACCCTCAAGAAGTGCACAACAGTGAGTAGCACTCACTCAGTAGCCCTCCTTCCTGTTCTTCTCCGACCCCTAATTACTGTATGTGCTGGAGGTTTTGAAAACCACGTCACATCTATGGAAGCTGCTCGGTCTTCGAGGACTAAGTTACAGTGGGCCTGCTTGCTATTCAGAAATATCATGAACCAATAAAGCTAATGCTTTCGCTTGCAGTAATGATGGGCTTATAAAATGAAAGAAAAACTTGATTATGCACTGGTGTACATTAACATTAAGTCAGGATGCCCACAAGTCCTGTGTACCGGACACCAGACAGATTCCTGATCCGATTGAGCTTACATAAAAGGAACTAGATGAGACACAGTGAGAGAGAGAGACAGACCACCAGATAAGGAATATGTCAATAACGATAGTCAGGTGACTTCTGCTGGGTGGGTGGACACCTAACTGCATTTAGCCCCGCCTCCGTTGTGTCCGGCCCGCCCCTCTGCAGCGTGGCTGGTTTCTGGGTTAACACAGCATTAGCGTCGTGTAGACAGCAGGGTCCAGATGTGTGTCTGCCTCTGTCTGGCTAGTGGCTAACATTAGCTGCCCATGTCTTATGTCACCATGTGCAAGGTTTACAAGTCATGTGTAGTTGTGTATGATGTTTCAAGGACATGGCCTTGTCGAGTAGACCTGATTGCAGTGCTAATAGGAGGTCAAGAAGGGTAGGCCTAAATCTACTTGTTGAGTACAGGGACAAAATGATATAAAAATTCCTCCCATTTATGAATTATACTCTTACTCCATGCCAGTTCCTATTTCATATCATAATAGCATCATAAGTTTGGGAACACTGCGGGCAATTTGCACAAATTCAAGGATTCACCTCCAAACAACCTTAGGTAAATAAGTGTGGCAAAACAAAAAGTGTTCTAGCTGAAGAAGTAACTATTGATCAGACTTGCTTAGGCTACCGGAAATATTGACCCTTTTATTCTTCCGTGACCAACCAGATCAAAAACAGTGCTTAGGCCTGATAATTAATTAGCTGTTGGTGTTGGTGGTACAACTTCGCACAGTTCAACAGAACTATATTTAAGTCACTTGGGTTAGCTTCTTCAAATCACTAGTCACTAATCAGTGCTAGGCACTCAAATGCATGTTGGTAAACTGTACACTGAAAGAAAGGCAAGCATAATGATATAGGCTCGTCATAGAGCGGGCCACTCAGGGATATTTATGGTTGGCCACGGCTGTGCCTATTAGTGATTCCTGTATGCTGCATGTAGGCTGTGAACATGTCCTTATAGGCATGGTTACTGGATGAACTTTCCTGTTAAACAGAGATTCTAGTACCAAAACGTCCCCTGTTTAAATATTAAGTCTGGGTACTGATGGGCACTGGATGGACTACCTCTTTAAACCGAGGTGAGTGCTCTGGTACCATAACTTCCCTTCTTTAAATATTAAGACCCTGGGGTCTCTGGGTAGAAACACTGTGTGTGTGAGTGGGTAACTTCTATAGCCCCTCTATAGCCCTCTATAGCTCTTACAGTAAATTGCAAGTCAAGCTGAAGTAGCTGTTTAGATCGCCCTTTAAAGACATCAAAGGCCAGAAGGGAAAACGATATCTCAGAGTCCATGTAGGCTCCTTCCTACCCCTAGACTCTACTTTCCTCCCCCTAGCTTTCCTCCCCCTAGCTTTCCTCCCCCTAGCTTCCTCCCCCTAGCTCCCTCTCTCTATCCAGCCCTCCTTCTTCCTCTAGTTCTCCTTCCTCCCCCCAAACCTTCTCCCTCCCTCCAGCTCTCCTTCCTTCCCCCTTCATCCTCCCCTCCAGGTCTCCTTCCTCCTCCCAGCCCTCCTGGGACACCGTCACCATGGTCCAGTTGCAGGGCAGGTGCCCAGGCTTCATACAACTGTTGTTACCCAATCACCTGGATAGCTGCCCAACACAAAATCATTACTGGGCAAACACACCAGAAACACTACACAATAATCGTCAACGGGTGTTGTTTTACGCGTGTATTATTGTTACTTAAAATGTTACACCTGAGTGAACCAGAACTTGTACTCATTGACTTGCTCAGTAAAAAAAAAGATAGCATTTGTGTTGTGTAACAGGCTGGAGTGTGCAATGATATTCTGTAAGACTAAAGATAAAGCCAGAAGGACCAAAAAAAAGCAAACCAGCTAAACAGTTCTGTAGGTATCCAGGCGTCCTCAGGGAATGAAGATAAACTCTTCTCATAGCAATCCCTGGTTGGCGTGCTACTGTGATCCTGAGTGTCCTTTGAGTGGATTGGGCCATTTCCCCTTCCTTCCCTTTAAGGAGATTTTCTTAGCAAACTCTGCCATACATCATCCCTGCCCATCATCCCTGCTTGGGTTTAGGAAGGGTGTCGAGGATGAATTAGGAAGGTTTGTAAGCGTGTGGGGGGAGACTGGTAGGGTGCTAAATAGACAGTCGATAAGGTTGAGTCTCCTCTTTAGTCTCCGTTTCAAGTTCGCCATGCAAAATGGCTAAGCGGGTCACAAGCTTAAACGACCCTCCTGAGAGATGCACACACTGACTCTGTCCTTTCCCATTTAACTGAATATCTCGTTGGCCGTTAATGGAGGGATGCCCTTGATGAAGCGTTGATGTCAGCCACGTGATCGACTCTTTTAATAAGGATTGCATACGAGTAGTCGGAAATGCACTCTCAAAGCCAAATGTAATCGTTACAGCAAATGTACAGTATGTATAGTCTAGCCTTAATAATCCATAGGATAACTGATTTGTTAGACTCGACACAGAGCTACCTTTGTCAAGCCTTGCTGTGTACCACGTAATCAAGCTTTGAAGGAGGCAACCTCAGGACCTTGGACAGGGAGACTGAGTAGTCCATAGCTGACTGACCATACTTCAAAGGCCTATCACTCTCTCTCTCGCTCTCCTTCTATCACCCTCTCTCTTTATCGCTCTTCCCCCCTCTCTACTTTCTACGTCTCTGCCTGTCTCCCTCACACACACACACCCACTCTGAAGAACAGTGCAATTTCGAGTGTCATCTCTTTAATCATCATGACGTTTCCCGGTCATGAGCATATGGATGGATCGACGCGTCCTTTCCAGTCATAGAACAGCCAGTGCTTTTCAAGCCCACTAACAGTGCTAACTCTTGGAATGTTCCAGTCTGTTTCTGTGCTGTCCTGTGAAGCATCGTTACATCCTTAGAGAGACAGGAAGTAGGTTCCTTCTCCAGTTGGCTCCAAGCGTGCAAGTAGAATTGCTGCAGCGTACCGGCATGTTGCCGAGCGACGCTGGGCCATTCAGTCACTGGAACCCCTCGGGCACCTTCCCCACACTGCTTTGTCCAAGCCAATCATGTCAAGGCAGTGTGTCACATGTCACAAGTGTCTACTGTGGCGTTCTGCTCAGTAACCCATATATGTGACTTTTGCTGCTGCTGCTGCTACTACGGCAGTTATTTATATTTCCACGGTGTTACTGTAGGAATCCACACTTCTCTTATCCTAGTCACTGAGACATTAGCTTTCATTTGCTGAAATGAAATACATATATGTATCGCCTAAACGGACAAATCAACGTAAATGTTGGAAGTGTGTATGGTGCATTTGTTTAAAGACATGTTTAATTTGAACAGTAAATGAGAAAGGAATATGCCGTTTTGGTTCTACGTTTCAATATTTCACCGAAATAGGACTGTGACACGGTTCTGACCTATAACACCTGTGAAACCATACTGTAACACCATACCGTAACACCTGGTATTTCTGCAACTCAGACTCTGAGCTGTCAACCTCTGGCAAGGACAGAAACATGCTTTAACACTCTCAATGACCCCTGACCCCTTTTCCGAGCAGTCACTGACCCTAACCGTGTTCTAAGATACCATGTCTAAAAGGTGTCTTTCTCTCTCTCTCCTTCCTATCCTCCAGATCTTGTGTTTATTAAGAGAATGAGGAAGAGGAAGAGCTGGAAACCTCGGAAGGGCCTCAGCACATTTCTGTGAAGTCTCAATGAGAGCATCGGAGGAAGGGCAGTAGCATTCAACCCAATGGCTAAGAAAGGGCGAACCAAGGGCGACAAGCCTGAAGCCCTCATCTCTGCCCTGCAGGCAGCCAACGAAGATCTCAGGTCCAAACTAACTGACATTCAAATAGAACTACATCAGGAGAAATGCAAGGTAAGCGCCTGTGGTAAACTGTAGGTCTTTGCTGCAAGGCTCATGTGTAACATAAGCAGCCGCAAAACCCTCAGAACTGTGAACAGTCTATGCACGTGTTGATGAAATCGTTGGAACACACATCCTCGACTTTTGTGCTGTTCTGTGTGCTTTGCCAATTAGTAATGAAGTGAAGCAGGACGTACTTTCACGTTTACCTCGTCTGACAGTAACATGAGGACCTATAAACTTCCATTCCCATCCATCCGCATTAAACAGTGCTAACTGGCCACCGTGATCCAATGACTCCGTGTTCTATTACTGCCTAAACCGTTTACATTGCCCTCGCATTATCGTCACGAGGCTGCGGGGGAAAAAACAGCACAGCTATATGAAATAACCACAGGTTTCAATAATAACACGACCGGGTGATACAGGGTCAAGTGAAAAGGTGACCGCCGATGCAGTTAGGTTGTAGCCTTTAACCTGTGTGTGTGTGTGTGTCCCCAGGTGAGCAGACTGGAGCGGGAGAAGGTCCAGGAGGCCAAGCGCATCCGGGAGCAGGAGCAGCACCGGCACACGGCCGCGCTGACGGAGCAGCGGGCCAAGTGGCACGAGGAGAAGCAGAAAGACCTGCAGGCGCTGAGGGAGAACCTGGTGCGGCAGCACGAGCAGGAGCTGGCCCGCACCGCCAAGATCAGGGACGCCGAGAACCAGCGTCTGAAGGCGGCCATCAGCGCCATACGGGACGGAAGTGGGGAGAAGGTACGGCGGGGGAGCTCGCCTAGGGAGGGGTCGGGGGGTCAGGGGTCGAAAGGCCTTTGACAACCCCCTCAGTAGGACCGGACTTAAGAGTCTCTCAGAAAACGAGTTTAGCGCCCACCAAACGCCATCCTAAACCTCTCATCTCCCCCTCCTTGTCTGCCCCCGCGACCAAGGTGCGCACGGCGCTGACCCTCGAGGCCAAGGAGGACGCGCGGCGCTTCTTCGACCAGGAGCGCGTCAAGCTGCTGCAGGAGATCACCGAGCTCAAGTCCACCAAGAAGCAGACGGACGAGGCGCTCAGCACCATGATCCAGGCCGACAAGATGAAGGCCGGGGACCTGCGCTCCGAGCACCAGCAGCACCAGGAGCAGATCTCTAAGATCAAGTGGGACTCAGAGAGGGACATCCGCAGACTGGTACGCACGCGTCTCACACTCGACATTTTGTCATTTAGCAAACAATCTTATCCAGAGCGACTTACAGTAAGTACAGGGACATTCCCCCGAGGCAAGTAGGGTGAAGTACCTTGCCCAAGGACAACGTCATTCTTCACGGCTAGGAATCGAACCGGCAACCGATTCCCTAACCGCTCAGCCATCTGACCCCCCCTTTCTAGGCAACCGACCGCTAGCTCACGAAGGAGCGCTAGTATGCATGTCTGTGTGTTTGCGGGGTCTGTATGTGAGTGGCATGCCGACGCTACCCCCTGCTCCGGGGGCAATAATTGGTGAGGATGTTTGAGTGGTTTCTTCACCATGGTACATGTCCCCCTACGGTCTAAACATACAACTGTGCATGTAGACGTGTTCGGTTTATATTTAGACTGAAGAACTGTGGGAGGAACGCACAGACAGAACAATCCCTGTGTTTACCAGTATGTCTGTGTGAGGGGCGAAGAGATTCGAACCGAGATGAACCTCTTCGCTCTACTAGGCACACGTGTCGAATACTATCGATGCTTATCATGGTGCCATGTTCTTCAGAAAAAGCCATTAAAATGAATCACATGCATGGCTCCATGACATGGTTGTGATAGCCTGTAATCAGCCTTTAAATCAGTCTGTTCAACAGAGAAATTGTAGCATTGATTCCTCCTTTATGCATTGACATTAGCATGGCGTGTGTGACCATCAATGAATGAGTTGAGCTTTACAAAAATGTGTTAAATAATCACAGCCCTACTGATTACATATCTTCTGCTCTGTCTCACCGACTACCTCAATGTATTTATGAATCTTTTAATGAAAGAGTGTCTAAGCATGCATGTTTGTTTCATGTGTGTTTGGCTGTCATGCTGGCTTGCTGGCAGGCTGGCTAGCTGGCTAGCTCGCTGTGAGGCTGGACTGCTGTCATGCTGGCTGGCTAGCTAGCTGGCTATCTGTCAGACTGGCCGGCTTGCATGACTCTTCTCCATTGTAACATTTTCATTCGGCGCTTCTCCACTCCACAGGTGGATGAGATCAAGTCTAAAGAACGCACCATCTTCTCCCTGGAGAAGGAGCTGGAGTCGGCCACATGCTTCATGCAGAGGCTGCAACTGCAGAAAGACGCCCTGGACGAGCAGCTCTTCCTGGTGAAGGAGGCCGAGTGTGGCCTGGGAAGCCCCAAGAGGGAGATCCCTGGGCGGGCAGGGGACGGGGCCGAGCACTGTGGCAGCCCGGTAAGGATCCGGAAAAAGAGGTGGCGGAGAGGCAAGGAGGGATAGATCAAGGAAGCAAACAGGGAGGGGTGAAGAAACTGAGAATGGGGGGAGAAATGGAGGGATGGAGATATATTCTAAAGTGGGGGGGTGAAAGATAGACCTGTACGAGTTTTTGGACATTATTGTTGCTAGATAGAAAAACTAGATTGCTAGATAAAAAAAGCAGTAACTGTGTGACAAAATAGTCAGGATGCAGGAACCAAATATTGCATAACACCAATGGTAAGTACTTTAACAAAGATGTTTGTGATCCGTCTGTCAAAAGGCAGCTCACTAGTCGACGTGCCTCAGGATAGAGTGATACTAGACCCAAGGCAGACACCTTTTATACAGGATAGTTATAACATTTGTCAATTCAATCAGTATATGTCTGTCACAAAGTACTAACTAAGATCAAGTAATCAATAGTTTGGCTTCATCCTGACTCAGGATAAAGGTCACCCTTATGGTTTCGAAAAACTAAGCAGTCTCCATTGTTCCTCACTGGCGTTTATATTTATGTTGTCCAATTATGAGGACATCCTGGACTTTCTAATGACCTCACAAATGTGAACAACCTCAATAATAGCTGTGTAATTATTATTAGTTACTAGAACAACAAGTTAGCTATACACTTTAAGTTAAGTAAACATTGTCCTTGATGGGAAAACGATTTATATTCTTTCCCTCTGTGATTATGTCACACTAACCTACCTACCTTCCGTTAGAAGATCATTCATCAGTCATAAGAGGAGACAGATACCTGTGTTCTGTACCTCAAGGAACACGCACTAATATTTTGGTCAAAACTGTTTTATAACAAACTGTCAAGTGAGAACTGCTCTGCCCACCAACCACATGTGCTATACACATTTGTGGTGTTAAACTTTCTTAAATACAGTATTGTAGACTTGTGTCAAGTCTGATATGTGTTATATTTGAAGCCTTGAAGAAAGTTACGTAGGAGAAGATGGTTACTTTATAGTAACTATTATTAGTAACTAGTTAACTTCTCTTCAAATATCCTTTATAAACCTAGTTAAAAACACTCCAACTCAGATTTGGATTACTGTAGATTACAATACGTAGCTTTTAAGTCATTGCATTTATGATAAGATTTGTTTTATTTTGTCTGCCAGCGGTTTTATGAGTGAAAAAATAAGGCTTACCTGATATTCTGACCACCACTAAGGCAGGAAACACTGTTGATGCTGCTCGCTGTCCAAGTCCTGTTTCTCTGTCAACTTTTCATGGAGGTTTAAATAGTGGGTGGCTCTGGGGGAAAAAATCCAATCCACAGTCGTGAGAAATTGTCTGTTAATAATTAAATTAGTTATGGTTTATTCCTCGTGATTTGCATTTCTGAGATAGGGGCCCATGTCCATTTCGATTGTTGGTCAATTCTTTGGGTCTCAGTTTATTTCTTCATTCCACTTTACATGTTCCCGACAGTACAGTAATCACAGCAGGAATTAAGTTATTTTCGGCTTGACACAACATGTTAGGTAAGACTGCATTCTGCTCAGTTTCATAATGCAGTTTTGCCTGAAACTTAGCTGATGTGATTGTTTCAGGACATGCGGAGGAACCAGAGACGCATGGCTGACCTGAACTCCACCATCCGCAAACTGGAGGACCGCAACTCCCTGCTGGTGGACGAGAGGAACGAGCTGGTAGGACCTGCTCTGAGCTTCCATCTATGGAGACACACACACACACACACAGCATTATAGGCTTTTGTACAGTACAAGCACATAACCTGGGTAACCTTAGCAACAGTAGTTTACATACTAATACCTGCACACAATATTTACTACAGTGAGGTTTACAGAACTTAGTTGTACTCAACCCAAAACGTTATTCTCCCTCCCTCCCTCCCTCCCTCCCTCCCTCCCTCCCTCCCTCCCTCCCTCCCTCCCTCCCTCCCTCCCTCCCTCCCTCCCTCCCTCCCTCCCTCCCTCCCTCCCTCCCTCCCTCCCTCCTCATAGCTGAAACGTGTACGGGAGTCGGAGAAACAGTGCAAACCTCTGCTGGAAAAGAACAGGCTCATGAGCAAGAGGAACGATGATCTCACACAGACCCTCCAGCGCCTGGAAGACAAGCTCAAGGTCCTGGCCAAGGAGAACCTGGAGATGGTGAGGAGAACCACAGTCCTCTACAACAGTCGACTTCAACCCTTGTCCACGGGGCCCACTGTCCTGTATGATTAAGATGTTTTCCTGCTCTAACACACCTGATTCAAATGAAGGGTCGTTATCAGGCTTCTGCAACACACCTGATTCAAATGAAAGGGTCGTTATCAGGCTTCTGCTGAGCTTGATAACGACCCTTCATTTGAATCAGGTGTGTTGGAGCAGGGAAACATCTCAAACATGCAGGACAGGGCTTCCCTGAGGACATGGTTAAGAACCACTGATCTAGAACATGCAGGACTGTAGGCTCTGTGGACCAGAGTTGAAGACCACTCATCTACAACATGGTGGTCTGGTGACCCCATTTGTAGGCCTATCTAATGCCTGAAGGCAAGCTTGTATATAATTTATTTTGACTCTGGTTCATGAACTCAGTTAGGATGAGTCAGTTATAGTGACAGTTGTGTAGAATCATCTCAGTATAGTATGTCGTGTTATCCCTATTTAGAGTTGCCATGAAGGAGGCATATGCAGTTATCTAATACATTTCATGGAGTCACCATCTACAATGTGCTATGAGCCTGTAGCATTACAGTAGGGGGTTGTCCTGAAGACACTGACTCTAAGGGCATTCCTGTGTGTCTGTGTGTCTGTGTGTCTAGAAGGAGAAAATTGGCTCTCATCCGCCACTGAAGAAACTCAAGTCCCTCAACGACCTGGACCAGGCTCACGACGACCAGGAGATCGAGTTCCTCAAGATGCAGGTCCTGGAACAGCAGAATATGATCGACGAACTGACCAGAGTGAGTCAGCTCTTCATGTTTACCGTACCGGTCATCTTTTCTATCAGTCATATTTCATTGCCTGTGTTTAAGCAGAGTATGCATTTGGGGACAATATTTGCAGCAAAGATACATGCGGTATAAAATATACAGATGAAATATATATGAAAATATTTTTGTTTACACCCAACACATGATGGACGTTGTGCCTTCCTTAAAATAGACCTGAATGGATTGACCTTCTAACAGTACATATATACATAGATCATTGTTTCAGAGCAGGGCATATCATCCATGCTTTCATGACCATTATTCAATGACACCAATGCTTGATCGGAGCAGAGTTAAACCATCCGGTCACCAGAGAGGATCTCCCTGATTAGATCTCTGAGAGCTATGGCCTGGTGTTTTTCCCATGATTCGTGTTTAGTGTTTACTATTAATGAATAGTTCCTTTGTTCTAGTAGTGTAGCTGAATGTTCGTTCAATACTATGTTGCAGGATAGAGAAAAACTCCTACGGAAGAAGAGACATAAACGAAGCTCTCGGCCAATCAAGGTAAAGTATTTAGAAAAATATTTTTTTTACCGACCAATGAATCCCTGATAAACATGACGTTCTGTCAGTCGTGTGTCCTGCACGGAGATTGACAGCTCACGGTTGTGGTGGTCGGGGGCGTGTTCCACAGAGACACATAGTCGTGGACACGTTCTACGGCTACGATGAGGAGTCCATGGACTCCGAATCGTCCTCTGTGGCCTCCTTCCGCATGGACCGCACCCCGGCCACGCCTGACGAAGACCTGGACGTTGTGAGTGGCCACACTCCTGCTCTAACCCTAACTCCTGCTGTCTGGGGTCCATATATCTCTCTGGATCCCCCCCCCCCCCCCCCCTCCCCCCCCCTCGGATTCCATTCGATTGATTGTCCCAGTTCACCAAGCTGCCAATGAGTGTTTGCCTCCCATGACCGAGCCCTTGTGTACCATGTGTTCCAGGGGCTGGCCAATGAGGAGTCGGAGTTGCGTTTCCGCCAGTTGACCAGGGAGTACCAGGCGTTGCAGCGGGCGTACGCCCTGCTGCAGGAGCAGAAGGGAGGGGTGCTGGACGCTGAGATGGAGGCCAAGGTAACCTGGCTCAGGGAGCGCGCTATGCTTCCTGGATCCTTACAGGGTGCAGCTGTTGGTGTTGCTGCTGGGATGCACCACCTCATGCTGGGGATGTGCTGGTGTGTTGCAGGCGCAGGAGCAGCTACATGCAGACGTTCTCAGGTACAAGGCCAAGATCGAGGACCTGGAGAAGGAGCTCACGCTCAGGGGACAGGTATGGATCTGCTGCTCTCCAACTGACACAGTACTCTCCCAACCCTAACCCAACCCAACCCTAACCCAACCCTAACCCAACACTCTCTCAACACTCCCAAAACGAACCCAACATTGTTTCAACACTAACCCAACGCGGTTTCAACACTGACCCAACCCTGTCCCAATGTGTGTTTATGATCCTTTACTAGTATATTTCATGAAGCCTATTGGGCAAAAGCAAGACTGTGAAAAGTCATTAGAGCTCCAGAGTCTGGCATCACTGATCAAATGGTGATTAAGCTTGACGAGATGAAACAGCAACAGACCCAGCCGTTGAGTGTTTATTGATCCTGTTGCCATGCAACGACAATTATAAATCAGGGTCATCGTCATGACGCCAATGAGCATCGCCTTTTCCAGTAGGAGGGCTGTCCGTGACAAATGGTTGCTATGGGAGACTTTGAACATTTCAAATATCAGTTACGTGAATGTGCCCCCGGACAGTGCGTTCCTTATTCTGACACACACCCATAACCGCACACACACACACACTCGCTCATGTTCGTCTGTCTGTTCCCTCTCAGGACTCCAAGTGGGTGGAGGAGAGGCAGCTCTTTCTCCGCAGGAACCAGGAGATTTTGGATAAGGTCTGCTTCCTGTCGACACTCGTAGAATTCGAACCCATAACTGTTGCTTTACTTTGCTCGATTTTGAGGAAATCTAAATCCATATTTCTCTCTCTGTTTGTGCAGATGGAGAAGCTGGATGCTGAGTCTAATCGCGTTCATCAGGAACTCCAAGACTCCAAAGACCAGAATGAGCTGCTGGAGTTCAGGATACTGGAACTGGAGGTGACCCATCACGACTCACAGTAGAGTACAGTAGGCCTTTATATCCCCAATAAGGCACAGACAGCAGTTACGGCAATCTAAATACACTTTTCAGTGCCTACTTGATATTTATCAATGTGTATTACGCAGTGAAAGACGTCAGTTCTGGCTGAAGATTTAGTTTGAGATGTAGTTCATGCATTTTCAACACGCTGACAAAGCTGACATTAGTCATTCAAACTTAATTTCGAAAAACGTTGTGGGAGTAAAAAGTAGAGATCCATGCAAAAATATCAGGCATGGATGCGCACACACAGACACACACACATTGCCATCTTGGACACACATACACAAACGACAACACACACACACATTGTTTTCAGTGTCTTCCAAGCACATGTAGGCCACAGGCGTGCGACACATGATAATGGGCCTACAGCACAGGCAGCAGAAGGGCAGCCAAAATGCTAATCAGTTGCAGTTCTCTCCCCAGCCAGGCACCAGACTCCAGACACAGGTCTTTGTGCTCCTTTCTGCTGCAGTGCAGATACTGCAGAGTCCACATGGCATGGTGCTGCTGCCTAGTGGTTCGACACTAACACAGCAAGGAACCCGACCATCCACAGACGAATGCCTTTCAAGCCAGCAGAACCGCAGACCCTGAATGCATACCCTCGAGACACCTTCTGATACGCTGTTCACGGTTCCCCCGCCGCTCGTCAAGCTCGTCTCGGCGTAGCGCGCGTGCGTGGGGGGGACGGGGGACGTATTCTACAGAACGACTGTAGAGGGAGACGAGGGAGGAGAGAGAAGGTTCTGATGTGTCCGTTTGTGTGTGTGTGTGTGTCCCTAGGAGCGAGAGCGGCGCTCCCCGCCGTTCAACCACCTGAGGATGCACCCGTTCTCCGAGGGCGTCAGCGCCCTGCAGATCTACTGCATGAAGGAAGGGGTCAAGGTACACCCCGGTCACATGACCGTCACGTGACCAACCGCTGGTTATAGGCCCCTCACACCTCCACATACCCATCACATTAAGTATGGTAAATACTCTTCTGATTGTGTGTGTGTGTGGTTGTTCTGCCCTTAGGATGTATGTATACCTGACCTGATCAAGCTCCTTGATATTCTGGGTGACAACGGGGTTAGTGTGTTCCCTGACAACCAGCCACCATATTATTAAACATGACACAAATATAAAATGTGCTATTATATCTGTTATTAGTATCATTATTATATATTAAATGTTCTTTTTTTGTTTGCTTCACGCCGTTTCCCATGCAGAACCTTCGCAATGAAGAACAAGTAGCCATTATCCAAGCCAGCACGGTGCTCTCTTTAGCTGAAAAGGTACGTGTGCTCATGGGGAAGTTAACAGCATAAAGCTTCAACACGGTGCTTGGCAGTTCTTCAGGCAGCAAAGTGGACACACTCATCCCTTCTCAGCTCCGTGTCGTTAGATGGGCGTCAGCGAGAAGGTGACGTCACTGCTTCCGCTTGTGGATCCCAGAGTGTTTTCCGGAAGGGAACACGTAAAGAGTGGAGAATCTTGACGCAGCATGAGTCATACATGTAGCTAGTGGTCTGGCAGTGGTACGGGTGTCCTGTCATGACTGGGTCGTTTCCGTGGTGTGTGTCTCCCCCTAGTGGATCCAGCAGATTGAGGGCACCGAGGCGTCGCTGCATCCAGAAGATGATGGACCTGGAGATGGAGATGGTGAGAGCTTCTCTCCATCCACATCACACTTATATACTTCATAGGAACAACGATGACACAGATCATTGGTTTGATCACCATAACCCTCTGCCTGTGTGTGTGTGTGTCGGTTCCCCAGGAGATGTTCTGCAAGCAGAAAGGCTATCTGGAGGAGGAGCTGGACTACAGGAAGCAGGCTTTGGACCAAGCCTACCTGGTGAGCCTTCCCCAAGGGGTCACCACCCTGACCTCCACCTGACACCACAGACAGCACAGCAGCATTCTGTTATACAATCCTCAATTGGAAAGAATTCCGCCTTTTCAGCCGCCATCCCTCACTTCCTGTTCCTCCCCATCGACCTCTCCCCCCTCCCCCGATGCCCCGCAGCAAATCCAGGAGCTGGAGGCCACGCTGTACAACGCCCTTCAGCAGGACAAGGTGATCGCGTACGGCGAGCCGCTGGACGAGCGGCAGAAGGACGAGCTGCGCACGTCCGTGGAGAAGCTGCGCCGGCAGATGCTGAGGAAGAGCCGCGAGTACGACTGCCAGATCCTCCAGGAGAGGATGGAGCTGCTGCACCAGGCGCACCAGGTAACCCAGGCCCCTGGCCCCAGGCCCCTGGCCCCAGGCCCCAGAACCCTGGCCCTAGGCCCAGCCAGACACTACCTCCCCCTGGCCCTTCCACTCCTCACCTCCCGCTCGGATGTCGGGTTTCGCAAAGCACCAACATGCAGTTCCAGTCTTATCCAACAGAGGGCAGGGATTTCCGTTATTGTCCCGAGAAGGACTCGAGAGCAGATCTGTGTGCCAGACTCCCACACAGATGGCGATCACGCCACTCTGCCTCCCTCCATACAGGAAGCTTCCATCATCACCTGCCAGCCCTTCACATGCAGCCTCATCTAGTCTTAATTCATGCAGCTCAGACAGTATTGGGAAGTCCCAGATCTACCAAACCAGCGGATTGTAGTATAACTCAACCTCGCCCTCTTCAGAGAGTTGCAGTACCTTTCAGAGATGTTGCATGGTGGTGATGTCACGTTTGCTGCTTTGACTACTGATTGGCAAGCCTCTCTCTGCATAGGTTTTCAAAACATATGTGTATAAGCTCACAGTCAGACGGCATGTGAAAAGGGGATTGAAATATTTAAACCTGTGCTCACCAAAGAGCACCCCCCATATTCTAACTTTACTTGACTACTTTCTCAGAGAATCCGAGACCTGGAGGACAAGACGGACATCCAGAGGAGACAGATAAAGGATCTGGAAGAGAAGGTAAAATGGCCGCCGGTTCTTCCTGCAGGGTGTCATTGTGCTCCTCCTTCCTGTGGCTCTGGCCTGTCCTGCTGTGACACTGTGCTGAACCCTGAAGACTCAAAAGAGAGCTAAAAGACAGCTTGCGCTGATGTGCCTCTCAGCCTGTCATCTCTGTCCCCCCCGGTCACACATCACTGAGCTCTCCTCCTCCTCCTCCTTCTCCTTGTCACTCCACTTCACAAAACAGCAGATGAAGCCCAGACGATGATGAGGCATTAGCCCGTCTCCCTCCTCCACTCCCCTGCCCCGTGTGACTCGTTAGCTCAGCACTTTTCACCGTTGGGTTTTGGAACCCAGTACAAAAACGGACAAACTTGGATGGTGCTCTATTATACAAAAAAAATTGAAAGTACAGATACTCTCCTGCGCCCAGCCCCCCCCCCCCCCCCCTTCCACTCCCCCAGCCCCCCATGCTAGAATGTTCCTGTGCTCCTGTCTGTTAACACACACACACGCGCGTGTGTTGTTCTCACTCTCTCTTTATCTCTCCTTTCTCTCCCCCCCCCCCCCCCCCCCCCTCTCCAGTTTTTGTTTCTGTTCTTGTTCTTTTCTCTTGCCTTCATCCTCTGGCCTTGATGTCTGTGGCGTCTACTGCGGCCGAGGTGAGTGTGTGTGTGTGTGTGGGGGGTGGGGGGGGGGCGGGGGGGGGCCTGGTGGTACAACGCACCCCGCTCTCCTCTTTTCCTTTACTCTGTTGTTTTCTGTGTTGTTCTCCCCATCGCCCCGGCGACCGTAACGACCCGGCGGCGCTCGCAGCAGTGATGTCATCCCTGTCGTTTAGCCAGTGTGGCGTTCCAAGGGTGGGATTCGGAAATGTTCTTTTATTTGGGGAGTCCTAGAACATAGTGTAACCAAATGCGTTCCCCTAATCCCTAACTTCTCACTAGCCAGTGTTCATCTGGGACCATCCTGTCTACTTCTTCTTTTTTCAATCGCGGCATCTTTGAATCTTTGTCCTTTTGCCCGGAGTGGGCTTTGAGTAGTTAAACCATGTCACGATGTGTTACTTATAAGCTTTGTTTTGTCAGCTGACTTGTCTGTGAGCTCGTAGCTCTCCCTGTGGGACATGACAAGAATGTGATCGTATCCCTGTTCTTCTGCTCTCTCCATTCTGAGACGCTCTCTCTCTCTATCTCTCTCTCTCTCTCTCTCCCTCTCTCTCTACCTCTCTCTATCTCTGTGTTTGCAGATCATGTGGCAGCTTGGAGATTGTGTTTGTGACTGCACCGGTTTTTCTTTCGTGGCCGAGCGAGTCGTATTCGTGGCTCGTGTTGTAAAAGTGAGTGAAGGTAGACGTTTTTTTGGTTTGTTTGTTTTTTGGTGACGGGACGCAAGGCGAACGCTCAGACGGGTTTTTCTTTGGGTCTCCTCTCTGAGGACACGCTGTTTATGCTGCACTGGACTCACTGGCCTTTGGAACGTGGACCTTCTCAACTCTGTGCGGGGGGGGGGAAACGGGAACCCTGCGCTGATCCTGAACACACACACACACTCGCACTCGCTCACACATTCGCATACACACAGAGATTGGACACAGATAGGGTGCAGACACACAGAGATGCATACACAGATTGGAAGACCGCTCGCAGACGTCGAGGAAACCAAAGTCTGGGAAATCTTATCTCTGCCATGCAGGGTAGTGCGACGCCCCTCTTCACTACAGCCAGACCACTTACTGTAGACCTCACCTCACCTCACCATACCAGACCAGACTGCATCCTTCTTCTGCTCCTTTCGTCTCCAGTCCTCTCTCTGTCTCTCTTCTTGAGCTGGGATGGATGCATGTCTATGTGAGCAGAGGGGAGAGCTGATTCAGGACCTGCGTGCCGATGACTGACTGCTCTTCTGGTCAGCAGGCCCCTCCTCTGGTCTCTGGTCTCAGGTCAGCTGATGTGGACTCTCCCCTCCTCAGCCCCGTCCCCGAGTAGACTGGACTACGGAGAGGGACATGGGACAATCTGGACGGCATGTCCCTGGAAGCAGGCCAAGTTCAGGGCAAAATGGAGGGACGGTGGGAGAGGAGGGAGGGGGAGACGGAAAGCGAGAGAAGACGGAGGAGAGAGAAGATCCACAATGTGTTCACCCCCCCCCCCCCCATGTCTTCTTCTCAACAGACGACCCCTCGTGCTGAAACCCACACTTTATTTTTCCAAAATCAACAAAAAAACCTGGACTCGGCAGTGATTTCTTTATTTTTTAACAGTCCAAGCAGATCGACATGTACTGTACCAAAATGTCCACAGGCATACAAACACATCTTTATTGATTGCTGTGTAATATATACATTTGTTGATATGTACATGTGTCTTGATAATTTCCTGTAGCCTCTTACCTTCTTTCTGTGAATATTTCCGGTACGTTCCCCTTTGCAGCTTGAACAGTAGAATTACTTGGCAGTTGACAAATGACCCGAAAGTATAAATTGCTATGTTTATTGTGGTGACAGCTGCGAAAGATTTCCCGAAATTGTACTAAACTTTAAAAGATGATCTGGTTTACGAATATTCTCCTACACTTCTTACCGTTTTTTCACATGCCCTCTCTTTTCTGCTTTATACCAGCAGGGGTTGCTTGGCTTCTACTGAATGACATTTAACACTCTTTTAAAGTCATCTATCTTCTCTGAATTTGTACATATGTCCCTGATCTCTCTTTCCCCACCAAACTCTGACTTCAGGAAGCGGTGTGGAGGCAGTTTGAATTCAACATGTTTTATTCACTAACCCACTGCTCAAAAGGGCGTCCGTGTTAAGTTTGTAAACGGAACTGCTTTCACCGAAAACAATCGCTTTCCTTTACCTGAAGGAATGTCCTTGTAGTATTTAGTCAAGTTAATACTACATTATCAGGAGCAGCTGTGATGTATGGTATAATGGAATCGTAATAGATGCCTGCTTACAAACCCCAACCTAAACACACACACACACAGTATGTCAATCAGCTGAAATAGGAGAAAGTCAAGTTGCCGCAAGAGTAAACCTATTCTGGGTCTCCTCTTTCTGCCGGGGCAGTGTGCTGCAATATTAACCAGCTGCAGCGAGACCTCCTCCCAGCCATGTTCACCTGAGCTCCCTGGTCCTCCACAGCACCTGTCCAAGGCTCTGGAACCCCACGGCCTCCTCTTTCATCACCCAACACGGGCCTGCTTCAGTTACCTTACCCAGGGGAGGGAGGGACACGATTTTCGAGCAAACTCAGCTAACTAGCGATTGCCTTAAATGCGCTTACAGTAAACCCCCCCCCCTCCTCCTCCTCCTCCCCCCCCCATCAATTCGTATGTTCTTTTTTAAGGGATGTATTAATTTTGTCAGCTACTATGATCATGTAATGTAATGTACATTTTCTCTGTTCACTGAAGACATTGTTTTGTAAATCTTTACCCCTCTGTCTTCCAATGAGACTTTACCCCCCCCCACCCCCCTACTTTCAAGTATATTATCAAACGGACAAAAATGAATAACGATTAAAATAAAAGTTCATGGCCTTCGATTCCGGACCATCCCTTTGTTTACTGTGCACCTTCGAAGTGCTGATCTCGCTTGTTTCATGATGATTGGTTTTCTCTGTGGGGCTGAACGCTGAAGTCACCCAGAACAGCTGCCCTCCAGTTCACAACTAATGGAATCATCCATCGATATCGGAAAGGGAAATGGATTTTAGTCACGGTTGGTAATGGTTATGACTGCACGTGACACGCTCTGCATGTCCTTCACTTAGCCATGGTCTGACAACCGTGTCCACAGAACTTTGTACTTAGCCATTGTACTTCCTGACATCAGTCCAGAACTCATGATCATGTATTAATGTACAAATTACTCCAGGTGTGTTTTGCAAAGTCATTTCTACTAACTTTTTACACTGGTAATCAGGGTCTGGAAACGAATAATCAAGCAACAAGTCACTGGGGCGCCCAAACACACATACGCACACACACACACACACACAGTTTCTGGTGGAATATCCTCTACTGTCATAACCTCCACAAACAGAAGTAAAGGTCCCTGTTCTCTCTCTGATTTCAAAAGCAGATGCATCTGTTTCAGGCTTGTTGTGCTTGGCGTGGGCAGCTTGGCCCGCTCTCTGCAGCAGTCAGTCCAGGTTGGGAGTCTGTCCTCTCAGTCAGCCTCTCTGGCCTGGCTGCACAGGAGTAGAATGGAGGCTTTGAGAGCACTGTGCCACAGCGCTGCCAGAAAACCTCAGCCATGAGTAGAGTTATAGTTCTCTATCCAGCCACCTTTCAGCATGCTGCTTCAATGACATACTGCAGAGGTCATTCTGTGTGGGACAGAGTTGGTACAGTCTCCAAGACAAAGTACAAAACAGAAAAATGATTTCCGACATTCTGCCAGAATCCCCCCCTGATGTATTCCTTGTTTATTCATGGAAATAGCAGGCTATATTTCCCCACTCAACATAAAAGGCCCCTCTGCTGATCTGGTCCATTAGACCGCTCATCCTAACCTGCTGTTGTGCTCTCCTGAACCTGCTACATGATGTCATGTACAGTGCACGAGTCACTTTCTGTTGTGTTGAAGATGTCTTCACAGGGTGTATGCACCTTATGGTCTATCAGACCAGTAATTGATTCGCTAATCCGTCTCCACGGGAGCCAGACAAAGGACTTCCAGTTCGACCAGGCCACTTCCTTCTGGACTATCATGTCATTAAAGCCACTCTAACTGCATTTCTTGGCCAGCCCTCCCCAGGATGCAGCTGTCCTGCTCTACGGCTCCTCGTGAACAGCCTCAGCGTTTATCCATTGTTCTCCGCCCAGGCCGTGATGATATGTCAGTGCACCCGTCAATCATCCCCCGCCACCATCACCACAGCCAATCGACCGAGCTGGAGTTCGGAACTGGAGTGGGGAATCGGATGGACAGGCCCTCCTTCGTCTGCCGTATGTGATCTGGTGTTGAATGGCGTTGGCAATATCAGCGAACCATTCCCATTCAAATGGTTGGAATATGCTATTTAGATGTGATGGATATCAGATCCATAAGACAGACAAAACTACCAAATTATTAATGTGCTTTATATGACTTGAGGGGATTGGGTGGGACCTATGTCTTATCTGGCAGCCCTGAATCCCGCCTGACTGAACGTGGTGCACTTAGGTAAGCTGTAACCTGAGACCTCGAGTCTTCATTCCATAGCCCCCACATCTATCCATTTTTAATAGTCTGATGGCCGACGATGGCCATGTGTGCTCTAGGCTTGGCCGGTGTTGCTTCCTGTTGTGGGTTAAAAGCCTCGTTAAGGGTGAAGCTTTCTGTGCTATTGCCATGGCCTTGAAGTGCCAACTCGTTGCAGGTTTGTTTAAAATCAGATGCTCAACCTGCTATGTGTTTTCCTGAACGCATTCAAAGGGCACACATGAGAAGATTAGAAACTGATGATTAGTTAACACTGGATTTGCCAAGACTGTGTTAATATATAGACTATTCAGCAGTTCAAGCTAAATTCTCTAGAAATCATAGAAGCATGCTGGCCAATGACGTCAGCTAATTAGGTTGAGCTCCATCTGAATGTTAGAGAGTGTGATGTTGGCTGCTGCCTGTTCCTGCAGCAGATCCTGTTTCTTCCACATACTGTATCTTGTAGAATAATATAAGTCAGCTAACTCTTATTGTAGGTCTTGTGATGGCAGCTTTTTGGCTAACCCTATTTATGATAAAGCTTCGCAAAAAGCGAGATCAAAGAGCCTCTTTGATCTCGCTTTTTGGAAGCATGGTGACCATGGGGCCCTCTCCCTCACATTAAAGACAGCCATACGCTCGCTCACTCACACAGTTTTGCACACACACACACATACACACATACACACACACACACACACACAAGAACGCACTTTTAAATATGTTAGGAGGTGTTCATTTTTTCAATGGATACATTTTGGACGGTCTTTCTGTTGGTTCCCGCTGACCAGCAGTCTGTCACTTTGGGTTAAACCTGCATTCCCGCTGACTGGACCGCTTGTCTAAATTCTGCTAAGTAATCGTTTGAAAGTGATTGCTGTCTCTTGCAAGTTTCCTGTTAAAGAAACACTGTTTTTACAAGAACAGGCAATCAGGCATGTCACCCGCGTTTCCCGTCCCTTATTCCCGCTATCGTACCAGGACACATCAGGTGTGCCAACATCGACCATCATGTGGTGCTGAAAGGACAGCGCCTCGAAAAGGCGTGGCGCAGGAGACTTGTAATGACAGCAGATGGCAAAACTGTAGCACGAACTGCTTTGCTAACAAATTCAAAAAAATCAATTTTCAGTCGGGTAAAGTATAAAACAATATAAAATTATTATTTATTATAAGGTCGTGCATACGTCTGATAAAGGCAGCACTTGCATTAAAGTTCCTTACAACTTTACCATGTAGGCTAGCTACCACTTTTCGTCTACTCATTATTGCATGGATAAAAATGAAAGAAACGCTGGAACGGTAAAAAAAAAAATCTAGCGCTGGTGAGATCACTTTGTTGTCATGAGACTGGGCAGCACTGCCACCCCTGGTTAGGAAATTCAACTCCTGCTGCGTCTCTCTTGAGTTTCCAGCAGAGCGGGGACAGTTATAAACGACTACTTGCCTACTTTCGACCTCTTTCCCCACGTCAACAGCCGTGCACCACTATGGCAGAACGCAAGTGGAATACGGACAAGGAAGATGACTTGCCGGTTTATCTTGCACGTCCGGGCACAGCTGACCAGGTGCCCCGACAAAAATACGGGGGGTTGTTCTGCAACGTTGAAGGAGCTTACGAAAGTAAAACCATAGATTTTGATGCTCTAAGCGTCGGTCAGCGGGGCTCGCGAACCCCAAGAACTACTAAACGGGAGGCAACAAATGAGGCAAGGAGTCCTACAAGTGACAAGAGCTCTCCCTGCGAAGAAAGCGTCACGAGACAGGAGACCAAGCACTCAGGCGTTGAAATACGAACAACTCGTGGCAAAGAAGTTCTACAGAACCTAGATGATGAAAAGGTAAGCATTTATGTCCCTGTCATGACAATCATACATTATCAGTGCAGTTATAGCTACATCTTTAAGCGATGGTTTCAATTTGCACATCACAAAATGTCCAGTATGTATTTTTTCCTATTCAGATGTACTGTACTGTGAATTTTAAGGATTGTTGAGCCTCACATGAAAGGGCTTCTGTACAGAAGCGTGTGCACATTCAAGGGGTTGAATTTAGCCTCGTGCATCCGGACACTAATGCATTATTTAAGACAGAGTTCGTCCTCTGTCCTTCTGTCACCCAGACTTCATACCAAACTTGTCATTGTAGGAAAGACAAAGAATTTCAACATCAGAGCAACTAGTTGACATCACATCCTGTATATCCAACAGTAAATCATTGGTGTAGCCTACATGTCGTTCCTCCTCCTGTACTTAATGAGGAAGATACCTGCCCTCCATATTGGAAACAGAATGCTCCAAGACAGAAGCCCAAAGGCAGGCTGAATAAACGCGTTGGCGTCGGATTCAATTGGACCCCCTGGCTCATTGGTCATTTGTAAATCACAAACCTTTCATCGTGTTGCACACGGAATTAGCTTCAATTGGTCATGTGGAAGAGTTGTGGTCGGAAAAAAACTGAGAGCCAAACCCAGGCCTGCAGCCAGAGAGGCTCTGATGATGTTAACACAAGACTTGCTCAGTCCCATCATTTAGACCCGAGGTCTCCAATAAAAACGTTTTCATGAAGCAGAACTGTGTCGAATTAGTATCATAGTATTATGGCGTCGCGTGAAAGACTCATATCTCATACATCTCACATTATATTCTTGTTCGACGACTCGAAGCTACATTTATATCGTAATCCTGTTTTGAAACTGAAACACAGCTTCGCCGGTTCTGCCCTAGATTATTACAGTGGTGCAGTACCAGCTGTGTGCATCTAGCATCAAGCTCTGTCACAGGACACCTTGGGCACCTCAAACTACAGTCTGTCCTTTGTTCCAGAGAGGTTACTTGTAGAAAAAGAGAGAGAGAGAGAACTACACCCATCAGATGACAGAAGTCATGAATCCAGCCTGTGTCTTTAAATGAGCCATCGTATCACCATGACCTAACGTGGTGGGATTTTACCTGCAGACAGTAGGTGTTCCATGACTTTTCACAGACCCCTGACCCCGACTGGATTTGTGGCCACATGAAAGCCTGGCGGTGGTCTGACACGTTGTATTGTGATCTATCGAACGTTTCATCTGGCAGTGACCTCGTTTGAGCTTCAGCGCAACACAAAGTGATGATTCACTGTGACCTGTCCTGCCTTGGTCTGCTGGCTCAGAGTGGAGGGAAGCCATCAGACAGATTAATACTGACTATTCATACAGTATTGGAGCTGTTCTATTCTTATCACGCACACACACACACACATACACACACACACACACACACACACACACACACACACACACACACACACACACACACACACACACACGATAATAAGTTCAATAAGTTCAAAACAACCAAACCACATCAAGCAGAACACTGGTAACCAGATGGTAGGACACCAAAGAGGGAAAAAAAGAAGAAAAGAAGAGATCAAAATGTTCTTTTCCTAGTGAAGATGACACATGTACCCCCACCAAGAGCGTCCGTACCCCACGTCAACCAAGGAGCTCATTCACAGCATGGATCCCACTCTGTGTCGGCTAAGATGAACATCTCCCACGCAACATCTCCACAGTGACAGACCCGAGGTGTCATGACATCATCATGAACCAACCAGGTCGCCGTGTGGCCAGACAGGGAACTGCGTCCGCAGTTGCCCAAGGGGGGTGAAGGATGCTGAGTCAGTCGAGCGTGTAGTCGTGTTGTTCCTATCAAGAGGTGTGGGGACATCAGAGTGACAACAAAGACCCTGCCAGACAGTGCTGGCTCCTCTCATACTAACCAAGCACTTCAGCCACTCTCTCCCTTCGGGCTCCGAAGCACATTCGAAAAAGATGTGCTGGAGCAGTTGTTCATTTGGTGTTGAATGTTTTTTGTTGTTGCGGCCGGACCTTCTGTTGTGGGAATGTAGGGTGCTGAACAGTTGCGGTACGCAGCAAACATGGAGTATGTGAGGACACGGGAAACTTGGGGGAGAATACGTGTCGAGTTGCTTCGATGATTCTCCTGCTTCTATTTACGGTACAGACCCCTCCCAGAGGGTGGCCGTGCCTAAGATCCACAGGGGGGGGGGGGGGGTAAGGCTGTGGGGGGGGGGGGGGGGGGGGGGGAGTGGTGTAGGGGTGGGGTGGGGGGGGGGGGGCTCCATCTTTGTCCTCTCCCCTTCCGGGTGATGTCACAGCCCAGCTGCCGCTCTTACCACACACCCTCCCTGGAATTTCTGTCAGGCTGTGTGTGTGTGTGAGAGTGTGTGTGTGTGTGAGAGAGAGTGGGTTAGTGAACTCTTTGATCTACAGAGTGGGGGGTGTCTGTCAGAGCCCACTTGTGTGTCTCGCCAATACAGTACACACACCCAGATTCATCACATCTTTGCTCAGACATGACATAATGATTCATACTTTCAAAAATGACACACTGGACAAACACTATTCTCCATTTGAAGGCCAAAGAATAACAGTTTCATGTATTTCTGTGAGTCTCAGTGTTTCTCATTGTAGTCCAGTCTGTGTTATGACTATCCAGCTAACTGTGTGAAGAGTAAATTCCCTCCGCAGGGCTGCAGAACGTTGAGGCAACACCCCCAGCAGATCACGTCCATGACCGGACCTGTCAACAGGGTGCTGGGAGACAGAGAGAGGCATGACACAGGCGATTCTCTCAGCTACACACTTCCTGTTTTCATCCGATACCTCCATCGCATAAACTCTTCCGAAATCATCGATGAAGCTTTAGACCTTTGATTAAGTTCTATTGCGAGATAGTTCTTAACTACATGCATCTTAAGATGCATCTTTGTCTACGCACACTCAAACACTCTCACTGCTGTTTTCTAATCAAAGAGCTCTTTATGGGTGCATTAGTAGGGGGGTTGGGGGGTGAGCTGATGGGCGGATGAGTGGAGTGCTGAGGGAGGGAGTTACTACAGGACCCAGACAATAGAGACACATGGCAGGGTGGAGACTGCCTGTGTGGTGTGTGTGTGTGTGGGTGTGTGTGTGTGTGGGTGTGTGTCAGGGGTGTGGACAGACTGTAGGGTGGGAGAGGGAGCAGGGGGGGTGGGGGCTTGGCCGGGGGGACAGCTGTTACTCACCCCTAAGCCCCTCCTCTCTGTTCTTAAAAACAATGCACAAGCCAGTCTAGTCAATAATTGCCTAGATTATAGAACTAGATTAGCACTCTCACTCACACACAGCATCCCAATATTTAGTCTCTTCTAAGGTTCTGCCAAAGAACGTCTATACTAGTATTGATCTGTATTTTAAGGTAAAAAAAATGTGCCTTATGTAACAACTTCAGTTGTTCTCAGGGGAATCTCTGTTTTAAGCAGATTTTATTGCTTCAAATACTAAATCAGTCTTGACATTGTTGTCGAGGCACTCGACTTTCAATTAATAAACGGGATGTTTGGAAGATTATAGTTGATGCAGAGGCATCATTTCTTAGTAGGCTACGGCTATTCCAGCCATGTCCACGCGCCCACGCCCGTCTCAGCTCTGGAGGGAATACAGTAGAAATGTCGCTTGCACCAACCTCCTCCTCTCATTGGCTACCTTGGGCCGCACCTGCTGGTCTGATCAGTCCATCGGTGTATTAACTCTTGCGGTGATGCTCAGACAAAAGAATACTCGGGCCTGAAAAGAGCAAGGATCATGCTAATATACTTAAATATGAAGACGTAATAACAGTCCACACTGCATTGCAATCAAATATTTCCCGGATACATTCTATTCCTTTTCAGTTTATTTGGGTCAGTCGTTAAGTAGTGCTCCACAAACATTCAACAGTGTACCCCACTGTACTGTGGTCTCCAGCAGGATGCCCGAGTCCTGCTGCACCAGCTAGTGAGCGTCCTCTTGTGGAAGGACTTGTACACTGCATTCGGTGAGATTTGAGGGAGGAGTCCGAAGGATAAGCGGCTTGACTGAGCGTAGACGCTCCAGCTCAATGCGAAGCACTTTACCATTGCGCTGCACAGACAGAGGCGACCATTCCCTAATTTCCCACCCAGACAGTAGACACCGCAGCATCCAGAGGGGGATATTTAGAATCTTTGTTCAAAGGTGGAATCACTCATCGACCAATTATGTCTTATCAAGGCAAAAAGAATATTCCAAAGATCACAGTAAGTAAAACATGATATCTGCCTGACTAGCTGTTGCAACTTGCTTGGTTTAGTAAATCAGTGCTTATGCTTTTTTTTTCTTTCTGTTAAGCCTCTATTCGCCACCATACGATATTCGTACACATTTAGACGCATGCATTTCTTATCAGTTTTGCATTTGTCTCCATTGTCAGAGTTTGGGCATTGCCGGTGCAAGATGAAATATAGTATTGCGGTGTGAGATTGCATGATTGGCTGCCATAGTGACAGCCGGGGAGACAGAACAAGGCGTTTTCTTAAAGGTATCTTGCATCCTCTTTGTTGAGGTTAGATGGTTTGCCGTGCGCACTAGTACATGTGCCAACACCGGCTCATGTGTCTGGATGGTTTTATTTCCAGGCCGATGCTTTTTTAAATGTTCTTGTCAATTGTAATATTTTCACAAAGGCACAGTCGAAAGTACTAGGACAGCGCTTTTTGATGAACACCGTAGAAATATATTTCAGAGTGAAGAGTATGATGACTAAAAAAAAGCAATGAATAGGTATAAATGAGGGTATCGTATCAATTAAACTAACCTAAAAATATCAAAACACATTTCAATGTTCAAATACATGTTTTCAATGGGAGATTTAAACAATATATATTAACCCGACTATGTGTGTGTGTAGACGGACGCAGTACAGAGAGAGAGAAAAAATCTCCCACGCCCATTTATGATCACTGGCTATAACCCGCATGTTAAATGGGGCATTCGGTCTAGATTCTGCAGCACCAACGCAGTGAAATAGAGCTAGCCTGTCTGTGCCTCAAGGGTTCGAGGTTGAGTCCAGGGCAGCGTAGCACAGATACATGCCGCATAACGAGAGCATGCTGGAAATGGCTGCGACTTCATTGTTGCGGCTAAAGGCTCAGGGTGTTGTTCTGTTTCAGGGGAGAGACGCCCTTTGTCTCGTCTGATATTGGGGAGGGGGGGGGGGGGGGGGGGGTCTTGATACGGAATGGCCTGTAGGGGGTCCTGTGATTAGCAAGGCATCGGTGTCGTGAATAATGAACGACGAGGGGCTGTTTGAGTCTGTCTATTGCATTTATACTTTGACTTTTAAGGATGCATGCAATTGCACCTGCTGCTTCTACAGAAGACTGTTCGCCCAACCTTTGGAAACACTGATGCTCTCCCTCTCTCTTATGACCTACATTGTGCTTTACCAGTTGGATCATCGGAACCCCAATTGACAAGCTATACGCCAATGGATTTGACAAGAGCAATTTAATCATTGTCAATCATCATAACCTTCCAGCCTGCCATAATATAGTTCAGCGGCCCGTATTTTACCTCACGACATGCAGAAATCCCTCATAATGGGCTTCCTACTATACTTGGACCTCCAGTGTATCCTCTCTAGGCTTTTCTGCACTCTAATTCCAGCTGTTTTCTCCTGTCTGAAGGCAGCAGAGGCCCAGTCAGATTTCTAGGTGTGGTTGACTTTTTCCATCTCCTCACAGAAGCCTAGTGTTGCACACCGTACATGTCATCAATAATCCCCTCCAGCTGGAAGCTGCATATGTGGGCAAGCCCGACAGGAGCTATCCGGGGAAAGAGGCCTTATGGCTCCTTTTTTTTCTTCGGCACCACAAAACATGCCCTGTCTTCCCCATGTCGGCTGCAAAGTGGGCCTGACTGCAAGCTAAACACCCCGCTGTGGCCACCCTGCTATTGCCACCCCCCTCACCATGGCGACCGGCGTAGGGCCGCGGAATAATACTACCCTGGTTACAGGCATTTTCCTGCTTCCTACATGGAGGCATTCCCCCTCCTCCTGGAAGGAGGGAGGGGAGGGGGGGGGGGCAAGCAGGCCCCAATCACAAACAGATTGGAGTGTTAGCTACCATGGAAACCGTGCCTTAATCACAAAATCACGACGCTTGCTACAGGCCCCCTCTGAAATTTGGCAGCCAGGCGATTTATTTGAGAGTGATAAGTCCTATTGTTTTGACTTTTCCATAAAGGAAAAGAAATGCCATGCACTTTTGAGCGAAGAGTAAATATTTGTGGTCACTAGGCAACAGTTATGGCTGAGACCGAGGCAATGACTGGCTCTCTGAGGCAGGATGACTTCCCTCTTCCATGGCTGTCCGCTCTGCTCCGGTCAGCTCACACACAAGGCTCTCACTGCTAATGGACTCTCCTGTCCTGTCCTGTCCCCTTGGCCCTGCATGTTTGGCTGTGGTATGTTCCCTGTGAGCAACACATGTTAGCTGTTCCCAGTCCAGCACTGCAGAAAGGGCTCCCAGAACGAGCTTGTTGTCCGCTCGTGTCCTAGATGTGTCTTCTTCGTCACTTCATAGTACACCAGCTAGGTGGAAAAAAACCTGAGCAGCATTTTACTGTGACACACATTCATCCTGTGGTCTATTTCTAGATTAATTGTGATGGCCGCAGGCTTACATAATGGTGAGAGAGGCCAGTTTCCTGCAGGAAGCTTTTTTCTCAGATGTCCCAGTATTCTGGAAGCTCGCAGCCAACACTATAGGGATAACTATCTCATGACAAAGTGCTGCTCTGAGAACTTTCCCGCTAATACCTGGCTTCCTGTTTCAGATAAACCTTTGGGAAAACTGATTTAGAGCAACTGTACTGTACGCAATCGTTCAGAGAATGTGGAACACTGGAAGACAGATTATTGGGTGAATGGATGTTATCCATTTCTGACCTTTTCGTGAATAAATGTGGTTTAGATGTACTTTTGTGTCAATGACAAATGCTGTCTGCAGTTCATTAAGATTTTATTCAATATAAATTTGGGGCGACGTACTGTCCGGCCTTAGTGACCTCATTGTATTTTATCATTAGGAAAATCTCAAAATCCTCATCCCTTGCAGAGCGCTGCTTTATGTAAAGATTAAACTATTTAACAAATCCTGTGATCTGTTTCAAGTCAACATCTCCCCTCGCCCCTCCCTCCCTCACCATATCCCTCCCTATCATCTTATTCGTATCGCATTCCCACATTAGCGTATACTAAGATATGGAATTCCTGGAATGAACCATTATATCAGTTTCACAACTGTACTTATATTACTCTTTCGTAACTGGAGTCCAGCGATGGATGTCTTTCAACAGTGACCTCTCCAAGTGAGTTATCAATATGGTAATAACATAGCTATTCGCCTATATTGAATCATACTTCATGGATCTATCCATGACACCGTGTCTAGCTCAGCTGACTGGGGGCGGGGCCACTCATCGTTTGACTGACAGGAGAGGTCATGTGCTCACCAGCTGCAGTCACCAAAGTCATGTGATCAGGATGGATCGCTTTGAGGTTGACTAAAGTGGATGAAGTGCACCTAACCGTGAACATACATGAAATGTCTGCGTTGTGTTCATGGTTTTTGGGAAACGTAAGAACGGGCGAATGCGGGCTTGGCATTCTGAAGAATAGGATTCTTGATTTAGTGATATGTGTCGATTTAGGCATGGACGGTAGATACGTCAATGTCCAGACATTGTCCCCCGTCAATAGCTGTGATTGATCTGAAGGAACACAGCTGCTCCTCTGAACTGAACGGTCCGGTGAGCTCCAATCTCGATCTTCCCAGCTCAGTGCTGTGAAGCACAGCACAGTTCTGTATGACTAGACATAACAATGTATAGTTGTGTTTTCTACATTGGCAGCTCGATCTGTCTTCCTTGAAGTGCACAGTCACACTTTTTCCCCAGTCGAATGCTTTACCACAGACAATGCCAGACTAGTTTAACGGAATGCTTGGTGTTAAACAAGAATTAATACAGTAGATAATTTTCCTCAAGACATATCAGAGTTCTAGGTCATAACAAAGGAAGTGGAATGTATTGCAAAAACCACAGATGACTTTGGCTTTCATTCTCCTCATGCTTTCAGTGGGCGAGGGACGTACTCCACATTTATAAATCAGAGCTTTGGTTTTACTTACTCAGCCCAAGGGAATGACTGGAAGCAAGGATAATTAAACTTTGGCCATATCGTTGTTTTGTTAGCCTATCCCACTGAGTTACCATAATATCCCTGCATGGTATCATATCCTATCACATGATGCTACATTGGCACAAATGGTCTCCAAACACGTATGAAAATGAATCAAATCGTGGCCATAAGCAGCTGCCTTCTGTTATTTTCGAGTGGAGAGAGCAATTTCTTCAGCTGTATTAGCCCTTAGAAGAACAAAAATGATTGGAGCCTAGTCCGTAAAATTGGACAAACGTGTGAGGTCACCCGGCTGAGTGTTTGGAGAGTGATAGTTAGAGGTTTTACCACAGCCTCCAATAAAAAGCCACACCGTATGATTACTCTCCATTTGGGACTTGACTTATGAAGTATATCTGAGAAGTAATAAAGTTATGTGCATGTAGCGCGCTGGTGGTGAAGGGACAATGGAGGCCGGCATTTGAAACTGCTGAGGAACACGATGGGGAAGGGGCGGGATGGAAGATATCGATCGTGGCCGTGATTGCGCCCTCGCGCTGTCATCCGAGCCCTGTGGAGGACACTGATTGATGTTGGCAGAGGTTATGGCCCACTGCAGAGGCTGGTACATGTGGACTCCCCCCTCTCCTGCAGCACTCGGGTCCTGGGTGAGGCTCAGAGTGTCAGCCCTGCACCAGGGACACAGCTGGGGAATAAGGCTGTCCTGGTTCTGGTCCTGGCTGTGGGTGTTTGATGGCTTCACACGCAGCACACATGCATTAGTCACGGTATTGAAACCAAATGGGACCGGACGGAACACTGGTATTCGTAATGCGATTCATTTTGAAATCGAGGCGGAAAAAAACCGAAACGTCGAAAATCGCCGTCTCTGCCCATCCTCCCATTTCTGGGCTGTTCACAAGTTCCAGGACGCCAGTGCTGCTGCCTAGAGGACGGTTAGCGTCGACAATAGCCTAAGTACAGTTCCCCGGGCGCCAAACTCTGAGCGAGCACGCTAGTCTGGGGCGAGGCCCCCACAGAACGCTGACTCAGCTCCGAGCCGCAGCATCAGAATGCACACGTGGACGCGTGTGCTGCTGCTGCGCGCTGCAGATGGCCGTGCGCGACTGGGGCCGGGCGCGCCATGCATGCAGTGCAGCATGGCTTCATTATGGAGCGGGAGGGGTGGGGCCGCTGTCTGACTGACGGGGCCCGGGCTCCACGCAGCCCGGGCCGTAAATCAGGGCGCACATGTGCTGACGGGAAAATATGGAACGGCCCCCTAACCCTTACTGCCTCGTGAAGCGAACCTAGCCGTTTTACGCAGTGTAAAACGCTAACGGTTTCCATGCACACTGTGGGCTCCTAACATGTCTCTCAAACCGTCTGTTATCGCCCAACCGTTCCCTGGACGTCGTCCGGGTTCTGGATATGACTGCGTCACCGTCTATCAGAGTTCAGACTTCCCTGCATGTTTCTGACTGGATGTCAGTCAGCTTCGTCATCAATGTTACATGCAGGGAGGACGGTGGTTGGAGAGGAAAAGGCTGAGAAACCTCTGGGAATGGGCGTTGTCCAGCCCAGGCTTGTTGTTGCCCCAGTAAGGCTCTGTCTCCCCCCCTCTCCCCCCCCCCCACCTCTCTCCCCCTCTGTCCCAGAGCCAAGAAGCAGCCAGTCCTGAGGTCTCAGTCATTCTCTGTCACACTGTGTTATGTTGCCTGCGAGGCGTGTCACAACCAGACATGCCAGCCAGCCTCTCTCTCTCTCTCTCTCTCTCTCTCTCTCTCTCTCTCTCTCTCTCTCTCTCTCTCTCTCTCTCTCATAGAATTCCCCCCTGTCAATGCTGAGCTGCTGTTTCATTCCAGCGACAGACACCCCAAATCTATTCCTAACCAAGTGGCCCTATTGAAATGGGTTCATCCCAAATCATGCCTTTCAAAGTCGATCCTGGTGTGTTCCCGCTGTTCCCAGATCAGGGCTTGGAGACAGACTACCTCAGTAGCATGTAACAAGGTTATCAAGGGCAGTGGCTTTATGCTATCTGACTGCAGTAGGTCACCCTCCCCTTTCTCACCAGGGTAAAATGGGTTAGTGTGTGTGGGCCAGTGAGTCTTCCTCTTGTCAGCCTCGGCGTGTTTGGATGGGAGAGTCCGTCACGGCAAACAAACGGCTCTGGTTTCACTTCACAGCTGTCGACGAGGGCGTTGCGCAAGAACAACGTCCAGTGAGAAAAAAAAGAGAGAGAGAGGGTGTGAATAAACTCGAAAGAGCTCCCAGCTTCCAAGTGTAGCTCAGCTCCCGGTAGAATACTGATCACGAGGGTGCTGTTAACGTTCTCCATCTCTCTCTCTTTCCCTCTTGTTCTCTCCCCCCTCCGGTTCTTCTTTTCTTTCCCTTCTCTAGAGCGACAGGCTGCTGGTCAAAGGCGGGCGGATCGTCAACGATGACCAGTCCTTCTTTGCCGACATCTACATGGAGGATGGCCTCATTAAGTAAGCTCCTCTCTTTTCCTCTCCTCTCCTCTCTGTTCCTCTCTGTTCCTCTCCTTTCTGTTCCGCTCCTCTCTGTTCCTCTATTTTCCTCTCCTCTCTGTTCCTCTCTTTTCCTCTCCTCTCCTCTCCTCTCCTCTCCCCTCTTTTCCTCTCCTCTCCTCTCCTCTCCCCTCTTTTCCTCTCCTCTCCTCTCCTCTCTTTTCCTTTCCTCTCCTCTCCTCATTATCACAACCACCACATCCCCACGGGCAGACAGAACTGCCTGGTGTTGGGCAGAGATAGCACTGGGTTATGGGGTTGCTCAACCAGCCCCCCTGCTCGGTGCCCGATGGCTTTATCCCAGTGCCAGGGCCTAATGGTGTGCCAGGCCAGAGGCCTGGGCCTGTTTAAAGCTCTGCATTCTCCCCTCCCACGACTCAGAGGAGCTCTCTCTGTAGTCGTGGGCTTTTCTTCTTCTTCCCTGTGCTCGTTCCCTCAGCCCATTAGGCCTTTTGTCCCCCGTCTTCTCCTGTGATAGGAGGAGCAGTGGTGGGGAGGGCGCAGCCCGCATACCAATGAAGCGGGCTAGCGTTGGGCTGCTGTCTCTGGGCTGCTCCCCGCTCTCCCTCACCCCCGCTGCCAGCTTACAGGCTCGGCTGAATGCGAAGCGATCTTTATCCTTTACGCAACAACCCGTATTGCAGGGATTTTCACCGCAAATATACATGCCTGCAGTTTGAGTGACGCTGGCACTATTGCACGCCGGGGGGGAAACGACCCGGAACGTTGATGCAGTTCCTGGCATTTTGTGGGTGGTTTCTCTGCAGTCTGTGCCAAAAGGGCCCCGAGTCACTGACGTGTGTCTTCTCCTGTGTGACCCCCTCAGGCAGATCGGAGACAACCTGATCGTCCCTGGAGGGGTGAAGATCGTCGAGGCCAACGGGAAGATGGTGATCCCTGGAGGGATAGACATCCACACCCACTTCCAGATGCCCTACCGTGGGACCACCACCGTGGACGACTTCTACCAGGGCTCCAAGGCTGCCCTGGCCGGGGGCACCACCATGATCGGTGAGGAAGACGAGCAACAGGGGAAGGAGGAGGAGGAGGAGAAAGAGGAGGAGGTGGACTAGGGGGAGGAACAGCAGGAAGAGGAGGAGGAGGAGGGATTGGGCTCAGCCTCTGATTAGAGGCACTGGTAGGGGGGTGTTTGAGTCTTGGGGTATCACAGTGGCACACCCCAGGGGGCCCTGCGGGGGGGGGGGGCAGGGGGCAGAGCGGCTGTCACATGATATTAAAAGACTGGCATCGATTGCATCCACATTAATTAATACATACTACTGTCTAATTGAACAATGTGCCTGAATCTCCCTGGATTCCCTGTAGACCAGAGGAGGTTATCTGATAGCAGGCAGGAGAGATTCTAATCCCTGCACTAGGTGGCTAGAGGGGGAGGGAGGAGAGTAGACAAAACACAGCCTAGATTGTGTGAGAGAGTGAACTCGTGACAGCTTCATTCAGAAAACAGGAGGGGAATAGCGAGAGAGATGAAGAGAAAATAGAAAGAGGAGGATAGAGAGAGGGGGGAGAGAGAAAGATAGAGTGGGGGGTCTGGCTACAGTGAAGCCTGCCTTAATGGGGTAGAGTGGGCAGTGGTCCAGGGGACCACACAAAGGGCCGGAGGGGTGGGGGGCGGTGGAGGGGCGCAGACAGAGGCATACATAGTGAAACACAAGTCCCGTGGAAATAGACATGCAGTGTGACTCACTCACACACACACACGCACACACACACACACACACACACACACACACACACACCACACACACACACACACACACACACACACACACACCACTCACTGGCTGCCCAGAGCCAGCAGCTGGTACATAGCAAAGTCTCATTCTGATCAACTGGTACTTAAAGGAATGGTGTGGGCCTTGTTCAAAAACGAAAAAACCCTCCTTCACCACAATCACGCGCTGTATCCAGGCGTGGATAGACCAAACTAGAACACACAAAGAGAGGTTCAGTGAATCAGCGTCGTAAACAACAGAGCTGTGCTAGCCTGCTGATTCATCCTGGATCCAATTAACACAGGCAGAGCCGCTAAGGAGATGGGAGGGTCTTTAATGGGATGAAGAGCTAGCCAGTCAGGTGGCAGGACAGCAGGCGGCCATTGCTACTGAAGCACAGCAGGGACTACAGGGACCCACCAGGTCAAAATATCCCGATATCTCTCACTGGTCAGAGCTCATTAATGTGCTACGTGCTAGCGACGAGAGGCTAATGGTGACCTGGAATCACCCTCAGACACAAACTGGTTGTGGCGTCTGACAGCACTGGTGGCAGTGCAGGCTGACAGGCAGACAGGAAGTTATATAAGACACGACAACATGGAGACAGAGGACGAGGAGCACCGGAAGATATTGTCCTTTAATAACACGGCTCCCTCCCTCCCTCTCTTCCTTTCCTCCCATCCCTCTCCTCCGGCTCCCCCTGCTCCCCCTTTCCTCTCTAACCTCTATACCTCCCTCTCTCCACTCCCTTCCCCCTCTTCCCTCTTGCCCCCCTCCCCCCCCCCCCCGCTCCACAGTGGACCATGTGATCCCGGAGCCGGGCTGTAGCCTGATGGAGGCGTTCGACCAGTGGAGGCAGTGGGCCGACGAGAAGGTCTGCTGTGACTACTCCCTCCACGTGGACATCACCCACTGGAGCGACAGCGTCAAGCAGGAGGTGGACACCCTGCTCAAGGAGAAAGGTACCTCCACCAACCTCCCCTCCCCGCCATCTCCACCCCTCCCCCCTTTTGAGTCCCTCCAGTCCCATGGTATGGCGGACATGCTGTGCATTCTATACCTAATCCTCTGTGGTGGAGGGGTGGTGGGGGGGGGGGCGACCCAAGCACTGGCAGCAGCCCGGGGTAGCAATCAGCTGTGGCCTCCTGCATGATGGGTCTGGTCCACATAGCTGCGTGTACTGTGGTCTCTCTGGAACCAGCCGAAACACCGCTGTCCAGAGGAGCCGAGTCTTGTTGATGTTAAGAATCCTGTAGGCATGATATTTCCGATTCTCATCGTAAAAAACGGAATTCCCTTGACTCACTTTCTCTCTCCCTTTCTGCCTCTCTTTACTCCTCTTTCTTCTTTCTCTCTCTCTCTCTCTCTCTCTCTCTCTCTCTCTCTCTCTCTCTCTCTCTCTCTCTCTCTCTCTCTCTCTCTCTCTCTCTCTGTTTCTCTCCTTCTGTACGTATCTCCTCAGGTGTGAACTCCTTCCAGGTCTACATGGCTTACAAGGACTTCTACCAGATGAGCAACAGTGAGGTAGGGCACCCTCTCTCCTCATGATGGCCCAGTCTCTCCTCAGTCACCACCATGGTGGCCCACCAAACCAAGGCCGAAGCCGTCATGTATCCAATTCAGGCAAAGCTGGTTTATTTACAGTAACATGCCACTAAATTTGGACCTTTTTTGGTGGTCACCAAGTAATTATGGTTTGTCATAGATGACATCATGGTAATTGTGGGCTTCGGGAGTTGATGGGTAAGATGAGGAAGGCTCCGGCTTAGATGACCATGTTTAGGATGGTTTTTGGAGGAGAGCAAGTTTTTCGAAAGACAACTTTTAACCCTGTGTGTGTGTGTGTGTACACAGCTGTATGAGATCTTCACCTTCCTGGGGGAGATGGGCGGTATCGTCCAGGTCCACGCAGAGAACGGAGAGATCATTGCTGAGGTAAAACCAGGCCTCCACCTCTCTGTAACCTCCTCTTCACCTCCCTCCCTCCCTCCCTCCCTCCCTCCCTCCCCTCCCTCCCTCCCTGCCTCCTGCCCTCCCTCCCTCCCTCCCTCCCTCCCTCCCTCCCTCCCTTCAAATGTATTTATCTCTCCCCCCCTCCCTCCCTCCCTCCCTCCTCCCTCCCTCCCTCCTCCCTCCCTCCTCCTCCTCCTCCTCCTCCTCCCTCCTTCCTCCACCCAGTCTCCCATATGGTCATGCCTCACCAACTAGTCACGCATCCTCCAGCCCCCTCCAGAATAAACACAGCTCAGAGATAGTGGACCAGGCCAAAGGAGAGACTGGAGAGCGGGTTTAGAGGAGGACACACTGTACAGGCGAGGATTGAAGTGAACATAAGTCTCACTTGGAAGGACTTTAAAGTCCTTTGCGATCTTAATTCTCATTTCCTCAGTGTTGTGTGTTGTGTCTATCTGGTCAAACGGCTTTCCTCGTCTGCTAAGCTAAATTAGCTTAGCGGTTTATCTCGTTTGTCAAGGGGAGTCCCCAGCCTTAGCCTGAAGACGTCCGTACCAGCAGACTGTGTCATGACCCAGGGTTAGCTCAAAGCTTCTCAGAGACCCCATGGATCAAGAGGTTTTAGCTAGTTTAGTCGGCGATCCTCGGTTCCCCTCTGCTACATCTGCATGGAGACAGCTAAGCGCAGTTATCTAATGGACGGTATCATATTGATTCAGGGGTCAACACAATCAATCCAGTCGTGTCCCTGCTGGTCTCTCTCACTCTGTGCGTGCGGGTGTGTTGGTGTGTGTCTGCGTATGTGTTCGCACACGTCCCATCGTCCGTCTGCGTGCGTGTACGTGTGTGTGTGCCAGCGGCTGGGTGAAGCAGGGTCAACTCATCTTGTGCGTGTGTGTGTGTGTCCCTCACAGGAGCAGGCTCGCATGCTGCAGATGGGCATCACTGGACCAGAGGGCCATGTTCTCAGCCGGCCAGAGGAGGTGAGGACAGCACTCTATGAACTGGGGGGGGGGGGGGGGGGGGGGGGTGCGTGTGTGTGTCTGCGTATTTGTGTGTGGAGATTGCGATCTGCGTGGTTGGTGCGTCCGGGTTTCTGAGTGTGGGTATTTGGGATTCATGGGACCTATTAACCAAAATGTGGGATTTTGAAATGATTCAGGCCGATTCAGGTTTCAAACATCCTCCCTTAAACTAATAGTATGAGTACCTTTCCCACGGTCCGTTGATTCCACTTGCAGACTAGCCTATTTAAACCACTCTCTGCGTCCATATCAGGTTGACTGGACATGTAGATCCAGCAGTAATCTGTCACCATGAGGACCACATCATGTCTGGCACCATTAGAGGAGAGAAAATAACAGAAAAGTACAGGATAAGAGGAGAGTAACGGATGGAAGGGAAGAGAGGTGGAAAGGAAAGGAGAGGCTGAAACACCAACCAGGAGCGTGTCCGAGACCAGCAACCAGAGAGGAGATCAAAACCAATAGCAGAGTGACACTAATTGATTTGCTTGTCTGTCTGTGTGTGTGGTGTGCGTGTGTCTGTGTGTGTGTGCTCCCAGCTCGAGGCCGAGGCCGTGTTCCGTGCCATCACCATCGCCAGCCAGACCAACTGTCCCCTGTACGTAACCAGGGTGATGAGCAAAAGTGCTGCTGACATCATCTCCCAGGCCAGGAAAAAAGGTACAGCCTCTGCCATTGGTCGCTTCCCTGACAAGGTGACACCAGAACATGACCCCACACTCCTGGAACACAAAGCTGTTCCTATAAACAGTATCTTCTATATGGAATCGACTTCAAGGTCGGGGGTTGGATTAATGGACTGTGACGCTGGCCCATGGTGTTCTCTAGTGTACACATGTGAACATCTTAGTGATACCTTTAGAATGGCTCTTTGTCCTGGATGTCCTTATATGCTGATTCTGGTGTCTGGGTTCAGACCGGTAGATTCAGGACAAAGAGCCCGAGGTCGACGTAGCGGATAAATGAAGCTTCACTTCTGGAGGAATCTCGAGCTTTATCACGGGGAACCGAGGCTCAGATGTCCGTGACGGGATCTGCCATTCCTCAGCCTGCCTGAGAGGAGCAGGGAGAGGGGAGGGTCGAGGGTCGCTAAGATATACAGATTTGGAAAATGAGAGGAAAAAGTGTGTGTTTGGACGGCCTCGTGGAGGAGGAGGCATGTGAGGTTTCCTCCATCCTGGAGGGCATGTCCCCGGGGGCCGCTCCCAGCTCTCTCTCTCTCGCTCTCTCTCTCTCTCTCTCTCTCTCTCTCTCTCTCTCTCTCTCTGTCTCTCTGTCTCTCTCTCTTTATGTGTGTGTGGATTCTCCAGCATGTGTGTGTGTGTGTGTGTGTGCGTTCTCCTGACTTGTCGAGCTGGCCTCAGGAGCTCTTGCTTTCATTACTAGTTGGCCCAGTTCCACTCATTTCCCATTTGCTGTATCTTAGCCAATAGAGACAGTGTTTGCTAGTGTCCTCCAGGATCCTTCATGCATAACAGGAAGCGTGCTAGCTAAGACCTTAAGACTAGTGGCACAGCAGTCTAGTTTATATGGATGAACAGACCGCACATTCAACTCCTAAACACTGTGTACTTGGAGACCTGGTAACAAGTGCCCTAGGCAGATTTGATAAATGCATGTACTTATTATCGGATAGGGTTTTGGAACAGTTTATTGATTTATTAGGTGATCTGAATTGGGATTCTGGCCATCGATTGGTTGTAACGCAATCCTCTTACCCAGGTAACGTTGTGTTCGGGGAGCCAATCACGGCCAGCCTTGGGACTGACGGGACACACTATTGGAGCAAGAACTGGGCCAAGGCCGCCTCCTTTGTGACGTCCCCTCCTCTGAGCCCGGACCCGACCACCCCAGACTACCTGAACACTCTGCTGGCCAGGTAGAGCGCCCCCTGTTGACTGTTCCTGTGCTGTACAGACCTTGTTACCCTAATAAACATAGCATGAACTTAGAGGCACGTCAATCTGAGGGAGTTTGGATGGATTTAATAAGAACAAGAATGATCACACCTCTCTCTCCTAACGCTCCCTCTCTCTTTTTTTCCCTCCTCTCTCTTTTCGGTCTTCTCTCTCTATCTCCTTCCTTCCTTCCTTCCTTCCTCCTTCCCCTCCCTCCCTCCCTCCCTCCCTCCCTCCCTCCCTCCCTCCCTCCCTCCCTCCCTCCCTCCTCCCTCCCTCCCTCCCTCCCAGTGGTGACCTGAACGTGACTGGCAGTGCCCACTGCACCTTCAGCGTGGCCCAGAAGGCTATTGGCAAGGATGACTTCACCCAGATCCCAGAGGGGGTGAATGGCGTGGAGGAGCGCATGTCCCTCATCTGGGACAAGGCTGTGGTGAGGAACACACACACACACAGCCGATCAGCCAGGCTTCTAGGAGAACATGCTGTGTAGAAGGCTACGCTGATGCACAGCCTTCTAGCCGAAACAGCCTGGTCAGGATTCGTTCTGAGTGTCCACCAGTATACGCTAACAACTTCGCACTTCTCCGTTTTCTACGTTCTTTTTCTGTCCCCCCCCCCCCCCACCCCTTTTTCTTTTTTTCTCTCTCGACCTTTTGCCGCCGCACTCTCACCCCCGTACTCTCATCCGCTCTCTCTCCCTCCCTCGATCCTCTCTCCCTCCCCCACCTCCGCGTCTGCTCTCTCACCTTGGCGACCAGCACAGCACGCGCACTTTCTCTTTTCAAGGGAACTTCCCCCTCACGCGTACCTCCACCCAATGCTACTAGCCACCGCATACAGATTCCCCTGCCCCTCTAACCCACCTCTCTCTCTCCCAGACCTCCGGCAAGATGGACGAGAACATGTTTGTGGCGGTGACCAGCACCAACGCCGCCAAGATCCTCAACCTGTACCCCCGGAAGGGCCGGATAGCCGTGGGCTCCGACAGCGACCTGGTCATCTGGGACACCGACGCCATCAAGACCATCTCGGCCAAGACGCACAACTCGGTAAGGTCAGGGGTCAACGTGTCAGAGGAGGCAACACTTTGAGAGTGGAGAGAGTGCACGTGGAAGCAGACGCCGTTCCAGTAGTGTGCCTCGGAGAGAGTGTCATTGGAGCTCTGACTGAGGTCGGTTGAGATGTTCTCCCTCGTCTCTTAGTAAAGGCCCAGGGCTCCCTAGCTGTGCTGATTACCTGGTCTGGTCGGCTGGTTCGGGTCACTCAACTCTGGTTCCACTGCAGGGCAAACAATGCTACCTCTCAGAGAGAGAGAGAGACAGAGAGGGAGAGAGAGAGACAGAGAGGGAGAGGGAGAGGGAGAGACAGAGAGGGAGAGAGAGAGACAGAGAGGGAGAGAGAGAGACAGAGAGGGAGAGAGAGACAGACAGAGACGGAGAGAGAGACAAAGAGAGACAGAGAGAGACAGAGAGAGACAGAGAGAGAGAAACAGACAGAGAGAGACAGAGAGGGTGAGACAGAGAGAGACAGAGAGAGAGACAGAGAGAGAGACAGAGAGAGAGAGACAGAGAGACAGACAGAGAGAGAGTGAGAGTGAGAACCAAGCTGGCCCTCTTCCAGCGATCGTTCTTCCCTACGGAGTTGAGCTCCCTGTGGATGCTCTCTGCTGACACAGGACATGCTACAGCTCTGGAGCGGGTCGCGACAGCACCCTAACCACACCACACAGAGTGGATCCGGAACATAGAAAGACACGACATGAGGATGTTTAATGTTCTGTCAAGCGTCCCTCTTCACCGTTCCATAAACAGGAAGTGTCGATGGGTCCAACAGGACATCACGGCTTAACCAAGCAGTTGACCTTCCTGCTTGCGTTCGCAGAAAGGCAGGGAGGGAGAGAGGGAGAGAAGGACGGAGAAGCAAAGGGAGGAGAAAGGCCTCTCGTGAGGACGAGAGACGAAAAGGAGGTGAAAAAGCGGGAGAGAGAGAGAGACAGATGTGTATAGGTACAGCATGTATACAGTATGCAGCATATACTGTATCAGAAGGCAGGAGAATTAGTGAGGAAGAAATGCGTTTAAGGGGTTTTCCATATGTGGAAAACATCCAGCGAGAACTTTGGTTCGTACAGAATGATGTCACCCTCTCATTTCCTGCCTGTAGCCCCTCCGGACAACATAACAGCCCAGAACATGCTCTCTTCCACCTTAATGGCAGGCAGCTTCAGTATGATATATTGCTCACAGCAGTATTTTGTTTTATAGTTCTCTTTCTAAAGATGCCCTCCCTCAACTCTAAACAGCACTGCAACTGTTACCTGGCAGGCATAATCCGGATGGGCTTGTTTATGTTTTATTTGTACGGCACCGCATACAAAGATAGACAGACTTTCACTTTCTCTCACATAAACACACACACGCATAACACACGCACACACACATGCAGGCCTGGGGCCATGACATCATACTTGGCAGAAAGGTGGTCTGATGTCCGTTCCTGGCCTGAGCGTGGAGCTCAAGCAGAGCAGTGTGCAGGGGGAGGCCTGGACGGACTAGAAGAGAGGGGCAGCGGATTACAAACAACCCAAAGACAACGAAGAACGTCGGACAGAAGAAGAGAGTTTGTGACATTCGAATAGGAGGGACTGGGAAAGAGTTCAGAGAGACGGTGAGAATTAGAGAGATTAAACCAGATTGGCCGAAGAGGGAGAGAGGGAGAGAGGGAGAGAGGGAGAGAGAGGGAGAGAGGGAGAGAGGGAGGAGAGGGAGGGAGAGAGATACGGCTGGAGTCCCCAGCCCCAGCTGTGCAATGGCAGCTGTTTGTCAGTATGTGCCAAACTGACATGTATGAGGAGTTGATTGAGGAGCAGGAGCAGGAGCAGGAGGAGGAGGAGCAGGAGGAGGAGGAGGAGGAGGAGGAGGAGGAGGAGGAGGAGGAGGAGGAGGAGGAGGAGGGTCCTTCCTCTCTCCTCTCACACATGGTGCTCATTAACAGAGAGCAATGGCCTCATCTCCAAAGAGACTGCCTTCCCTCCTCCTCCTTTCTGCCTCTCCTCCGGCAGTCCTGCCCCTAACCCTGCCTCACCTCACTCCACCCCACCCCAGCCCTGCCAGCCAGCCAGCCATTACTGTAAATCTGGGCCTTTCGATCCATCACTTCCCTCAGCTCCTTACTCAATAGTCCCTATGTCTGTCTCTCTGTAACCTACACACCAGCCCCTCCCTAACTGCTGATTAAAGAGCTAGAGATCTAAATCAGATTGACTTAAAAAGGGATTTGCAGGGGCCTTTATCTGAATTATCTGTTTCAGGCTCTAATGCACAATAAACACAGGGAGCGCTTCTTGTGTATCTACTTACTCGCTCGAATCCACTTTGATGGTGCCGGTTTGCTTGGGTTGGGGGGGGGGGGGGGGGTAGAAGAGAGGGACATAGAGAGAGAGGGAGGGAGAGAGAGAAATACATTTGAAAGTCCCAGCAGCTGCTTATCATTTATGCTACTGCTGACTTCAAGGTCCGTCTCAACAGATGGAACCAAACAGTTATTTAGAGTAAGGTCACCTTGCCAGGGAATGCAAATCGTCATGTCTGCAGAGAACAGAACGAGGACTCATCTCCTGCCCTGCGTACGTGTGCATGGAGGAATGCGGCGTTTTCCCCTCCAATCGGACGCCTCGTAGAACTGACCCTACGTGTGTTTGCGTGCGGCTGTGTGTGTATTGTATGTTCATGTGTGTGTGCCGCTTGTGTGTGTGTTTCAGGCTGCTGAGTACAACGTGTTTGAGGGAATGGAGCTGCGCGGCGCCCCACTGGTGGTCATCTGCCAGGGGAAGATCGTCATGGAGGACGGGACCCTCCACGCCACCTCCGGGGTGGGCCGCTTCATCCCCTGCACCCCCTTCCCCGACTTCACCTACAAGCGTGTCAAGGCCAGGAAGCAGGTACTGTACGCTCGCCAGCCTCCGTGGCTAGCGCTTCCAGCTAGCGCTTCCAGCTAGCCACTCTGACTTTGCTTGTATCCAACGTTACCAACCAGCATGTCCTCAGGTTATGTGACACTGCTGTTGGTTGAACTTCGGCATGACTGAGGTTTCGACGACAGTGACTCCTCCCTTCCAGTGAATTGACCCCCCCGAAGGGATGCGTCATGAATCGTAGCCTCATCCTCAACTAACGTTCCCACGAGAACCAACGTGTGTGTATCGTCTGGGAGACAGACTGTTTGACAGTTTGTGTTGTGACTCACCCCCGCTCTGGACAGCACACAAAGACCGGTTCTGTCTGTGGCTTCAAGCTGCCTCGCGCTGGTGCCAGCCATGGGAGCAAGGCATTCTGGGTAGGGAGGAAAAGCCTGTCTGTGCTCGGGAGGATACAATAGCGAGAGCCGAGTTGGAAAAGTGGAACAGAGAGGGTATAAATAGCTATGGGAGTGTGTAAGGGAGACAGGAGCTGCCAGGGTTTGCGGTAATAAGTGTCTTTTAACTAGCACTGTGGGTGAGCTCATCTGCTCTGCAGGAAGACAGGAATCAGGAGGAGGGGGGGGGGGGTGGAGGGAGGGAGGGAGCGACGAGGATAGAGGGAGGAGGCGGAGGGCATGGAGTCGAAAGGGCGGAGGGAGGGACCCGGAATGCGTGGGAGAAGACGTCAGGCGCCGGGTTCGGCGCGGGGACAGACGCTCATCCCAGTGCTGCTTCCCGATGCTCGACTGGGTCACGTGACTTTGGGGACAGAGGCCGCTCGCGTCCAATGAGGACGCAGCGGGTTTGTCTGCGGCACAGCTGTCGGTCTGTTCGTCAGTAAGTCTGGAATGGCTTTTTCCCCCCCTGGGAAAACACAGGGTGAAAGTGGATGTTTTACCCAGGCACAAGCCGTCCCGCAAACAAACCCAGTCCTAATTCCAAACAGGTTTTTCCATGGCGAGAGTTCGGTCGAAACAAACATTGCTGGAACTGTTTCGCCATACTGACTTTCTGTGTCGTCCTTCCACCTTTCTCTCTCTCTCTCTCTCTCTCTCTCTCTCTCTCTCTCTCTCTCTCTCTCTCTCTCTCTCTCTCTCTCTCTCTCAGCTGGCGGTCTTGCGGGCAGTGCCCAGGGGCATGTACGACGGGCCCGTGTCTGAGTTCTCGCCCATGTCTCGCGGTGGAACCCCCTCTGCCTCCGCCCGCACCTCCCCGACCAAACAGCCCGTGAGGAACCTCCACCACTCTGGCTTTAGCTTAGCGGGTGCACAACGCGGTGAGCTAACGGTTTCTTCAACCCCCTCCCGTACACCCCCCTCTCATCTCCCTCCCTCTCTCTCACCCTGTCTGTTGGAAAATCCCAGGGGTAGGATACACACATGCACTCACACAGACATACACTCTCACACACACACACACACACACACATAGTAATAGTGCCACCATGTGACTTTCGCCTGTCACACATCATATCATTGGATGGTCTCCTCGCTTGTGTACAGAACAGACAGGCTTGTTGTCAAGCAGGAAATCTGGATCATTAACGATCATCACATTTCACGCAATTATACTGAATCAGGACACAGTCCTGCTACAGTACAGGGCACAGACTTGAAGACATGCGTTCTGTTTAACAATACCACCCTGGTGTTTTGTTTCAATCAGTCCTCATCTCCGTCTATGGCTTAGATGTTGATTGTTGATGTCTTCCTGTCCAGGGTCACGGTGGTTATCTCTCAATGTTTTTCCTGTCTACAACTCGTGTGTATTTCATGTTCGACCATCCAAACCCCCTGGAGACGACGTGGAAACTAAACTGGAGCTCTAATTAAGCCGGCTCTCCAAGATGTTTACAGCTTCTAAGCCCGGTTCTAAGATTTCAGCCCAGACATCTGGTCCGGCTCATCCTCGTTGTGATGAGGCGTCTCTAATGATCTGATAGAACAAGAGTCCGCCTAACATTATCCACACTATTCATCCGCTCCACGATGGGAGCTCGCTAAGTGACAGGACGGCTTGTGTACATCTGTAAGCTCTCGTTACAGAGCCCATGTTAGACATGTCTTTACTGGCATACTTGCTGTGTGATGCAGGAGTGTCCTCCACTGGAAACTATTCCTCCCCGTGGCTCGGGGAGGGAGGTAGTTTAGCCTCGCGTTCTCAGGCCCTCCTCGGTTAGTTTGGACCAGGTCCACTCTCTCTCTCTCTCTTCTTCTCCCTCTCTCTCCCTCTCTCTCTCTTCTCCCACTCTCTCTCTCTCTCTCTCTCTTCTTCTCCCTCTCTCTCCCTCTCTCTCTCTCTCCTCCTCTCTCACCTCGCAGGCATTGTAGATAATCCCACTCCACTGCTACTGAGATTGCAGGTCCATGGGGGTTGGAGCATACACAAACATGCCTGTGTTCTGAAACACACACACATGCCTGCACACACACTTGTGCGCGCACACACACACACTCAGACACGTTTGTCTTATTCAGTTACATAATCTGTTTCCTGTCTATTCTTCATTATATCCAGGAGACATTACGTGAACAGTTGATTTACTTCGCTGTCTTGTAAAGTGAAGTAAATTTGGCTGTGTCGGTCATGGTGAGAGATGAATGGTGCTCCACATCACAACCAGTATTCTTCAGTACACAATAGTGAGGAAAAGTTACCAGACTTCATGTAAAGAGAAGAAGGACTGTCAGATTAAATCTGTGTTCCAGTATGTCAATTTAATCCAGCAATAATCCCATTACTTCGCTGTCTTGTAAAGTGAAGTAAATTTGGCTGTGTCGGTCATGGTGAGAGATGAATGGTGCTCCACATCACAACCAGTATTCTTCAGTACACAATAGTGAGGAAAAGTTACCAGACTTCATATAAAGAGAAGAAGGACCGTCAGATTAAATCTGTGTTCCAGTATGTCAATTTAATCCAGCAATAATCCCATTACCGTGGAAGCGGACTTATTCCTAAAGGTCAAGAAGGTCAAGAACACAGACACAAACACACCGAATCACAGCTGTCCACCTCGACAACCTTGCCGAAAGACGTGACCTCTGTGACAAGGAAGATGTAGGGTGGTCGGGAAGTAGCCAGACCGCTTGTCTGGCGAGAGGGGACACACAGCACAGACATAGTAAAACGACCCTCCTAACCCTCCTGGTTCCTGTGTCCCCCAGGCCCCCCCATACCAGACGACATCCCCATCAGGCCGGCCGGACGCCGCATCGTAGTGCCCCCTGGTGGTCGCTCCAACATCACATCCCTCAGCTAAAGCGCTGCGGTGGAAGAAGAGATCCAGACCACGACAACAGCCACTGGGAGAGAGGAGGAGGAGACATGATTAGTTAAAAAGTTAAACGTTTGAGCAAAACACTGAATCCTCATGCCTTACCTGTCACAATGCTACCTTGTTTTGATTTCTAGTAGCGCAGTATTTCTCCTCTTAGGGCGGGTCAAGGTCAAACTATTAGCCACGACAGAATTACTCCAACGACATACCCTGGAATTTCATGGGCAAGCACATACCCTGATATCCGTCCCCAAGTACAGTATTATAAACAGAATGTCCTGTTGGTAAATCCACGTAACATTTATACTATGAGACACTTCACTTGTTTTGGCCCAAAAATCACTCCTCGAAATAAAAATACGATGGCGACCTCATTAAAAGTACCGCCTCTAAGGGAAAGTAATACTGCTCATCTAAGAAAAATGCTTTGGTTCTTTCATCATGTCTGGCTTTCAATGTCACCCTTATGAATACTAGTCTGCAAAAAAAGTAATAATAGTTTGCTTAGCAATGTAATAACATGCAGTACCATCCATTACATGTAGGTGGCATTGTGAGTATGGTAGATGTAACGTAGCTTTGTGAATGATGTTGTTGCCTGCCTGGCCTCCAGTTAGTCCAGGAGAAACTGATAGCATAATTGATCTTAAAAAAAAGAAAATACATGAAAACACAAAAAAAATACACATCTGGTTAACAGATTTTGCAAGAGAAAATGTTGATAGAAATGGTTGTCATGTTTTTGAATTACTGCGCTCCATCTTGGCTGTTGTGTGAAACCGTCCCTTGTCTTTGCTTTAAGCTTTAAGCCTGCTCCCGTCATTCCTTTTAGCGAACCATCTATGGGGAAAGGAAGAGTTGTCAAACCCTTTCACAAGATATAAAACCAAGCTCGGCTTTCATGACCTGGACCATGAAACTAACAGCATGAGCTTTGTGAACAGGAACACATGACAAAAAAACGGAACAAAAAAAAGAAACAAATCGAGTAACTCAACCTGCTTTGAAATAACTGTTCTTCACCTCTGGCTTTAGTTTTTTACCCCCCCCCCCCCCCCCCTAACAATGTTGGCTTTCGCATGAGGCCCAAAGAAAGACCATAGAAGCTTGCTATCGAAGCGGGCGCTAGTGCATTGGTGTACCGAGTCATTGTCACTTCTCCTCATAGAGAGTTCCCTCATTGCTGTAACACCTGACCTAACTCCCCTGGGGTTGACCACTCAATGTCACGGTGAAGTCAGACTTCTGCTCCATGCCTCTGGTCTGGGCTTTTCTCTCAGACGAGGCCGAGGGCAGGAGTATGTGTCCTGAAGGGAGTCCAAGCTTGCTTTTTTTCTGCCGTCCTAAACAGCTGGGGAAGAGGGAGGGGCTGGGAGGCGGGGTTTTACTGCGTGATAATGTGGAATCGGATCAATCCAAGTGGTTTTTATTATATTTATGTTGGTTTGACTGTCTTTGTTATTGTTTTTATGTCCTTTTTTACTGTTGTACCTACACCCAGAGAAGGCAGGTCAAAAACAAGGTGTCGTGGAGGGATGAATTGTTTCCTGAATAAACATGAGTTGCAACTAAGCGGATGTCTCCTGTGTTTGACGTTTGGATGTTGAAGCATAGAGAGCAGATTTGACATAGGTGATGTAAGACTAGTATTCAATAGAGGGTTGTACAACTTCTAGTGCCTGTTGGAGAATATTAGCATAGTCAGATAACTAGGGTTGGGATTTGTTTTCAAAGGAAAGGGTTAGGAGTTTGCTCAGGATAGGCTTAAAAGTCAGGTTAGGGTGGGGCACATTCAAAAAGTATACTAAAACTTGATTTATTTGAGTTCTAGCATTATCTGACACCCTATGCAGTAGTCATTGGGGCGTATTGTAAGAACAGGTTCACGGGAAGAGATAGAATTGAAGGATGCTACTTTCCCCTTACATAAATGTCTGTGGAAAATCCGATTTCCACAATGTATGGCGCATAACGGCTCTCCTTTTAAATCGTTGCATGTTTTACAGAGTGTAAGCATTTCCCTTTCAAAGTGGTTATGATGACAGACGGCGAAGATTGCCGTCATAAAATAAAGGCTCTGTCTGCAGTGGAGAGACGAGAGTCAGCGTTTTCCTCCTCAGGGAGGCTTCGGAAGAGCCCACGACTTCCTGACAGAGCACACATAAACCCTCCTGAGGTAATGCAGCTGTCACTAGGTTATGCTCTGTTTTGATTTCTCCTGAACAATAGAAGGTCTGCGACGTGTGTGTGTGCGCGTGTGTGTGTGAGAGAGCGAGGGATTGCACACACGAGCGAGAGAGGAAGAAGAGAGCTTTCGAGCCGAAATCCCAAAGGCCGTCGCGATTGTGTCGGTGTCCGTCGGACTCTCACAGCCTTGTAAATCTCGGGGACCCGACTCCCAGGTTAGCTGCTGAAGGTGAAGGCGCGGAAGAGAGATGGCCCCACCGGCTTAAGTGCTTCCCCCCTCCGAGCTGCTGCAGTGAGCGCAAAACCATATGATGCGTGTCAGGGGCTGATGCTGCATTAGCAGTTAATGTCCCCCCTGTGAGCAGGAGATGGGAGAATAGGACTGAAAGCGTGGGGTTGAAAGAGAGAGGGGGACAGTGAGGGCGGTGAGGAGGGAGAGCGAGGATTTCAAGGAGAGAGAGAGAGAGAGAGAGAGAGAGAGAGAGAGAGAGAGAGAGAGAGAGAGAGAGAGAGAGAGAGAGAGGAATAAAGAGAGATAAAAGATTGATGCATAATCCAATTAATGGATTCCTGATTTCATGGTAATTGGGATATCAGTCAAGATTCAACTGGGTTGTATCCACAACATTGACACAGGCCCTGTTCCAAGAACGTCCCACTAAGACAAAATCCTGTAACAGTATACAGCACACGGTCGTATTTGGCCCACTGTTACCTTATAAGGTCATATATCTCATCGTTATGAAAGATAGTAGGGGAAAGGAGATAATGATCCGCTGACTCAAGTCTTTGGCCGTTGTCCCAAATGATCTGCGCTCCAAACACAACCTCGTTATGGGACTTACTGCAAGATGAAAGTTCACCAATGCAGCTCTGAAAGACTCCGACTCAGGCAGAAATGATTCACCTCAGTTTGTTTTTCGAAGCTCCCTATTCGGGTGTCTTAAAACAAACCCAGGCACCAATTTTGGAGAAGGAGGGTGGGTGGCCAACCAAACCCTCACATAAAAATACAGTAGACAAACGAATCTGGCCGAACATTGGCTTCCTGTTTGGTCAAGCCTACAATTGATGTTCTAGTCAGCGAGGCTAAACATAGTCTATTCTAAAGTGCTCCCCAGAGCACGTTTGTTCAGCACTCACCCAGTGGGAGTTTAAATTTAGGACAGGTCTTTCACAGTGTTCATTAGGCTCTGTGTGTACTTTGTAGTGTGTCTTCAATAGCATCTAGGACACAATTCGAAATATTCACATCAAACAAATGCAAGCATGGACGCGTTTTTATCTTCAACTTTAATGAAATAGATTATTGGATCAGCACAGACATAAATAAATACATGTGAAAGGGCTTTTGTAAACACCGTTATTCATTTTCACATCACTGTCGGACAACTTTCGCGTGTTCACCTGCGTGCCACTGACTAGGATGAAAGCTGCCCTTCGAGCCAAGGTAAACTATTTTAACCACGCAGGAGTACTACCGATCAAAACCACTAGATGGCAGTGTGTCATCGTAGAAAGCAATGGACCCTCACACAGCAAGCGTGGATTCTGTTCTGTATTCTAGTGTCGTCTCTGGAGTTTCCTGCAGATAATAAAAACAAACCAATGTGCAGGGTTATCTCTATGATTAAACAGCATCCAAGGTTCTAGAGAAGGAAAAAAAAAACCTTGTCTTTCCCATTCCAACTCTCCTCTCTCATCTCTTGTCTACCCACGCTATCTCCCCTCCTAAGGTCCTGAAGGCATGGATGGATTATCTACAGTTTCATCTGCCTAGTTTGAAGGACACACGGGTGCCGCGAGTGCTTCTCCCTGTGACTTCCTCTCAGGACCGTGATTGGTCGCCTCTCGACGTCCTCCAATCGAGTCCGAGTTCCGTCCCCTGCTGGGTCCCGCTTGTGTGTCAACACGGAGGAGGCCAGCTGGAACAGACTGTCAGTGTCTCGAAAGCGTCGTGCCGCTGCCAGGGGCCAGAGGCGTCCTGCACCGTAGGAGGGGAGCATAACCAATTTCGTTCCGTATCAATCAATGGCTCCCGACTGCTAAAGCCACTTATGGGCCATCGGGCAGGGCTGAAGCACACGTTGCCTGGAACGGGGAACACCTGTGAAAAATGGGCTCTTTGTTTTACGGGCTCTCTAGTACTTTCCTCGGATCAAAGCCGCAGTCCCGCTCCAAAGCACATCCCTATCGTTAAAGCACAAGCAGTGGTGAGGCCGGATCCAGAGAATCGGTTTAAGGCACACCTTTTATAATCGCTGCTCCACCACGTTCACGTGACACAGTGACGACGAATGACAATTAAACACACGTAAGAAACCCTACGACTCGTACAGAACGACACCGGGCACTCCCCCGAGGTCGTGAAATCACTTTGCAGCCGGGGCTAAAAGGGAATTCAAACATGTTTGTATCCACAGTGGTTTAAAAAGTGCTTATACAGGAAGTCGATATGTGGCTGAATTCAAATTTGAAATTGTTGATCGAGCAGTAAAGCGAGAATTGACTGTCCAAATATGGCAAAACAATAGTATAAGCACGTGATAAACTTGAGAATGTGGAGATCCTTCAGTTTAAATTCTAGAAACATCACTGTCTATATAACCTGCTATAATTGTCTTACAGTGTGCCATATATAAGGTCTAAGGCACCCCTCTAGAAACATGATCAAATTATTGATACATATCACATTCAAGCTCCAAACCCAGAAGCAGCCTCGTCCAGAACTGAAACAGACTCTTATTTTGAAAGTCTGGATGAGGCTGACGTTCTGTCTTTTGAGAAGAAAGATTCACTCACAGCTTTAATAAACTCCTCCTCTGTACACGTATGCTATAATCCATGAGGAAGCGTGTGCAAAAGCAGGTTTCTGTGCAGAACAGATGCTAGTCAGCTATCTACCTAATGTATCTACTATCTGTCTCCAAAGATCTGTCTTTTCGAGGCTCACATCAAACCAGTTAGGGATAAAGGCTATTGTCCACAGCAAGTTCACTCAGGAAGTTCACGCCATTTTAGAGCAGTAAACTGAACTCAAATTGACCCAGCCAGAACTCTCATCCCTAATCTCAGGAATACCGACTTGAACCGAAAGCTCATGGAACCAGAACCTCATTCTCTGAGTAGAGTCCTGAGTGAATCTCACAGGACAGCCTTGCCTGCATCCGTAGCTGGTTGAATTGTTTCCTTAATAAGTAAAAATGTTCACAATGTCTCTGGTACCCAAAACCAGAGAGCAATAACGCGTTGGACAATCGTCTGAGCAGTACCTCATCTGAACCCTTATTTCACTGCAGAGGACTCTGTGGTTGCTGTGTTTTAAACAAAGGCCTTTAACATTTCATCTCATCTCTAATTTAGTTTCATGTCACCCAAAATACTCATCCATTTGCGTGCCGTATGAAATAGTAGTCTTATTTCTCCTCAGCATCCAGCTTAATTTCCTGTTGCGAGCGAGCCAGCATGGTGTCTGTTTCCTGCCATAGCTGGGGTGTCAGATAAGTTATTTCCCTGTTTGACTGTTTACTGTAAGTGGAGTTCCAGAGGACCATGGAGCACCAGGTCAAGGCAGGGCAAAGTGGGAAGAGGGATGGCCAATGAGAGAGTCTCTTCTGGGGCGCAGGGTTGGAGGGAGCCAGGGTCTGGTTGGCCGATCCAGATGTCAGTCACTCTGCAGCCTATGAGCTCTAAGAGTCGGAGCGGGCGTGAGGTAATAGTAGGTATGTGTGCGCGCGCGCGTGTGTGTGTATTCATGCATGTGTGTACATGAGTGTGCAGCTTTAAGGTGGTTCTCCGTGTTAGTGCAGGTGATAATGGGAGTGTGTGATCGACAAGCTGTAACCGGGGTGAAGCTGTGTGTGTGTGTGTGTGTTGTGTGTGTGTGTGTGTAGAGGAGAAGGTCGTGCCACAGGTCCTATCCTGACACGTAAGCCGTGGGCTCGACATTATTGTTCTTCCCGTCTTCTATAGCCTTGTTCTTCTCCGCCATGGACAGCTCCGGGGCGCCTGCATCCGTCACGGCCTTCTTGGACCTGAAACGCAGACAAACCACGTGTTCCCGGTCAACGCCGACGTCACATGCCGTACTTCACGAGGTCACTTCTTGTCATTGGGAGGCGCGCGCGCACACATCCAAGCGACTCGATACGCGAGGAGCCCTCGCGGACGGAATCGTTGGGGAGCCCTTTGATGTATAAATGTAGGCTCGTGCTCGCGGTTCGATACTGTTACATTAAGCGCTCTTGAGTTATGGGCGATTCCCTTCAGTGGACGCTACTGGACAGATGGGACATAATCTTGGCAGCTGACCGTGGAACTTGTAAGCAAACATTATTAGAGAACCGAGCCATATAGTTGATTCAGCTAAGTAGGATCCATTACCTCTCTGTGTCCCTCGACGGTAATATTCTAAGTTTCAATGGGATATAGACTACCGTGTCTGAAAATAACTCGCTTTGGCAAATGACGGCGCGAGCCAACAACGTTGCAGAGCGCAGAGCCATATAGTTGATAAACTGTTGACAAGTGCTGTAGCAGACGCGACCTGAAGAGTTCTATCTGAGTTCGGCCTCTAGACGGTAATACGACACCAGCTTCCCCCCGCGCTACCGGGACATTAGACGGGTGTCTTACCTTTCCCGGTTGAAGATGATGAAGTCCCTCTGCACGTTCTCCAGCCGCTGCTGCAGCTGCCCGTTCTGCAGAGTCGGAGAGACATCGGAGATGTACACACACACGCACACACACACACACACACAAAGACAAGGACACACCGTCGAAAGGCGCAAATCGCTCTCTGAGGGATTAAGAGCGGGTTCTTCACGGACATCCGGTCCTGAACACAAACGGCTCCCGCTAGCCGTTTTAGTCACCGCCATCGCTCTCCCGCGCCTTGTGGCGCGTACAACAGGTTAGAGCAGGTGTGGTCTCACCCTGTCTGTGGGGTGTTGATGGGGCCAGATGGGTGATGGAGCCCCCCCTCCTCCCCACCTCCCAAACCCTCCAAGAAAAAAAGTTTGTTGACCCCCCCAACCGTGTTGGTCTGTCAATCAGTACAGGTGCTGTCACAGCAGGGGGCCAGGCGCAGGGGCCAGGAAGAAGCTGATGAGGTGGAGAGGGTGTGTGTGTGTGAGAGAGAGAGCGTGAGAGAGGCAGAGATGAGCGTGAGCGATAGGAGACATGGCGAGGAAGACAGATAGCGTGGACAGAGGGAGTGATCGGATCAATCACGTGCTGTCAGCGAGCGCTCTCCCGGGATCTCCGCTGGCCGGCTCGATGCTGGGGAGCCGGGGAGCTCCTAAAGACATGGATGTTGGTCTGTTGACACAACCCTGCTCCCTCTCCACACAAACACTGCCGAGGTCTCTCTGGGGAAGGGTTACAGTCGGAGACTTTGCTGTCACTGGATCTGTCCCTGCTGGTCTGATATTCCTTGAGTGCTGCCCACACGCACACACACACGCACGCACGCACACACACACACACACACAGACACACACACAGACGTGCTCACGCAACCATGCACACCCACCTGTTCTCTGTCTGACAGGAACACACGGACAGGCACACACCTGCTCTCTCTCTCTCTCTCTCTCTCTCTCTCTCTCTCTCTCTCTCTCTCTCTCTCTCTCTCTCTCTCACACACACACACACACAGACACACACACACAGACATGCGCACACGAACCTGCCCCCAACACTCACAAAGATGCAGCAAGGTGGCCTAGGAAAGCAAGGAAGGGCGCAGACAACTGCCAAGGACACTTCAAGCCTGCCAAGGACGGGGTGTGCATAATCACAAGCGCTCTAACCCACAGCCCTGTACGGAGAATCTCTGCATTCCCTCTCTGGCTTCAAACAAGGGTTCAGAAGTTAATTATCCCCATCTGTTAGATTAAACTTTCCATTTAACACTTTCAAAGGAGAAACCTGAGGGAGTGCTCAGTTGGCGGGGAGCCAAACCAGGACAGTTCTTAGTGGCCTTGTTCGAAATGTTTTCCATTGTGTTTTGAAAGTACAATAACTGTGTCTACCATTTGTTCATGCCTTTGATGAACATTAATTATAAGCCTCATTGAAGTCATTTCCATAAGACAAGACAGGTTAAGATGGTGTTGGTTATGCTGACTTCCCCAACATATACGGTGTACACAGAAATGTGAACAAAGACAATTGGGTGTGTCAGTATCCGGCTAGAGACTTAGACTGGTGGAGTGTTTGCTAGCTTACCAAAGCAAAGTGAATGTCTGCTAGCTCTCCCTAGTGAAGTGATGTGGTTGTATAGAGCTGGTAGCAAGCCTTCACAGGATATGGTTTGCTTAGCAAAATAAATGTACTCGCTAGCTTGCCTTCGTAGGCTAAGTTAATGTGTTTACACAGAGCTGCTAGCTAGCCTCAGCAGGATTGTGTTTTACAACAGTTCAGCTTTGGCGATGGTGTGTGTGTGAGTGTGTGTGTGTGTGTGTAGGGGGGGGGGGGGGGGCGTTGCAGAAGAAAGTGAAATTGCCTATTTCCGACCCACAACATGAGTCCAATTTTCCACTGCATTAAGTTATTTAATTGAGCAAATTCAACTGTCCATTAGGAACTCAACAGCAAGTATTCAGATAGCCCTCATTAGGGAGGGGGATGAGAGATGGTCAGAAAGATAAAAAAAGGGGGGGGGGTCGAATTATGGTCAGAGAGGGAGGGTTATTGAGAGCTGGAGAAATATTAAAAGGGGTGCATTCACATTGCTACAGTACATAACCTATGCTACCTTTGTCAACTATTAGCATCCTATCTATTAGCATGTTCTATTTGACATCAAGCATGATGAAAACGTGGTAATGGCTTTCATAAGCTATTACTAACTAGCTGTTAGCGTTTGCGTAATATCGGTATGCATGGATAACAGGGGTCACCGGCATGCTGTACATTGATCAACTTATTTGGCGATCTTCAACGCCTCTTTGGCTCCTCCCCCCAGGCCACCCTGGGCGTGGAGGCAGACAGTACCTGACATTAGGGCTGGTCCAGGTAGCTGTAGCGACACACCGCATCGATCTGCTCTGCTTTAGAAACGCTGCACGTACGCTTACCACACCCATCCTCCTCTTCTCCCTCCTCCTCCCCTTTCCAGGAAACAAAGGCCTTCTACAAGTGGCCCCTCAGGCTCTCATGTTTAAGTAAACAAACACACACACACACACACACCTTGAGGATGGAGTAGATGCCTCTGATATACTCAGTGCTTCATTCAATCTAAGAATTAAAGAGATTTGTTTTTAGTGGAGAGCTCGCCTAGCAAAGTGTATTTCCCATTGCAGTACTATCTCCTCTACGCAAACCACACTGACATCTTCCTTCTGTGAACCTGAGGGCTAGCGCGCAGTATGAGAGCTTCTCCTGTGTATAATATGTGACAGGTGTTTTTCTTTGGGACAGCTATCACCGCAACGCCTCATTACCATGGAAAGCTTTCAGTTGGTGGGATTGCTGTTCTCCCGTCAGCCCCGGAGTGAATGATAGGCGTCCGTCCGTCTAAAACGAGACGCAGGGAGATACGCCCGGGCGAGTCCCCACACAAAGCTGTCAGCTAGCATAAAACATGGCGTCCTTTGGGCCGTGGGCAGTTCTTAAGGCCTCATGAGCAGGATTTGTACCTCCTAGCATGCAAATAGCTGTGCTCTGATCAACGAAACATAAAACCTCATGAAACGATTTCATGTAGCCACAATTGGAGGAGGGGGGGGGGGGGGGGGGAGGAGGAGGGGGAACCAAGAAACAGCATCTGATTTACTTTGTGATGACGTCCGTCGAACATCGACTGCAGAAGTGTGGCGAGTTTGGTCAATAGGCTCTGATTAGCCTATAAAGGCTCTCCCTCCAGCTCTCAATGCCACGCTCCCTGCCTCCAGCTCTCAATGCCACGCTCCCTGCCTCCAGCTCTCAGCCCTCCCTGATATGGATTCATGCGAACGCACTCCTCTTGGGTAAACACATTTAGCCGCTGAATGAAAGGTTGCTCTAACTCACAATGGAACAGCTGGGGTGTAGCCCTGCCCGGTCTAACCATGAGAAAACAGGACAGGGAGGGAGGGAGGTAGAGATGGAAGAGAGAGGGAGCGGGAAAAGCAAAGAGAGAGACAAAGAGATGGCGCGGAAGCCGTTGAGGGAAGGGTAGCAGAGAGGGAGGGGATGGATGGATGAGAAGGGGGGGGGGAGGCAGGGCGGTTCAAACGGCTGAGAATGGAGGGGGATGATCGGCCCGGCTGATTGGCTGTTTGTCTAGGTGTCTGCTGCACAGGCAGAACACTCGACTGTGGTGGACGGTGGATGAGTAACATCATTAAGTGCCCCCCCCCCACCCCCCCGTACCAAACTTCCCCTTTAATAGCCGTGAGCACTCACAGGCCGAGGACGAAGCGTGACAAACACTTACTGCCGCCGATAAGCACCTTTAATAAAACCACCGCCACCCATCCAGCTCGTTTCATTATCACACAAAATATGTACGCGCGTGTCTGTCTGTGTGTGCGCGCGTGTGTCTGCGGTCTAGCCAGGGGGTTCGAATTAACCTTTAGGTGTTTTCCGTCTGCGATAGCGTGAACACACGGAGGATTGCCTGATTTATGTGCACTGAGAGAATGAGAAAGGGGGGGGGGGTGGGGGAAAGAGTGATTGCTTCCTCCAACCCTTTTTTCCTGGGCCTTTACGAAAAGAATGCTCCGCAGGGTAACTTATTCTGATGACTCGGAGCTTTGACACATTTCTTGCCGGCCGCCCTCCAGAACTCGGGGACGCATCTAAGGGACGAACTAAACGAGCCTTGTCACCTTAAACTGGGCCGTGGCCCCTGCCGAGGAGCGTGAGCGATGAGCTGTTCGTCCGGGGGCGGAACCTTTGTCTGAGCGGTGCTTGTTGTGGGGGGGGGGGGGGGGGGGGGCACTTACCTGGGGGGACCCGTCAGAGCCCTGCTCCCTGGTCTTCCTGGCCAGCCTCTTCTTCTTCTTGTGCAGGGGCTTGGTCTCCAGGATCATCTCCTCCAACTCGAACGTGGGGTCGCAGTTGAGTCTCCGCCTCTGCAACACAGACAGGAAGTGAGGATCGGGCTCTGAACACAGACAGGACTTGAGGGTCGGGCTCTGCAACACAGACAGGACGTGAGGGTCGGGCTCTGCAACACGGACAGGACGTGAGGGTCGGGCTCTCGTTGGACGGAGAGACCATGTCGATTCCCTATCGAGCCCGGCTGGACTCATCCCTGTCTGTCACAGGGATGAAACGTGGTGAAACACCCACTGACATCATCCCTCTTTCACTTCTCACTGGTCTGTGCACCAGTGATGTGAAGTGTTACTGGTTTAGTTTCATGTTTAACTAACCCGTGGGAAGGTCAGGCGTTGTGATTACAGGTATAGGGTGACACAGGCCGGCCTTGCATCTGTCCGCTTGACCCAGCCTCACACACAAGGCCGTTCAGGTTGTCCGCTCCACATCCCATAATAACTCAACACACTACCTCCAGGCAACGGACGACTGGCTCAGTCACCATGCTGACTGAGCAGCCCCCCCGTCCCCTCCCCACCCACCCAGTGTGGAGGGTGTTGACATCACTTCCTGCAGGTCTCCCCTTTACCTGCCGGCTAATTGATTCACACTGGGGAAAAGCAAGCAGACAGGACCTCCCTCTGTGCTTACGGGAGTGTGTGTGTGTGTGTCTATGTGTGTGTGTGTGTGGGGACTCATTAAACCAGCAGGGGGCTGTCTAGGCAGATAGGGTAGAACACAAGTAAGTACTATTGTATTCTATTGTATTCTTTACTATTCTATTACAATAATAATTTTCAGGGATAAATTATTATTTTGGAATTGTATTCCTTTATATTCTATTGTAGGGCAGAGCTGATCTACTGTTTCATGAATGTTGTTGTGGATTATGTTGCAATTATGCCAGGATGACATTGTGGTTCAGATATTATGTTATTATCATACAATGTTATGGTTCTGGCTCTGGCTCTGTTTTTATGGTTCTGTTGTTGTGGTTCTGTTGTTGTGGTTCTGTTTTTGTGGTTCTGTTGATGTGGTCCTGTCGCTGCGGCTCTGTGACGCGAGAGTGACAGTGACATGGTCTCGCGGCTTGGTGGGTGACACGGTCGGCCCTCACGTTGGGGATGAACCCGGGGGCCAGCTGTTTGCTGAGCACCGCGTCCCAGTTGACGTCAGACATGTAGTCCAGGTCCCGCAGCTCAGCCAGGCAGGAGATCCGCTTCTGAACGTCTATGAACAGGAGCTGGGAGGGGAGGAGGAGAGGAGGGGAGGAGGAGAGGAGGACAGGAGGACAGGAGGACAGGAGGAGAGGAGGGGAGGGGGGTGAGAAGAGAGGATGAGCTTTAACCCACCCTCCTACACACACACACACACACAAACACACACAGCACACACACTAGTGGAATGCTGATAGGGGCTGGCAGTGTGTTTCGTGGAGCAATGCAGTGAAACACCGCTAGACTGGTTAAGTAGCCCTAGAGTGGAAATACTGAACATTCATACTGTACGCTCCAGGGTGATCTAGACACACATACACACACATATGCTATACCCCTACACACACCCCTATACACACACACACACACACACACATACACACACACACCATACCTTTCTGAGCAGAGACTTGATCTCCAGTGACCAGGCCACAGGGTAGCAAGGGTGGACCTTGTGAAACGTTTGAAGGAGCTCATTGGCTGGCGTGCTGGACCGCATCACATATGGCCTCTGGGGACAGAGAGTGAAAGGGTAACACGCACGAAATATACTGCTCTTTCACTTGCAGGAAGTCGTGCGGAAAGACGATGGAACCAAACCCCGAAAGCGGACACAGGGACCTGCCTGAGAATGACACAGCATCTTCGGTCCTTCAAACGGGACCTCGGGCTTCTCTCCCTGAGCTATCTAGAGAGTTCTCCTCGCGTTTAGAGGACAGGAAGTGTGCGCCGGGGAAGTGACAGTGACGGATGGCTGCTTCCCAGACGAACACGACACCGGGGATTAGACCCAGCAGGATGGGGGGCAGGGTGGAGACCGCGCGAGGGCACAGATTGGGGCTACTGCCGGGGTTGGAGGGGGACAGAGGCAGGGCGAGGTGGAGGCAGGGAGGGGAGGGGGGGGGGACTGAGAGGGCCTGATAGGGAGGGGAGAGGGCAGAGGCAAAGCCAGGTAAAGCCACGGGGGGGTTACGTCACCCTGGGATCCACTACCAAATGATGGGCACAGCGAAGTTCCCATCCACATAAAGCCCTGTCAGGAACTGGATGTGATCCTAGTTAAGCATCCCCACGTCTCGCCTCAGACAGAAACCCATCCTCGCTTATCCTGGGGAAGGCTGGGAGAAGTGAAAAATAGGTCTTTTTCTCGCACGGGTGTCTCGTCAATACCGGATCGCTTCCCATGGCTGTACGAAGGCCGGGTCTGGGAGCCTGGGAGAGGGGGGGTTCTTCCCAGGACTCCCAGGATGTACTATTCCCAGGGTGGGAGGTGTGTGGGCCTGGGTGAGGCGGCCAGCCTACCTGTCCCTCTCAGCAGCTCGTAGGCCGTGATGCCCAGAGACCACCAGTCCACGGAGAAGGAGTAGCCAGGGTGGGTCACCTCGAAGGGCTGGAACAGCTCTGGAGCTGGGGAGGGAAGAGAGCCAGGTCACCACCTCGACACACTGGCACACGCGACCGCGTTGCACACGCGACAACGGATAGACACCCCGCACAATTGAAGAGTCACAAACTTTCTTTCTCTCTCTCTCTCTCTCTCTCTCTCTCTCTCTCTCTCTCTCTCTCTCTCTCTCTCTCTCACTCTCTCTCTCTCTCACTCTCCCACACACACAGCTATGCCCATGCATCCACGCACGCACACACACGAGGAAACTCTAGATGATAAAATGATGAAAGGATCATAAATAATCTTCCATGCTACCAAATCTAGATCCGACTTGTCAAAAGTCCTTATCGTCACACGCGCTTGCCCACACACACACACACACGATTCGCTCCCACTGCTCCTCTCTCCTGCTTGGTCCCTGTCACTACTCATCAGACGGTGTATCAGTCGTCTCCGCTAATCACATTGGACAAGACAGACAGGTCATTCGGGGTCACGCTCCTGTAGCCTAGCAGCCTGCGCTAACTCTGTTACT